>BPLS01000687.1:618121-633411 GCA_019656275.1 Rhododendron kiyosumense | reverse complement strand
AATTTGATACAAGGAGCTAACTACCCTTACTGCATTCTAACTGGAACGGTCAGTAAAACCATGACCGCCCTATATATCATTAATATATGGTGAAGTGTAATTTGATACAAGGAGCTAACTACCCTTACTGCATTCTAACTGGAACACCCTGGCCTAAAATTTGGAGATATTTTCAAGAAACATAATATGATAATTTGACGTAGTCTGATTTTAGGATTTATTGCCACAGGTTGCATAATTTTGTATTTATGCATGTATGCTTTTATTAGGGGAAGGTAGGGAAAAAAGAAGTGGACAAGTGTTTACTGGGTGTGCTTTCCCCTAAGGTTGAGTAAGGAGGTTATACTACCTAAGAGATATAGATGAAACAAGACAAAAGAGTGAGACGTGGGCTTTGGGTCAAACCTAACTTTAAGGGGTTTTGTCTCTTTTAGGAGCAATTGGTATCTATAAATATGGAGATATGTAGATAACTCTAGTAGGCTAATGGAGATAGAGTTTTTAAGGAAAGCAAAGGTGGAAGAGAAAGAAGTTAGTAAGGAATTTAGAGCTACCTTAAGGATTGTTGTTTCTAGAGCAGTAAAGGCTTTGTTGGAGGCAAAAGCCTAAAGAAAATAGACTGGGAGGAGGGATCATGAGAAGGGAAATGGCAAGGAAGGTGGGGAAAAAAAACAATATTAATACGGTAAATTATGGAAAACATTAGGTTTTGGTTGTTTAATTGGGATGAGTTGTTAGAATATTATTGTGGGATCGGGTTGTTATACTAACACTCCTCCTCGAGCTAGAACATAGCCATCACAAAGGCCCAGCTTGTCACGCAACTCCTCTAGATGCAGTTTGAACAACGATTTGGTGAAGATATTAGCTAACTGATCTCCTGTAGACACAAAGGAGGTAGCCGACCCACTATTATCCACCTTTTCTCTGACAATATGACAATCTACCTCAATATGCTTGGTTCTCTCCTGAAATACTCAATTGAAGCACTTGCTGCATAATTATCACAATGCATTGATTGTGTATATGCAACTGTACACTAAACCCTAACTCCTCGAGTAAAGACCGCACCCATACAATCTCACATGTAGTATGGGCCAGGGCCCCATACTCTGCCCCTGTGCAGGACCTCCCTAGTTGCAACAACTGTTTGCTCCTTACTCTTCCAGGTAACAACATTGCCACCAAGAAAGGTACTGTAGAAAGGTACAATACCCGGTTGTTGATTGCCTATCAGATGGTGATCTTGCCCAATTAGTATCGGTAAAGGCCTTACACTCAAAAGACCATTCGACAGGTAAAACTAACCATGTCCAGACAAGCTTCCCAATGTGGAAGACGAGGAGATGACATAAACTGAACTAACAACAAATGAGATCAGGTCGTGTAATGGCAAGATAATTCAGCTTGCCAACCAAGGGCGATACTAGTTAGATGAGGAGAGGCTGGACTGGTATCAGGTGAAGTAATTGGTGTTTAGGATGTTAATAGGCGCATGTGATTAAGTATTTGTGATTAGGTATATGCTTCCCAACAATAAATGTTACTCCCTCTGTCCCAATTTGTTCGCTCACCTCTCCTTTTTGGGCTGTCTCAAATTGTTTGCAACTTTCCCAAATTTGAAACCACCAAAAGCCAAAGATCCAATTTTACCATTTTATATCACAACTAATTAAAGTTAGTATTTTAGTGTTGTAAGGGTACTTTTGGAAATCTAAAGACTTTTCAACCCAAAGTCTTCAAGTCAATAAATTGGGAGAATACCCGTAATGAGCAAACAAACAAATTGGGACGGACGGAGTAAAACATTAGGTTTTCATGGATGGTCTTTTTTTGTTAGCATTTGGTCATTTGGAACTTGTGTTTTAAAATTTTGAATGTTAATATGTTTCTCGTGCTGATGATTTTGCCTACATTAAGATTTATCTTATTTTCTACAACTCGTGCATCACTATGTGCTTCGCGCCTACTCCTAGGCTCTAGGTGCCATGGTGCACCTATAGCTTATAAGAACACTAGATTATTTAACTACAGACTGAGAGTTGCATGACTTTTTGCTCTTTATGTAGACCTTTGCTTGTCTAGATACATTGCATGCTTCCTCCTTAAGTTAAATAAATTAACTACTATTTTTAAGACGCCCTACACACATGAAAAAGTCATATAGAACTAGACCTGATCTTGAGGGTAAGGAGGCAAGGTGGTTGCTTTAGGCACCAATTTTTTTCCAAAAGCTATTGCCATTTCTTAGGTGTAGGTCATGGAATAAGTGTAAGCTTCTGGCAGTGATATCTGGAAAATAGTACATGGAATAGTGTCTGAAGTGTTTGTTGGACTTTTTCCTTTGGTTTATGGCCTGAGTATATTCTTTTCCTCATAGATGTTATAAAATCCATTCGGGATAAATATTTTTTTCAGTTTCCTTCTTGGCGTATTTATGTTGTAATGATTTTTTTTCGGTTTTCTTAGAAGTGTGCAATCTTCTTAGCTTCTCTTTTAAAGTCTTGTGGCAAGACTCATGTGCTGTCTATAAGGAGGGAGATTAAGTTTGGAAGAATTTACACAGTGATATATGCATGAGCAAGTTAGGTAGCCATTAGCATTGTTCTTAAGTTTTTATCCTGTTGCTTTATGGCCTACGGTAGATCACCTGGGAATGCAAGAAAAAATAATGGCTATCAAAGGTGATGAGACATCTTTGTGGTGCTGTTGTAGATATCTATGGCGCTCAATTCAGGTATCTAAATTTGAAACCTTATGTTGGTTAAATTTTGAAATTCTTATTCATTTGGGATTAGAACATGATTTTGACAAATATTGTCAAAACATGAAGAACACTTAAGACAAAAAAGGATAAATTATTCAGAAACTTCTGTCAGGTGGGAGACACTGAGTCAGTTTCCCTATACAAGGCATAGGGCCTTAATTCGGTCATGCTTCTAGTAATCCTATTTCCCTACTGGCCACATTGCAGTGGGATTAGATCCTGCTCAATTTTGCCGTCCATTTGATTAGAAATGTGACATACATTTGATAACATATATGCATGGAATTCTCTCCTCGATTGTGTTTTTTTCCAACATTTCCTACTACAGCACAGCATATGTTTCTGTAACATTCTTTTCTTATCCGCATAATGTCTCAGCTACCTCTCTTTCTGTCTGTTTGTGAGTTCATCAGTTGATGCCTGTAGGATTCTAATGCATTTTGCAGGAGTTCTATCACCGTCTGTTACAGTCAAACAGTTCCCAGCTTCCTAGGATATTTGGAATGACTGCTTCACCCATAAAGACTAAAGGTATACAAAAACTTTGTGTCTAGTCTGTATTAGTTTGATTGTAGTGGTGAGTTGGTGGGCTCCAATTCCCATCAGGTTAACTACTTTATTTAGAAGAAGTGAACTTACTGCTGAATTCATTTGTTAAAATTTGATATAGGTTCAAGCATTGCATCTACCTACTGGCAACAGATTTCTGATCTGGAGAATCTTATGAATTCAAAGGTTGCTTATTGGTCTTATGATTTCATTATTGTTTGTGCTTTACTGTTGTTATTTTGACATAAAACTGTCCAAAACTAGAATGTGCTTAACCTATGGTAATGGTTGGGAATTCTAGCCAGATTCTTGATGAGCATTTGAAAATTTTGGGGTTCTGTACACTAATCCATGCATATCTACTTTTGCATGTTGTTGCTTATAAAAAAAAAAAAAACAAAAAAACTTTTACATGTTATTCATTGCGTCTATCTGTTTAGGAATTAGATATGATGTTGAAGTGCTCAGCCTCTGTCTAGTAGTTTAAGACTTTAAGCTACCTTTATTCCAGACATGCCTATACCCTTGCTGTTGGGAGCAATCAAAGAGAAGGGATCATATCACTGATTGTGTGCTTGAATTCTTTTGGTCATTTGGTATAAACTGCATTTTTTGTTTGTGTAAATTTGGCGTGTCTATTGCCAGCTTGTTAGTTTTACTTGAGTTTTTATTCAAGGGGTCAATTTTGTGCTTAACATTCTTCATTTTGCTGTCAACAATTTGGTTTTATGTTTATTTGTGCGAGACATTGTTTCATAAAATACTTTGTTTGCATGTAAGGACTGATGGTGTTGTCTTCTAAGAGTTAGCTTAAGCTGTTTGTAAGGTCTGAGGATATTTAATTCTGAGGAAGTACGTTATACTTGCTATCTTCTTATGTGTAGGTGTATACCGTTGAAAGTGAATCCGTGTTAGCAAAGTTCATTCCATTTTCAACGACAAAGCTGAAGATTTACGAACATGTGGATGTCCCTATTGCAATTTTGAATAGTGTGAGGAATGGTTTATTACATTTGAGACGAAAGGTACGCTTTTTCCATTGATCTCATGTGGTGTTGTTGCAGTTTGACTGCATTCATAACATTTATATGTTGTCATGGTTTAATCGTGCTCTTGCCTGAATTTATGAAATGCCCTCACATTTTGTTACCTTTGAAAATGGAAAAGCTGTCATGGTTCTTGAAGTCTTGAGTAGTTTAGGTAGGCTACAAGGATAGAGGCATGGTTTGAATTAGTTGGGATACAACCAAAAGCTTATTTAATGAAGATATTTAGATTCTTGTGAGGAATGATATTCAGAACCAATGGGATGTATAATGATGGGAATGATATGCATGTTGTACTTATCATTGTGGGAAATTTGAACTATGTCAGCATCAATAAGGATAACTCTAACAATACAAGTCATACAAATAGAAAATAAATTAACCCGAACTACCTAATAATGATAACAAGCAACCTTGTAGCTAGTAGTCATGTGGACTCCCCCCTTAGGTAATTAACTTAAAGTGGAAAAGACTACGTTGAAGTTTTCATCTATAAGACAAATTGTTCAAAATACTTTGCCTACTGTTGTGTTGTGTTATGCACCGTATTTCTACTCCCGTGGCCAGATTGGTTTGGACCCAATTTGAGCCGGAGCATTCCAACACAATGCTATTTTTGTGCTTGTTTGATAGCTTTGATATACACTGTTGCTTTTGGGACAATTGGTAACTTAACATGGTATCAGAGCTCTCTGGTCAAGAAGTTCTGGGTTCAAGTTTTCGTGCTTGCATTTGTCCAGTTTGCATTCTACTTCTCCCCTTCGTATTTTCCTAAACATTATCTATAAAAATTTGCATCTCCGCGTGCGAGACGGGATTGCATGTGAGGGAGGGTGATAGATGGCTGGATATATGTTGGGCCCATTTCCTAATAGCTTAAGCTTTCGGGACAATTGGTAACTTACAAGAGCTGATAAGTGACAAGAATGTTGAACCATCCATGTGGTTCACAGTTGTCGCGGCCTGAACTTAATTGAACACTTATCACCACTTGCTCCATATGATTGAGCTAATAACCAAAGCCTCCAAGTGGGGGCTTCCGTAGGAAAAGAAAGTAGAGATTCTTTCTGGCTTATGTTTTCTAGGAGCCGTATGGTATTCATACATGCTCTTCATTCATAATTAGCGCTGCTGCTAAAGTTATATGGGTGTTTGTTCATTCGTTTTTGCAATTTATTTATTTATAGGCCTGGGCTTGTCCTACCGGGTGGGGGGAATGGGAGTCATAAAGATGTCTACCTTGCTTTATATTTCGTGACATGACGACTGGGTGAGGTACTTAGTATTTGAAATTTAAACAACATACTCGTTCATAGTTAATGAAGACATCGATTAGACTTTATCCCACATCTCTTATCTAGGTCACCCAAACTTGGTTAGTATAATCTAGAGGCTAATCCTACAATTGCCAATTGATTTTAGGTTGGAATCCTCCAAGAAATCTAACATGGTATTAGAGCTAAGTCTTGGGTGGCCTCACCTTACGTGGTCGAGTCTCAGTCGTTCGAGTCAAATCGTCTCATCTCATCAATTCTTACCTCCACGTGCATCCGGGCTGTACGTGAGTGGGAGTGTTAGAATTTTTCCCACATTGCTCATCTAAGCCACCCAAACTTGGTTAGTATGATCTAGAGGCTACTCCATCTATTGCCAATTGGTTTTAGGTTGGAACCCTACAAGAAATCAAACAACATCCAGGTTTTGATAATTCATAGTATTTTTTGGGTACTGGTGTTGCCACAAATGTATCCATGAACCATTGGCTCTGCTAGCTAATTGTGTTCCATGCTTCCAGTTGAACACCTGAGAAAGGATTTTTGCCAAGCCCACGTATAGAATGAGATTTAGTTGAGTTTGAGATCCACATGTGCATAGACTTAAATATTCTTGCATCTTTGTGTTTGTGCTTTTCAATCATACATAATATAAGTTGTCAATGTTCTTTTCATGGTTTTTGTTTTTGGTTACTCTGAAGAATAATCTTTGCTATTCATTTGTTTCTGTTTGTGACAATAAATACATCTTTCCATCAGCACGAGACCGCTCTTGAAGCATCGAATCTCAAAGAGTCTGCAGCAGAGTCTACAAGGAAAAGGATATCTAAGATATTTTTAACCTTTGTGTTTTGCTTGGAAGAACTCGGTGTTTGGTTGGCTTTCAAGGTATGCATTTTGGTTAGTTGACATTGGAAATTGTTAATTCATAATTCATTGGACGAATAATGTTGTGTTTCTAATAGGCAGCAGAGTCATTGTCATGTGAAGAAATCGACATATTCACATGGGGGAATTTGGATATAAGTGGTGAGACAATTGTAAGGGATTTCATTTCGGATGCATTGAAGGTTTTCTCCAATCATGTACCAGGTACTTGCTCCCTTTCAGTCATACAGTCTTCTACTTTTGATCTGGATTACATTCTCTTCTTCTGATCGCATATTCATGATTTCCCATGTGTTCTTTATTTTTTCCCCTTGTCCTATGTAGCTCCATGGCGGTCTATTGGTGGTGACATTTATGCCAGTAAGGATGCCGGGTATCTATCTTCAAAGGTCATTTGTCTGATCGAGGCTCTTCTTCAATACAGGTCTGTGAATTCGCATGATAAATGCTTCTTTGTGACATCTTCATAGTTTCTCTTGTGAACTTATTAGAGAAATTCTGATTTTATGGAAATATTAACTTTTGATGTGCACACAATATCAAATTTTTTTACCAGGTTATCAAAACGGTAAAAGCTAACAAAATGACGTGCACACAGTTTCCTCTAGTATTTGGCAACGTAAAATACAGCGCTCTTCTCATATTTGTTTAGTGCTTGTGGCTTCCTGATATTGACAGGCTGGCAATCACTCACCCTACCACAAAAAAGAAAAAAAGGAACTATGAGTGATCTGTTTATCAAATTTCATCGGCTGATTTCATTTTCCTTTTTGCTCTAATTAGTTTTTTCCTTTTCGAGAATGCATGTAGGTATTTTGAATGGATATAGTTTAATACTTTGTATTGGATAGTGACATGCTTTGCAAGGAAGAAGTGAAAGTTTTTGTCCATTTCTTTTGTTTAGTTACCAATGGTCTAAAATCTTAAGCTGTTAGAATGTGAGCCCAACAATGTAAATAAAGCTATTCAACCCCTATCTCACTTGCATTCCCATCTTTGGCACGTGGAGATGGAAATATCTGGGAATAGAGTGGAAGGAATAGGAAGGAGAGATGGAGAATGCAAACTGGGAATGAATGGAAAAAGGAGAGGCTTAGAACCCGAAACCTCTCTCACAACCTGAGCTCTGGTACCATGTTAATTATCTCAAATGTTCTTGCTATTAGGAAATGGACCCCGACAACGTATATCAAGCTAATTTAAGAGTTTGAATGTTTTTTGATGTTGAATATTATCTTTTGCAAGTTCTTTTTGTTGTTTTGGGTTGTGCTGTTAGATATGAGTTTGTAAGAGAATGTTTCAACATTGATTGATCCATCTGACTAATTGTAACAACAAATACTAAGAAGTTTTTTTTTGTTCTTTCTTATAAGATTTTCTGTCTTGGAAAATGAGTGTGTGAGTGGTACTACAACAATTTTGGATTACTAGGTTGTGGCAATCGCAATGCTACTGTCAATGAAGAGAGTAGGATACTGGGATATTATAGTGGTTATGCTAGAAGTTTCTCAATCTCAGAAGTTTCTCTCTCAATGTTGTTTTGTCCTCTCTCAAAGAAGTCGCCTTACAGGGAGGCTTGGATAATTTGTCCGGGTGTCAGTGTCACTGAAAAGTTGAATGGTAATTGAGTATGGAGAATTGTTGTGTTTGAACTGAGAGCCTAAATGGTGGAGGATATCTTTTGAAATGGGCCAAAATTTTCTTAGCATCATCCTTGAGGTTCTTTTGATTTGTTCAGATCAAGCCTGATAATGCTTTGATTGCTTTGCATGTCTTTGGTGCATTTTATAATTTTTGATCATCTAAGGTAGGAATCATTTTCTTACTCTTAATGGTGGTGCGAGAGCAAACATTTTGATTTTGCAGGGGGTCTCTCTGTAATGAAACTTCAAGAAAGCAAGGTGCCGTGTAGTTCTATATATCATAAACAATTTTTGTGCTGTAACTGGTTTTGGGGTGCCTTGGAAAAGGTTGACGATTTAAGCGTATTTTTCTTAGGTTTTGTGGCTGACTCCTCTTTTCGGCGAATGTTAGACCTATTCCGTGACTTCTTTTACTTGATTAGTGTTCGACCTTCCACAAATCATGAATCGGATAACTTCGTTGGTGTATTAAAAGGAATTAGGCTCTCATAGGGTCCCTCATCTAGGATTCACAGTTGGGCCTTGCGAACAGTTTGATGCATGATCATCCTTCAACTCTTTGAGCAAAAGGAAGGAAAATCAATGTACCAACCCCATCATCTCCACGCTGTAGGAACTATGAGATCACCTCAAGGACACCTCCTGCATCAAGAGGTCATGGACCAAGCACCCTTTTCCATTATCTCATTCCAGCACAATGGAATGCCAATCTATCAAGGCATTGATGAGAATGGTCAAGAATGGCCAGATGCTTGTCCAGCCAAAGAAAATTCAAAAGTGGTATCAATCTTGGCCTAGACCAAGAGAAGAAGAAAGAATGAATAAATGATTTCAAAGTGTTTCTCTTTTGTTGCGAGGTGCCTGAGGATGCTAACTGCACTTTAAAGGATTGTACCCTTGTGAGTTCCAGCAAGAATCAATATATCACTCTACCTTGTTTACATCCTCAATGTTAGTGGACATGATGTATATGACTAGATGGCTCTCAAAATATCATACATTTCAAATGGGGAGACAGAGAGGTGGTATATTGTGCTTCGCAGGGAGCTACAGGATTGGGAGTGAGGAGTTTTATCTTCCCCTTTTGGAAATGGATTTGAGGTGGAACTTGATGGCAATGGATTTGTTGGGTAAAATCATATTACCAAATTTTGGCTTGACAATCAAATACTTTCCCAGGAGAGCATGAGTGCCCTAAATGGCTCTCCAGGGAAGGATTTTTGGTGTGCGGTAAAGATAAGATTCTCATTATAAATAATCTTATATAGCGTAGGATGGTAATTGTGAATCATTTTATTTTTTTATTTTTGTGGATAAGCATTGTGAATCGGTGTTGCATGTGCTTGGGAGGTGGGGAATCGGTGGCATTTGTTTATTCATTGTCTGATAGCCAAGACTCTTTGTCTTTGGGCTCCGGTTCTTGTTTGGGGGGTTATGTCGTGGGTTTTCCTACGACGGTGGTGGAGCTTATTCAGGAATGGAATGGGGCTAGAGTGGGTAGAAGAAGATGGAAGCTTTGGAGGTTGATCCATTGCTATGCTTAATGTGGCTCATTTGGAGAGAAAGGTGTTGTAGATATTTTGACGGTGAAGGGTGAAGAGATGTTGCTAAAAATTATGATTTTTTTTCTTTCTAGTTTGGTTAGTTGGGAGTCGAGGAAGTGCAAACTAACCTTTGATCAATTCCTTGACATGTTAGATATTTTTGGCATTAAGTGCGCTGTATAGGCTCTTTTTATTGATTTCTTTTTATGTTGGTGTTTTTTTTGTTTTCTTTTGGACATGGGTGGCATCCCGTAGATGCCTTTTCAATGAATTATTTGATTATTAAAAAAAAAAAATCCTACAATGTTGTCTGCCAGCAATACCTTGAATCAATGTTTGGAATGCATCTCCACAGGATTCTAATGTGTTTTTTCCTGCAGGGATTTGAAGGATTTGAGGTGCATAGTCTTTGTACAGAGGATAATCACAGCTGTAGTTCTTAAAAAATTATTGGGTGAATTGCTTCCAAAAATGGTAGGGTGGAAGACAGAATATACTGCCGGAAATAACTTTGATTTGCAGTCACAGAGTAGAAAAGAACAAAACAGAATTGTTGAAGAATTCCGCGAGGGCATTGTAAGTTTGTAGCTTCACTTTGCAGAAGTGCTATAGAGTTCTCCCGCAATTTTATGCAATTTTAGTGACAAAGTAAATATGCTTTTATTTTGAACTGACATGTTTCCAGGTAAACATCATTGTAGCAACCTCGATTCTAGAGGAGGGATTGGATGTTCAAAGATGCAATCTTGTTATTAGATTCGATCCTTCGTCTACTGTTTGTAGTTTTATTCAGTCCCGAGGTCGAGCACGTATGCAGAACTCAGAGTTTTTGATAATGGTGAGGAGGTATGTTCTAGTTTACCAAGAATCATCGTTTTGCTATTGGTGGGGGACCGTTCCTTATCTCTCTTTAGGGTGTATCTTAACTCTTTAAAGGTTGTCTTCAGGAGTTATCCTCTGTGTTCCTTTTTGGTCTCCTTAGGAATTGGAACTTGTTAATTCATAAAGTACTATACTGTGTCTAAGACTCTAAGGATGTGGTGTTCAAACTAGAAGGATTTTCCTTGGTGGAGGTTCTACTGAATATGTTTTCCCATTTTTGGTGTAATTTGCAGTGGGGATACTTCTATGCTTAATAAAGTGAGAAACTATATTGCAAGTGGAGACATCATGAGGGCGGAATCACTACGCCATGCGTCACTTCCTTGTGCACCTCTTGACAACGAATTGTATGATGAGGTTTTTTATCGCGTTGAAAGCACAGGGGCGATGGTAACTCTAAGTTCCAGCGTGTCTTTGATATATTTCTATTGCTCACGACTACCTGGTGACGGGTTTGTTCAAGAACTCTATTGATCATGCTCTTACAGTATTATCTGTTGTTTCTTTATCATTGAACTCTATCTAAGATTCTTTTTTTTGTTTGTATGTAATTTGTTTATTTTTTCTTGTTGTTTGTAGGTATTTTAAACCGTCACCAAGGTTTGAAATCGATAAGGAGTTAAAAATTTGTAAATTGAATTTTCCCAAAAGTTGTCCAATACAAACTGTTAGTGTTGAAGGTAACATCAAAATGCTGAAGCAACTAGCATGCTTGGAGGCATGCAAGCAGCTTCATCAGATTGGTGCATTAACTGATAACCTTGTTCCAGATATTGTCGTGGAAGAAGCTGAAGCACAAGAATTGGGTAAGCATGGGAGTTATTTGAACTTTTCTGTGTACATATACCATTTTATTGTCCTTTTCTAGCCAATGATATTTTTGACTTGTAGGGTATGAACCTTATGTTGATGAGCAAGCGTGCTACGTCCCACCTGAATTGGTTAGTCAATGGGCAAATGATTCTGCGAAGTCATACCATTGCTACTTGATTGAGCTAAATCGTGATTTTGAGTATGATGTACCCCTTCAACATATTTTACTTGCTGTAAGGACTAAACTTGAATGTGATGACGGGAGCATGGCTTTTGGATTAGAAGTCGATAGGGGCAAGTTGACAGTGCGAATGAAATATATTGGAGAGCTTCATCTCCAATCAGAGCAGGTTAAGTAATGTGCTTGACTACTTGTAGTTGAACACTTACAAAGGCATGGCCTGTTCAATTGAAGTGGAAAATAGGTGATTGGGTTTTGTTGATTCATTCTTTCTTGCCAGGTGCTCTTGTGTCAGAGGTTTCAAGTCACGCTTTTCAGAATTCTTCTTGATCATAATTTGAAGAAGTTGAGGGAGGTTCTGAATGGTTTTCCTTCAAGGAATGATGTTGCAGTGTTTGACTACCTCTTGCTTCCATGTACTAGCTCATACGCAAATCCATCAACTATAATTATTGATTGGAAATGTGTTAGTTCTGTGCTGTTCCCATGTGAAAAACGCTGGCACAATCATACCCATTGTTCTGCTCCTAAGAGTTCTGGTCATCAAGTCCATACTAAAAATGGGTTGGTATGCAGCTGCACGTTGGAGGATTGTTTGGTATACACGCCTCATAATGGGCATATTTACTCCATCTTTGGTACTTTAGATGATTTGGATGGGAACTCACTTCTCAATCTAAAGAATGAAGTTATTACTTACAAGCAGTACTTTAAATCACGGTTCGTATTTTATATTAAATGAAGTAATGTGTTTTAATGACTATCATTAGTTCGTATGAGCAATTGAGCATGTTGTGAAATATGGGAGAATAATTCCGCTATATCCTTGATGACAGGCATGGCATTGACTTGCATTTTGGAACAGAATCACTGCTCAAGGGGAAAAATATTTTCCCTGTATTAAATTGTCTCCAGAGGTGTAGACAGCATAAGGAAAGAGGTAGATTTTGTTGCTCACTTACCCTTTTCGGTGTAGTCTTTTTCATACTCGTCATATATTGTTTGTGCTGGGAGCAAAAGACTGGATGCAGACCTACCATTTGATACTGTATGATAGGGCCCTTTTGTTCAAACCCTCGTTCTCAAGAAGGATGCAGAAAAATATTTGTATTTTTACCAGACTGTATGCTGAAATTGGTGATATTATACTTTCGGTTTTTTTATTGGAACGAGAATTTTTTTTTTAATGCTCATTAACTGCTTACTGATTCCCCATTTCAACTTCACAACCAAAGCTACTTATTACGATATAGAAGAGAGCATATAACCAATTGGGGAATGGTATAGTATAACTAATGTAGTGGTTGGTAGTGGTGAAGGCACTGTCAGTGGCTTTGATCCGAAGGCGTAAATCTTCGTTTGTTCCCTTGGATTGGAATTTTTATTTAGATGTCTCCCTCACTCATTGCATAAATTTGTCATGAGCATATTAAATTATGTTATGACCCTTTCGATATTCATGGGCAAAGCAAACAACCTATCAAAACTATGATATATTCTCCAATCGCAAAAAACCCCCAAGTTTGATTTGCAAAAGCTGTACTTCTGTTTTTAGCTTCTCTATTAGTTACTTTGTCCTTTTAGGGTGGTTGTTTCAATTATACATCAGTATATGATCCTTTTGCGAAAGAAAAAGTAACTTCTATAATCAATTAGGTCATTCACTTGCAAGAGTTTATGTGCATCTGTGTTTCCCTATTTATTAATCTGATCATTATTGAAGGCAATTATGGTTAATTTTTGTAGAGGCAGTTAGTACGTACGGCGAATTCCCTATTTATTTCATTCCTTCATTATCAAATACTAATATTATGGTTCATTTTTGTAGAGGCAAGCAATACATTCGTCGAGCTGCCCCCTGAACTTTGCTTCATCATGATGTCTCCACTCTCCATCGCCACCTTATATTCTTTCTCATTTGTTCCATCTATCCTGCATCGCATCGAGTGTTTGCTCATTGCTGTGAACTTGAGAAAGATGCATCTGGATCAGTGCACGCAAAATGTTGTTATTCCAACCATCAAGGTACCTCTCTCTGCCTTATCTTCCATCGGGAGATTGGTCTTAGTAGTTAATGTGAAAAGGTGGTACAATTTGGGCAACTAATGAGCTTAGTAGGCTGAAATATGCCATACAAGGTTGGGAATAGAAAGATGGGGCAGGCGAAGAGTCAAGCTGAGAGTCTCGGTTTTGAGCTTGGCTTTTTTGGGTTTTGAGTTTCTAAGGTCAGTTAAAGCTTGTCTCGAAGAAATACTCAACGAGTTCATGAGGTAACTTGGCTTTTGCTTGTTCAATATTTTAAAATAAGGAATCTTTATGACTCATTTGTCATGCCGTGATTCCTTGGCAGAAGTTTCAAATAAGAGTTGAAATAGTCAAAGATACCAGATTGGTTTTCGTGTGAGCCTCAGTAAAAAGCTTGCATTGAAATAGTCAATGAAACCTGTGATTACTTGTGCTTTTGCATTCAAATTTGATTCACTTTTTCAGCAAGTAGAAGAAACAACAAAGTAAATGGTTTTGAAAATGAAATGAAAGAGATTCTTTACCTAGACTTTTGCCTTCGCATTCTCCATTGGCTCTCCTCTGGCAGCCATCTCTCCCTCTGGTTTCTATTCCTTTCTTGCCCCATCCCACTTCATCCTACCATGACCAAGCCTCTCCATTGTTTCGTTGCTAGCCCTAAATTCCCATTTTGGCATTCACTTATTGCCTTTGGTTGTTTCTTTACCGGCTTTCGATGCGAGTCGGATATCTCAAGACGCCATAGTATTTTTGCATAAGCAACTAATTATTGCACTTTTCCTGAGCTTTCGAGAGTTTCTTTACCTAATACCCCTAGTTCGATGGCTGTTCATGTTACTCTTAATGTTGAGCGTGCTCCATTATCGGAGACCCTTATCTAAATGGTCTTTGTCCTCCAATTCTTGATAGGAATTCTTCTGGGTAATGAATTTGAGTTCGGCTACAGCATCTCCCATGCTGGTTGCAGATTCGATGCCTACGTCTTCTTGGTCTGCTTTGATGGTTCCATTACCCTCCAATTCCACGCATATGAGTTCAGTTACCGCCATCCCTCCTGTGCCTGGTTTGGGTTGTTGGTTAGGGTCATGGTGCTTCATTTGGGTTGGGTTCCAGTGCATTGTTAAATGGGCCATTTCCTGTACTTGGGTCCTAAGTTTTTATCTGGACCTGATTCTGCATCCGGATGTGGCTCGGCTCTTGCTTCTGGATTTGGAACTTTTGCCGAATTTGCCTGCTGGTGGGGCCCCGGCCCTTAATCTCTGGACTTCCCTTTATTTGTCAAATCCTTTAAAGGAAATTGGGTTGCCCCTAAGTTTATGCCTCCAACAAGTGCTGTAGTCTCCTTCTCTCTGGATGATGTTTCTTCTGAAATCAGTCATTGGCAATTTCCTTTGGTTAGGTTTCCTCTAGGTGCAAAGCCCCCATTCTGATAGATGGAGAAAGTCATTCAGCATTATGTTGCACCTTTGCAGATTTGAATCCTTATACTCCTTAATTCTGGTATTCTTATTTTTAATTTCTCTTATGAGGAGTCTTTGCAAAAGGTCCAAGAAATGGGTCATGGTCTTTCTATGGAAAGCCTCTGTTCTTGTAGCATTGGACTCCTAATTGTTCTTATGAGCATGACGCGATGGTATATCCTCTGTTCCCATATGGATTCATCTCCCTCTGTTGAAGC
>BPLS01000687.1:605837-618111 GCA_019656275.1 Rhododendron kiyosumense | reverse complement strand
TTTACCTGTGGACTTTTTTTGTGCTTAGCACGATTGGTGGGAAAACCCTTATTCTGATTAGATGACAATTGAGAGGAATGTGTTGAGGTGAGTACTGACTCCAATTTTCTTCCTCCCTTGATATTGAGGGCCCCATTGGTTTTAAATGCACGCAAAAGATTGAATATGAATGGACTTCTTAGGTGTGCAAACATTGTTATTGATGTGTTTGGACACCGTTCAGCAAACTATTCTAAATCTGTTGCTCAAGAATGGAGGCCTAAGCCTACTGCTGCTATTCCCTCTCCTAGACCTTATCCCGATGTGATCATAGCCACCACTTCTACTGGTGGGTTTTCCCCTCCTAGATCTGATTCCTCAGGGGCTATAGTCACTACTTCTACAGGTGATATTATATGTACTGGTGACACAAACTCTAGCCTTTCCACTAGCCTTGTGCCTCCTGTTGTTACTTCTGTATTATCTGTACTTTTGATATTTCCCGTAAGAATCTTTGGCTTCATTTCATTGCCTCTTTCATCTGTGGTACTAATTCAAGGGGCCAGAAATCAACTTTGGGCTAGCCTATCTTCTGCATCCTCTGTGGTCTTGTCATCTGTTCCTTGGGTTCTTCTTGGTGATCTTATTGTCGTACTGAGAAATTGGGTGGTGTCGGTATTCATATTCAGGCTGTTCTGGACTTCCACGCCTGCATTCATCAACTTGAAATTGATGCTCCCGTATGCAAGGGTTGTTTCTGTTGGGATTTGTCCCACATTGGTTAATTATCTCCTCCAAAACTAGTATATGAGCCTGGGCGGCCTCTCTACTCTTTGCCAATTGGTTTGGAGTTGGATGCTTTAACATGGTATCAGAGCTAGGCTTTCGGAGACTTTTCCCCTTTGTTTGTGCCATAGTTGCACTTTATTTCATTGTGATCCGTGTGTTCTGGATCCTTTGTTTACCTCTCCACGTGCGAGTCAGGGGTCGCACGTGCGGGGGAGTGTTGGGATTTGTCCCACATTGGTTAATTATCTCCTCCAAAACTAGTATATGAGCCTGGGCGGCCTCTCCACTCTTTGCCAATTGGTTTGGAGTTGGATGCTTTAACAGTTTCTATGCATGGATGAATAGACAAGAAGATGCACAATATATACTAAGTTGGACAGAGTTGTGACCAATGACGTTTGGTTAAGCCCTTCCCAGATTCCGAAGCAACTTTCTTGCTCTCTTGTAGTTTGGAATCATTGTCCTAGTTATGTGATGATTGAATCCAAGTCTGTTTCTGGTCTGAAGCCCTTAAAATCTTTTTACTTTTTGCGGCAAAGATCATGATTTCCTGCTTAGTTGTTGATTCCGTTTGGGCTCAGCCTGTTACTGGTACTCCCACATTTCATCTATGGGCTAAGCTCAAAATTCTGAAACTTGTGTTTGAAAAGCTCAATCAGGTTCATTATGGTAACTGCGTCTGATGTGAAAGAGGCTGAACCAGTCTTTTAGAATATTCAGTTAGCTATCCAAGCTGATCCAACTAATGTTGCTGGTGGTCTCTTGAGAAACAAGTTTTCGCTACTCTTCCCCTTCTCTTAGCTGAAGAAGCCTAAGGAGAAATGGATACAACTTGGGGATCAAGAGACTACTCACTTTCGCAAGAAAGTACTAAGCATGTTCAAAATTCATCATGCTAGAAATAAATTCTCTCTGTCAATGATTACAATACTACTAGGCATGAAATTTATGAGGTGGTCAAGCATATTATTGTTGATTACTTCACAAAAGTCCTTGGTTCTGATATTCCCTACCCTCATGATGGGATGTTAAGAGTTTCTAATCTTATTACACCTGGTCTGTCTGATGCTCAGTTGGCTGCTTAACTGTCTGAAATTAGTGATGGTGAAATTAAATCTACCTGCTGGTTATACTACTTGCTTCTTCAAAAAGGCTTGGAGTATAGTTGGCCTTGATCATATTGATGCTGCGAGACCTTTCTTTGATTCTGGCAAGCTTTTGAGCAAAGTCAATGCTACTGCCATTGCTTTAGTTCCTAAAGTCATAGGAAAGAATTCAGGCCTATTTCCAGCTGTAATGCTATCTACAAGCTCATCTCCAAAATCCTTGCACATCAACTGAAGTTTTTTTTTTTTTTTTTTTAATGGTAAAATATTATTAGGGAAAACTTGACAATGGGTACAACACATTGGGGGAGGGGGATCCAACCAAAAGTTGAAAAAAAAAACACCTAGAGGGCCGAAGCCCACAACACCTGAAGGCCAAGGCCGAACCCCTGAGGGCGAAGAGCCCAAACTCCTAAGAGCCTTAAAATGCCCAAATCAAACACATACAGCTCAAATAAACAACAATGGGCCTAAAAATGCCTAGATATGCAAATAAAGCCCAAGCAGCCAACAGAGAACCCAGTCCAAACCCTAACCTAAAGATACTCATAACCTCCGCAGCCACCACAAGATCCGGCCACCCCAACCCAGCCGGCAACCAAGACACAACCAGAGCAGCACCGGTGGCACGCACCGGCGCGAACCTGGAGTGAACAGCACCCTTATATAGCAGCCAAGAAACCGCATCTCCGGCTCTCATAAGGTTATGCCCATCATGATCAGTTCTTGCCAAGCTGTTTTTCTTGTCGGGAGATCCATCTCTGACCAGGTCATAATGGAAGATTTGGTTAGGAAACTATCATAGGTCTTCTATATCTCCAAGACCTGCCATCAAGACGGACATCATGCAATCCTTCGATTCATCTCATGGCGGCTTATTTTAGATATTTGATCTTGTTTCCAGCTCATTAACTGGGTAAACATCTATTTTTTAATACTCAATTTCTGTTAATGGATAGTTGGAGATGGGTCTGACCCTTTCTTCCGGATGAAGGTTGGCACCTTCCTGGCCCTCTTTTGGATCACTTAGGTACAAGGTTTGTCCAACTATCTGGTATACCCCTTAATACTAGGGTTATAATCTGTAACAAAAGGTGGATATCTGTATCTGGCTCCCCACCCGCTATCCTTCCAAATGACTCGTCTGATCATGTTGGTCGGTCTTCCTCTTCTTCCTACAATGTGTCAATGTTTCACTTGTTTTTTGGTCTTCCTCTTCTTCCTACAATGTTTCACTTACCTAAGATGATTATGCCACAATATGTTTTCTTGTTTGTATGTTGTGTAATTTCGTTCACTAGTTCAGGCTATGGTGATAATTTTGAAGCATGCAGGCTAGAGTTATAATTGGAGTAGGTCGTTTGCAATATTAAGTAATAACTATTCAGAGATGAATCAGAGTTACATTTTAATTGACATGATGTATAATTTCCAAAGAAATTGAGAACCTACTAACAGTAGAAGAAAGCGTACATTCAATTCAAAGCATAGGTGGAAGATTTTTTAGAAGTGGTTTGATTTTCTGTTTTTGTTTAGGTTTTTTTATTTTCTAAGTCCGTATTTCAGTCTTCTTGCTGACAATTTTTGTTGCACAAATGTCTGAACTCTTGTTTGTGCGAAAAAGTTATTTAATGAGCACTGTATGAGTCAAACTGACTTGTATTTGCTTGTAAAATAGTATACTAAAAAATTGTATGATTTCTTTACATTATGTTTCTAAGAGATATTTATGTTAATTCATTTTTGGATAAGAAGATGCACTTACTCATTTGATTAATTGCGAATGTCCATTTTCTTGGTTCAGTCATGTAGATGTGTTACATTCCAGTCTCTGTACTGAATGTTTTGAAGTTTGTCATAACCTTGTGCTTGCTGGTTTTTTTTTATTGTAGGTTTTAGAAGCAATAACAACAAAAAAATGCCAAGAGATATTCCACTTGGAATCACTGGAGACCTTGGGGGACTCATTTCTTAAATATGCTGCTAGTCAACAACTATTTAAAACCTATCAAAATCATCATGAGGGTCTTCTCAGTGTTAGAAAAGATAAAATAATTTCTAATGCTGCGCTATGCATGCTTGGATGTGACCGCAAACTTCCGGTAATCTTTTCTTTCATTCTATACTTTAAAATGTCTTTTCTTTGGTACAAAAAGTATTTTCTAGGTCCATGGGCTTGGTTTTTGGGTTTTGACTCCAGTTCTCTCACTCTCTAGTGTTCCTTTGTTCAAGTTTTACATATCTTTTGTATTTGCTAGATTTTGTTTATGCTATATGTTTTCTGTGTTTGAGGACAACTCCTTTATCCTATAAATTGTTTGTTTTTTCTGTAGGGTTTCATTCGTAATGAACCTTTTGATCCTAAAACTTGGATAATTCCTGGTGATCAATCTAGAGACTATGCATTGGAGGAAGAGTTCCTTCCTACTTCGAGGAAGATCTATAATCGAGGAAGCACGAAGATAAAAAGTAAGACTGTAGCTGATGTAGTTGAGGCACTAATTGGTGCATTCCTTAGCACAGGTGGTCAAGCAGCAGCATTAGCATTCATTGATTGGCTCGGTATAAAAGTAGATTTTGTCAATGTACTATATGAGAGGCAATTTCCAGTTCAACCTGAGAAGCTAGTTAACATAAAGTTTTTTGAATCCCTACTGAACTATTCATTCCGTGATGCTTCTCTGTTGGTTGAAGCACTAACGCATGGTTCTTACATGCTTCCTGAGATTCCTGGATGTTATCAGGTAATGTTTTGCATTGTGTCAAGTGCTTCATTTGTTGCGCAAGATTTTTTGTTGTAATTTCACCTACTATGAACATAAATCATTTTAGTGGTGTAACCAAAAGGAAGTACAAAGTTTATCGTGGTTTCATCTTAGTATTATTACAGGTTCAAAACTTAAAAAATGTTGGCCATTGATTACTGATATGTTCGGAAATTCATAGACTTGGTTCAGACATAGATGGACTTAAATTAAACCACATTTTATGGCCTTGAATGTGAAATACTATATATTAGAAGTATCTTGTATACCCATTAGTGTTTTGATTATTCCCATCTCCAAAAAAACAGGTCTTTTATGAACCTTCCTGTGGGATCACAATCTATTTTATGCATCATTCAGATTTAATTTCCTTAGGCAAGGTGATATTTCATTGAGGATGAAAACTATTCTTGTGAATATATCTTTTGCAAACTGGCAACGACAGTGGCTTTTAATTGGTAGAGGCTTATGTTAGCTTTGCTTTTTCATCTCATCCTTATTTTACCGATAATAGGAAGGTAGAAAATGCATAGCACACAAATTGAAATGTTAACTTAAACTCTTAGACTTGCATGTAGTTTCTTTTTCCATGAAAACTTGTGTGTTTTAATTTTCAAATTGGTCTTTGAATGTTTTTCATTGTGTGAGCAGTTGTGTGTTCTGTTTGGTATTTTTAACCTCTGAGTTTTGATCTAACACAGCGGCTGGAGTTCCTTGGAGATGCAGTGTTGGACTATGTTATAACCACACACCTGTATAGTAGATATCCTGGAATGTCACCTGGGTTATTAACAGATCTAAGGTCTGCTTCTGTTAACAATGATTGTTACGCTCGATCTGCCATGAAAGCTGGTCTGCACAAACACATTCTCCATGCTTCACAGGATCTTCACAAGCATATAGTTACCACTGTTGAAAATTTTAAGCAACTATCCATGGCAACAACTTTTGGATGGGAATCTGAGACAACTTTCCCTAAGGTTGGTCTGCAATCATTATTCAGTTTGTATGCCAATTATTCAAATAAAGTTAGTAAGTAGGATTTAATGAGGTATAAGGATCCGTTTGTAGCTGAGGACTGAGGAAAGAATTAGTTTTGAGGTTGGATTCAGTGATGATCATTCCTGAATCAGTGTGCTAATAACAGCCATGTTATTGCTGGTTAGTTTTACGAGTTCTAACAGATGCAAACAAGATCTGAAATGAAAGTTCTTAACCTCGACAGTGTTTTTTGAGTAGCATTGATGCATGTTCTTCATGTGTATTTCTGATATGCGATGTTCAAAAGGTCTTTACTTCATAGTCTAGAAAATATCACTGCCCTGATATTTTTGACTGCATCGTTATTAATTGTGCTTTACTTCATACAGATGGTGGGATATTTCTAGGCAATTAGTGTCTTTTTAGGCTATAATTTTCCTCGTAGATACTGTTTCCACCCTGTTTTACATGCGGAGTTATGCATTGCTGTTTTTTTGTTGGCTTTTGAACTCCAAAGTAAGCACAAAAGGGTTTTGTTTGTCTTCCTCCAATTGAGATACTTAGTCTCTATGTCATGATATGCTTGATCTAGGATTGGTGGGAATTTTGAACGTAGAGAAAAATGCAGTACTCACGATGTACTTGCAAGTTTTGGCAACTAACGTACCCTTTCTTTCCGTGTCCTTGTCCCATGTAACACCACAAATTGGCACAAAGGATTTTTAAATTTTCAACTATTAGAAACTAGTTGGCCATAACAAAATTGTTAAATTTTCAATTGTTAGAAACTAGTTGGCCATAACAAAATCAACCTTGAAATTTTTACTTGCAAGCTGATGACATCCTACAATGAGGAAATGAACTGTAACACTCTAGGCATTTCTCTCAGACCGGGCTATCTAATTAAACATTTCTAAAGTATCCAACGTTTATGCTTTTGTTTGCATTGAGGGCCATGGTTTTCTTCTCTCTTTTTCTTGTTTTTTTTTGTTGTTGTTGAGACTCTTAAATTTTTTATTCATTAGACTCATTGCATATGCTTTTGTTATGATACAGGTACTTGGAGATATCATTGAATCTCTTGCTGGGGCTATTTTTGTTGATTCTGGGTACAATGAGTGCATCGTCTTCCAAAGCATTAGGCCTCTACTTGAGCCCTTGATTACACCAGAGACATTGAGGCTTCATCCGATCAGGGAGCTTCATGAATTATGCCAAAAAGAGCATTATAACATGAAAAAGGATGTTGTCTCTAGTGATAAGGGCGTGGCTTCACTTACAATAGAGATTGAAGCAAATGGTGTTTCATACAAGCATACGTGCACTGCCTCAGATAAGAAAACTGCAAAAAAGCTGGCTTCAAAAGCTATTTTGAAGTCTTTGAAAGAACAAATAATTTTTGATGCACACGCATAAAAGAAGATTTTCCGGTAAAAGTTGACCTCAATCTTTAGTAGTATGGCTGACTTGTCGAGGTGTGGTTTTAGTAATACATTTTGCATGGGATATGTGCTATATTGTATCCATTATGAAAAGTTGGATGTTTTTGCAAAATAGTTAACCAACGTAGGTTGTTGGGATTTTGTCGAGGTGCGCGCAAGCTACTTGGACACTCTGTTATCGAAAAGATGTGTAGGTTGTTGGGGAAGTCCATTGCAATATTTCTTTTGCCTGTCTTGTTAGAAGCCTTGGCATTTTGTAATAGGAATGTTGGTGGCAAATCATTGAACAGAGCATGGTTACTCGGCATTTGCTGGAAGCTAAAATGATGGTAGAGAATTCCGTTTCTCATGGAAATGTTGTAATACAGGAGTGTATCCCGAAGTGTGGACATTATTTTAGTTCTTCCAATGTTTGTGGATTGTTATGACAATCATTTTTCTTTTCTTTTTTTTCCTGTTTTTTCGCATGATGGACAGCAAAATCGTTTACAGGAAGGTTCAGATATATTCTCTTGCATGTTGAGGAAATCCTTGGAGACTTCTAATTTTCACTTTTTGCTCAATGCTAAAGGCTTTACTTATAGCTTGACAAGCAAGATTAAGAGATGGAGTGTTGTAAAAATATGAATATGGGGGTGATTTGATGTTGCAAAATCTGATGCTTTAATTTCTTCATGAGCCGTGGAAAAGTTGATTCGTTTATGAGCCCTGGGAATTATTTCCTTTATCTTCCTGTCGTTTCCGTCAATGTGGATTTGCAAATGAAAAAGCAAATGGTATTACCAAACATGGTTGTGGTGTTATAAATTTTTAACAAAACAAAGTGACGGCTATCCATAGATATTAGAAAAACAAACATGACGTCTACACTCGGGGGTAAATTCATGTGTTGTAGCATTTGCAGGAGGAATGGAGATGTCATTTTAGCTTCAGCAAATGCTGAATCACACAGCATTGTCTGATGATTTGCCAGCAACAATTCTAAATGTCCTGGTACAGTCTTCTAGCAAGATAGGCAAAAGAAATGTTGCAATGGAATGTCCTGGGACAGTCTTCTAGCAAGATAGGCAAAAGAAATGTTGCAATGGAATTCTTCAAATAGTGTATGCTTTTTTTTTTATTATTATCATGTATCTAAGTCAACTTGTGCGTACCTCGACGAATTCTTACAATACACGATCAACTATTTTGCAAAAACTTTTCTATCTTCTACTAATGGAGTGAAAGCAATATTACTGGAGACTAAGCTCAACTTTTACCAGGAAATCTACTTTTATGCATGTGCATCAAAAATAATTTCTTCTTTCAAGAACTTCAAAATAGCTTTTGAAGTCATTTTTTGCGGTTTTCTTATCTGACGAACTATGAAACACTATTTGCTTCAATCTCTATTGTAAGTGAGGTTACTCTCATATCACTAGAGACAACATCCTTTTTCATGTTATAATGCTCTTTTTGGCATAATTCATGAAGCTCCCTGATCAGATGAAGCCTCACTCTTTCCGGTCTAATCAAGGGCTCAAGTAGATGATCTTAAGGGTTTGAGAGTTTGACAGCTATGAGCAGGGCCGGCCTTGAGGTGGGCTGGGGTGGTGCCGAAGGTGCGGCCACTTTGCCTCTGAACTTTATGCAAAAACTAGGGCCTTGTTATCCATATAATACAAGTATATATTATATATTATCATTTCCGTCTTTGAACAAAAGGGGAGTGCTGGCTAAGATGTGCGTGAAATGTATTTTATAACAAGGGGTCCTTGGTTTGAAACCAAGGCTTTTGATTTTACAAACATTTTTTTTCCCCTCTTGTTTTCCTCTTACATTATAAACTACTTATGCTTTAAGAAGATGTTACTCAAGACCAAGCAAGGTTCAAATCTATTGCGCCATAAATGTTTTGATAACTTTTTTTTGTTTATTTTAATTTTACTTTTAACTTTGAATATGAAAACTAAAACACATTTTACTAAGAATAAAACAAATAATTTATTTTCACTTAACAAACATTGATAAAAAAATGTATAAATAAGCGTTAGAGAAAACGCAGTGTATGACCGGTACCCCATTATGTTTAATTCATATTTTTCTAAAGGTAATTTTTTTTAATAGTTTGTCTTAAATTACGAAACTAAAACTTCATATTTAATTTTTTTACCTTATATTAGCATAGGGGTGAGCATGGTCTGGATTGGTTAGGTTTCATGCTAAACCAAGAACCAAACCAATACTTACGGATTATGAATTTGGAGAACCAAACCAACCCACAAAAGGCATAAAACCAAACCAATCCAAACCATTTAAATACGGTTCAGTTTCGGTTTTAAACTGCGGTTTGCTTTGAACAAAGTTATTTCAAAAAATATTTAAAGTACTTAACATTATGAAGATAAATTAAAAAAAATACATATATTTAAACCAATTCCATTCAAATTATTAAAACACACTAATATTAACTAACTAATTAAGAGTAGGATACCAAAAATTGCCTCAAGTCTTAAATTAAGAAAATAAAATGCTGGTAAGTCACTAAATTGAACCAACTAAGAATACTAACTACTAAACATCTTAGGATAGTTTAACCAAATAAAGGGCCAAAAATAATTTCTAAAACTATTGAATTGAAATGAGATAGCAAAAGGACAATGGTAGCAGTATGGTAAAAACCAACTTGTGATATTACTCTACATCAAGGTTCATATCATTATCTTGGTAGTGAAGGAAAATTAAATATTGCAGTGAATTTAATGGAATCAATAAATTAATAAAGTAGTTGACTAAAAGCTTCCATATTTATTGGGTGAATCATAATTAATATATATATATGTACGTACGTATTATACGGTTCGGATCGGTTTGGAACCATAGCCGTAAATGTGAATCCACAAACCAAACCATATAACGCGGTTTCTAATTTTTTTAAACCATGACCAAACCATACAACTAAAAACCCAAACCAAACCCTCCGATTTGGATTGGTTTGGACTGGATTCATGGTTTAACGGATTTTTTGCTCACCCCTAATTATTTAGCCACCTATATTGAATTTTTAAAAAAAAAAAGAACTAGGCCTCATTTTAAAATTCACTTTAGGCCTCTAAAATATCAGGGCTGACCCTGGCTATGAGAGAGAGAGAGTGTGTGTGTTTGTGTGTGTGTGTGTTTCATAAGACGAAAAGAGAGAAGAAAGAGGGCATACCAGATGAGCTTTGAAGTTACCAAATAGAGAGATGAGCTTTGAAGTTACCAAACAGAGAGATGAGGATGTGTTTAAAGGTAGAGTGTAGTGTAATGGAACAAACTCAAAAGAATGCATCTTTTATTGGTTACAAGTATGTACGCTCTCGTACTCCAACGAGCATTGTGCTCGCTTGTTGTCTCATGTGCATTCTACTTGGTGCACTACAAGTATGGTCTCCCATATGCACCATCCAAAGTGCACTCTATGTGAGCTACTTACAAATAATCTCATCATTCCCTTATATAGTTATCCACCTTTTCAATGGACGAATAAGGTCATTTTCATCCAAGGACTCTTATTCTCCTTCTAGAATTCTCCAACCAGATGTCTCTCCTTCGTCTTTTCTCAACAACATTGTTAGAATTCTTCACACAACTCTAGCATGTGGTTGAGTCTTCCATAGTCTTTTAGAATATTTGGGAATCCTCTGGAACTCTCCGGAGCTCTCTAAATTCCTCCATTTCTACAACGTTCCAGAAATATCTTGAACATTCAAAACCATTCTAGAATCATCTCCTACATTCTAGAATTCTCTAGAGCACTCTCGGACCTTCCGAACTTATCTAGAAATCTCTAGTCTATTATGGAGGATCCTAGATCTATGGAGAGTCAGGCGTTGACTCTCAACAGCTCGAATTCCATTTTTTCAATCAAGGCAAAACACTTTTTATTCGTTCTCGCAATTTTGTTGAAATCATGTAAATATTTTATAAGGAATAAAAACTAAAAAATTATTTTTTAGTTTGCTTTGAAAAAAAGTCAAAACATAAACAGAATACAAAAACTTCACCAATGCACTTAAGTAAGTAATTCTTTTTTTGTTTTCCCGTCGTGATTGTTGGAGATGCATCCAAATACTGAATTATTATTGGATGACCATGATGAGCCCATCCCAAGCCCAAGGAGACAGGTCCTATTTATTAGGGAAATTTTGGCCGCCATGAAGTTTTGAACTTTTTTTCTCTAGGTATAATGCGTATAAAGATGTGGTCCCTGTGCCCCCGTGGCAAAGTATAGGGCGCTAGTTTAACTATATTAATTACATTTTGTTATACCCATTCCAAGACATACTAATAACCACATTGAAAATACAAATCATTCCATCAAAAGAAATTCAAAAGTTTCTTGAATTGACAAAAATGACTACAACTCTTTATATTCCTCTATCTATATCTATATATGAAATGAAAAAAGCTAAAAGCAAAAAGGACAAAAAATTAAAAAGTGGGAATATATCCCGCCACTTTTTTTTTTTTCCTGTGAGACTTGAACAAGAATTCAACCTTTGCCACCAAGCAAACTTAATGTATGGATTTTTTCTTTGAGTTTCTTGGAAAGAATTTTCCCTCACATACTTGATGAAGAGTTTTTTTTTAGAATTTTTTGCTAGATTATGGTATTGTTGGATGGCAAATGCTACAAGATGCCCCTGAGGCACAAGTTAGGAGCACTTTAAATGTTTTAATTACAGTTTTTATACTCATTCCAACATCTACTAATAATGACATCGAGATTATAAACTACTCCATTCAAAAAAGTCAAACAATATTTTGAATGACAAAAATGACCATGTGACTCTTCCCATTCTTCACTGATTAAGGTGAGAAAAACAATACTATTTTGGAGGGAAATTTTCTCTCAAACATGTGAGTCTGACTCTTCATATGGAACTTATTCACTTGCCGCCAGTTTCTTTCCATATAAGAGTGGAGCAATCTTTACTTCTTCTGCCTTTGACGTTCTGTTTCAAATATATTTCTTTCAAACATGTGAGTTTGACTCTTCATATGGAACTTATTCACTTGCTGCCAGTTTCTTTCCATCTAAGAGTGGAGCAATCTTTACTTCTTTTGCCTTTGACGTTCTATTTCATATATATATATACATACCTTGTTCTCTACTTGTTACATACCGTGTTCGATCTCAAGCCCAAGTTGTTACAAACCGTGTTCTCAAGCTTGTTACATTCAAAGGTCG
>BPLS01000687.1:570125-590837 GCA_019656275.1 Rhododendron kiyosumense | reverse complement strand
GAGAGAGAGAGAGAGAGAGAGAGAGAGAGAGAGAGAGAGAGAGAGAGGCGTGGGTTGGATAGGACCTGATGGGACAGTAATTGTGCGCATTTGTGTACAAGAACCTCATGGGACAAAACCAAGACAGGAAGGACCAACCTGGAAGTTCCCCCTAAATTAACGACTTCATTGAATTTATTTAATGTATCAACTAAATCATGGTCCTAAAATTACCACCTACTTATGTTTCCAAATCCATACATGACATAAGTAGGTGGTAATTTTAGGACAATAAAAGGTTGGACATAGAAAATTTTCTATAACAACTAAATCATAGTCCTAAAATTTTATGTTTCCATATCTATCTATACATGACATAAGTAGGTGGTAATTTTATGATAATAAACAGTTTTTTTTTTTTTTTTTGATAATCAAAAGGGCTGGAGGGGGCAACCAGCGTAGCAACCCCCCTTGGGCGTGACCATAGGGGCTCCAAATCCGCCTGTGGAATGTCCGGTTCGAGCCATAGCTACCGTCCGTGAGGACGGGCCGTCACCACGGCACCACCTCAGTGCACAGTTGTCAAAGAATCCCCCTCCCTGGTCCACAGGGCGGGTTCGAAATTAAGCCATTAGGCACCACCGGAAATGGCACAAAGTGCCTCCGGGGCCTCGAACCTGGGCCTGCGTTGGGGAGAGGTGATGCCCTTTGCCAACTGGGCTACCACCTCGGTGGTTGATAATAAACAGTTGGATATAGAAAATTTTGTTTTCTATATTATTGTCAATAATATAGACAATAAACATTTGAACATAGAAAATTAACAGTTGAAACATCCAAAAATTATAATATAAAACTCAAACACAACAAAATAAAATGAACATTAAAAATATACGGTCTCATTAATAGGTGCCCCGGGGGCAATAGTTTAGATACAATAAATATGCCTAAATATGAGTTGTGTTTTTGGGTACTCTCACAAAGCATCAATTTTCACCACTATTTTATAAGCTAGCCATAAATGTGCCTGATACTTTTTTCTAACGTCAATCTTAACCTCATATCCTTTTTAAAAATTAGTTCATGAAAATAAAAAAAAATGAATTTCAATATCTGCAAGTATAGAGTTCCAGTAGTTAAAAGATTCTTTTATAATTTCCTGATGGAAAGATGAAAATTTTAACTCAAGTGGGAAATTACTCTCTCTAGTGTATCATTCGGTGTCGGGAAAAAAAATACTAAGAAATAGAACAATTTTTTGCATAATATATATGGAAAATCAAATAACTGGATAGTAAAAATTGTTAGGAAAAAAAAAACTCTTCATCATTTGATTTAACATTGAAAAGAACAATTTTCATTTAGTTTAATTCTGACTCAAACATTTCATCCATTCTACTACGTAATGCAATACCATGATTTCGCAAAAATGGTTCTAAAAAAAATTCTTCATCAGTACGTGAGGGAAAAATCTTTTCAAGAAACTCAAAGAAAAAATTCATACATGAAGCTTGCTAGCTTGGTGGCAAAGGTTGAATTCTTGTTCAAGTCTCACGGAAAAAAAAAAAAAGAAGTGGCGGAATATATTCCCACTTTTCTATTTTTCGTCCTTTTTGCTTTTTTCATTTTATAGATATAGATAGAGGAATATAAAGAGTTGTGGTCATTTTTGTCAATTCAAGAAACTTTTGAATTTCTTTTAATGGAATGATTTGTATTTTCAATGTGGTTATTAGTATGTCTTGAAATGGGTATAACAAAATGTAATTAATGTAGTTAAACTAGTGCCCTATGCTTTGCCACAGCCCACAGGGGCACAGGGACCACATCTTTTTACGCATTACCTAGAGAAAAAAAAGTTCAAAACTTCATGGCGGCCAAAATTTTCCTAATAAATAGGACCTGCCTCCTTGGGATGGGCTCATCATGGTCATCCAATAATAATTCAGTATTTGGATGCATCTCCAACAATCACGACCGGAAAAAAAAAAAAAAAAAGAATTACTTACTTAGGGTGCATTGGTGAAGTTTTTGTATTCTGTTTATGTTTTTGTATTCTGTTTATTTTTATTCCTTATAACATATTTACATGATTTCAACAAAATTGCGAGAACGAATAAAAAGAGTTTTGCCTTGATGAATTCGAGTTGTTGAGAGTCAACACTTGACTCTCCATAGATCTAGGATCCTCCATAAAAGACTAGAGATTTCGAGATAAGTTCGGAAGGTTCGAGAGTGTTCTACAGAATTCTAGAATATAGGAGACGATCCTATATTCTAGAATGATTTTGAATGTTCTAGATATTTCTAGAAGTAGAAGTGGAGGAATCTAGAGAGTTCCGGAGAGTTCCAGAGGATTCCCAAATATTCTATAAGACTATGGAAGACTCAACCACATGCTAGAATTGTGTGAAGAGTTCTAGCAATGTTGTCGAGAGAAGACGAAGGAGAGATATCTGGATGGAGAATTCTAGAAGGAGATTAAGAGTCCTTGGATGAAAATGACCTTATTTGTCCATTGAAGTGGTGGATGACAATATAAGGGAATGATGAGGTTATTTGTAAGTAGCTCACAAAGAGTGCACCTTGGATGGTGTGTATGGGAGACCATATTTGTAGTGCACCAAGTATAATGCACATGAGAGCATAAGGGAGCACTTTCGTGATCGGGAATGCTTGTTGGCGTATGAGAGCGTACATACTTATAACCAATACAAGATGCATTCTTTTGAGTTTGTTCCGTTGCACTACACTCTACTTGGGCAAGGTGTAAAACACATAACTTTAAACACATCCTTGTCCCTCTATATGCCCTCTTTTTTCTCTCTTTTCATCTTATGAAATGAAAATCTCTCTCTCTCTCTCTCTCTCTCTCATAGCTAGGGTCGACCCTGATATTTTAGAGGCCTAGAGTGAATTTTAAAATGAGGCTTAGTTCTTTTTAAGAAAAATTCAATATTGGTGGCTAATATAAGGTAAAAAAATTAAATATGGTGTTTTAGTTTCGTAATTTAAGCAAGACAAACTTTTTAAAAAAAAATTATGCTGTTAGAAAAATGTGAATCAAACATAACAAGGTACCGGTCATACACTGCGTTTTCTCTAACGCTTATTCAAACATTTTTTATCTATGTTTGTTAAGTGAAAATAAATTATTTGTTTTATTTTTAGTAAAATGTGTTTTAGTTTTCATATTCAAAGTTAAAAGTAAAATAAAAATAAACAAAAAAAAAGTTGTCAAAACATTTATGGTGCGCTAAAGATTTGAACCTTGCTTGGTCTTGAGTAACATCTGCTATTCTTAAAGCATAAGTAGTTTATAATGAAAGAGGTTTCAAGAGGGAAAAAAAATGTCGGTTTTGAACCAAGAACCACTTGTTATAAAATACATATCATGCACATCTCAGCCAACACTTCCCTTGTGTTCAAAGACGGAAATGATAATATATATTATATACTTGTATTATATGGATAACAAGGCCCCAGTTTTTGCATAAAATTCAAAGGCCTAAAGTGGCCGCACCTCTAGCACCACCACACCCACCTCAAGGCCGGCCCTGCTCATAGCTGTCAAACTCTCAAACACTTAAGATCATCTCTAATGTGCTCTCAAACAATGTGTAAAATGTGTCTTTAACTTATATTTTGAATAAAACCATTATCATAAAATATTTTGAATCCTTACTGAACTATTACTTCCTTGCAGCTTCTCTATTGGTTGAATCATTAACCCACGGTTCTAACATGCAATGCATTGAATCTGGGCTATTACAGTTGGTTCTAGGTACAACAAAGATATTTGTCTTGCAAAGCATTAGACCTCTCCTTGAGTCCATGATTACACCTGAAAGAGTGAAACGCCATCTCCAATCAGAACTTCATGAATTATGCCAAATGGAGCATTATATCATGCATCTCCAATCAGAGTGGATAACTTCATGAATTATGCCAAATGGAGCATTATATCATGACAAAGTGTGAGTGACCTTAATTACAATAGAGATTGAAGCAAATGGTGTTTCATACAAGCATGTGTGCACTACGTCAGATAAGAAAACCGCAAAAAATGGCTTCAAAAGCTATTTTGAAGTTCTTGAAAGAACAAATAATTTTTGATGCACACGCATAAAAGTAGATTTCCCGGTAAAAGCAGAGCTTAGTTTTCAGTAGTATTGCTTTCACTCTTGGTAGGGTTTTAGTAAATATAATACATTTTGCATGGGAGCTGTGCAACATAAAATCATACCCATATTCATATTTTTACAATACTCCATCTCTTAATCTTGCTTGTCAAGCTAAAGCCTTTAGCATTGAGCAAAAAGTGAAAATTAAAAGGCTCCAAGGATTTACTCTAACATGCAAGAGAATATATCTGAAGCTTCCTATAAAGGATTTTGTTGTCCATCATGAGAAAAACCAAAAAAAAAAGAAGACAAATGATTGTCATAACAATCCACAAACATTGAGAGAAAGATTCTCTGCCATCATTTTAGCTTTCCAGCAAATGCTGAGTAACAAAGTTCAGTTCAATGATTTGCCAACACTCATTTCAAAATGCCCTCTAAAGGCTTCTAACAAGACAGGTAGAAGAAATAATGCAATGGACTTCCCCAACAACCTACACTTCTTTTTGATAACTAAGTGTCTGGGTAGCTTGCGCGTACCTTGACAAATCCCAACAACCTACGTTGGTTAACTATTTTACAAAAACATCCACTACTTTTCATAATGGATACAATATAGCACATATCCCATGGAAAATGTATTACTAAAACCACACCTCGACAAGTCAGCCATACTACTAAAGATTGAGCTCAACTTTTACTGAAAAATTTTCTTTTATGCGTGTGCATCAAAAATTATTTGTTCTTTCAAGGACTTCAAAATAGCTTTTGAAGCCAGCTTTTTTGCAGTTTTCTTATCTAAGGCAGCGCACGTATGTTTGTATGAAACACCATTTGCTTCAATCTCTATTGTAAGTAAAGTCACACCCTTATCAATAGAGACAACATCCTTTTTCATGTTATAATGCTCTTTTTGGCATAATTCATGAAGCTCTCTGACTGGATGAAACCTCACTGTTTCCGGTGTAATCAAGGGCTCAAGTAGAGGCCTAATGCTTTGGAAGACAATGCATTCGTTGTACCCAGAATCAACAAAAATAGCCCCAGCAAGAGATTCAATGATATCTCCAAGTACCTGTATCATAACAAAAGCATATGCAATGAGTCTAATGAATAAAAATTTTAAGAGTCACAACAAAACAAAAAAACAAGAAAAAGGGAGAAGAAAACCATGGCCCTCAATGCATACAAAAGCATAAACGTTGGATACTTTAGAAATGTTTAATAGGATGGCCCGGTCTGAGAGAAATGCCTAGAGTGTTACAGTTCATTTCCTCATTGTAGCATGTCATCAGCTTGCAAGTAAAAATTTCAAGGTTCATTTTGTTATGGCCAACTAGTTTGTAACAGTTAAAAATTTAACAATCCATCGTGCCAATTTGTGGTGTTACATGGGACAGGGACACAGAAAGAAAGGGTATGTAAGTTGCTAAAACTTGCAAGTACATCGTGAGTTTTGCGTTTTTCTCTACGTTTAAATTCCCCACCAATCCTAGATCAAGCATATCATGACATAGAGACTAAGTATCTCAGTTGGAGGAAGACAAACAAAACTCTTTTGTGCTTACTTTGGAGTTCAAAAGCCAACAAAAAAAAACAGCTGTGCGTAACTCCGCATGTAAAACAGGGTGGAAACAGTATCTACTTGAAAAATTATAGCCTAAAAAGACACTTGTTGCCTAGAAATATCCTACCATCCGTATGAAGTAAAGCACAATTAATAACGATGCAGTCAAAAATATCAGGGCAGTGATATTTTCTAGACTATGAAGTAAAGACCTTTTCAAACATTGCATATCAGAAATACACATGAAGAACATGCATTAATGCTACTCAAAGAACACTGTTGAGGTTAAAAACTTTCATTTCAGATCTTGTTTGCATCTGTTAGAACTCGTAAAACTAACCAGCAATAACATGGCTGTTATTAGCACACTGATTCAGGAATGATCATCACAGAATCCAACCTCAAAATAAATCTTTCCTCGGTCCTCAGCTACAAACGTATCCATATACCTCATTAAATCCTATTCACTAACTTTATTTGAGTAATTGGCATACAAACTGAATAATGGTTGCAGACCAACCTTAGGGAAAGTTGTCTCAGATTCCCATCCAAAAGTTGTTGCCATGGATAGTTGCTCAAAATTTTCAACAGTGGTAACTATACGCTTGCGAAGATCGTGTGAAGCATGGAGAATGTGTTTGTGCAGACCAGCTTTCATGGCAGATCGAGCGTAACAATCATTGTTAACAGAAGCAGACCTTAGATCTGTTAATAACCCAGGTGACATTCCAGGATATTTACGATACAGGTGTGTGGTTATAACATAGTCCAACACTGCATCTCCAAGGAACTCCAGCCGCTGTGTTAGATCAAAACTCAGAAGTTAAAAATACCAAACAGAACACACAACTGCTCACACAATGAAAAACATTCAAAGACCAATTTGAAAATTAAAACACAAAAGTTTTCATGGAAAAAGAAACAACACGCAAGTCTAAGAGTTTAAGTTAACATTTGCTATGCATTTTCTACCTTCCTATTATCGGGAAATAAGGATGAGATGAAAAAGCAAACCTAACATAAGCCTCTACCAATTAAATGCCACTGTTGCCAGTTTGCAAAAGAAATATTCACGAGAATAGTTTTCATCCTCAATGAAATATCACCTTGCCTAAGGAAATTAAATCTGAACGATGCACAAAATAGATTGTGATCCCACAGGAAGGTTCATAAAAGACCTGTTTTTTTGGAGATGGGAATAATCAAAACACTAATGGGTAGACAAGATACTTCTAATATATAGTATTTCACATTCAAGGCCATAAAACGTGGTTTAATTTAAGTCCATCTATGTCTGAACCAAGTCTATGAATTTCCGAACATATCAGTAATCAATGGCCAACATTTTTCAAAGTTTTGAACCTGTAATAATACTAAGATGAAACCACGATAAACTTTGTACTTCCTTTTGGTTACACCACTAAAATGATTTATGTTCATAGTAGGTGAAATTACAACAAAAAATCTTGCGCAACAAATGAAGCACTTGACACAATGCAAAACATTACCTGGTAACATCCAGGAATCTCAGGAAGCATGTAAGAACCATGAGTTAGTGCTTCAACCAACAGAGAAGCATCACGGAATGAATAGTTCAGTAGGGATTCAAAAAACTTTATGTTAACTAGCTTCTCAGGTTGAACTGGAAATTGCCTCTCATATGGTACATTGACAAAATCTACTTTTATACCGAGCCAATCAATGAATGCTAATGCTGCTGCTTGACCACCTGTGCTAAGGAATGCACCAATTAGTGCCTCAACTACATCAGCTACAGTCTTACTTTTTATCTTCGTGCTTCCTCGATTATAGATCTTCCTCGAAGTAGGAAGGAACTCTTCCTCCAATGCATAGTGTCTAGATTGATCACCAGGAATTATCCAAGTTTTAGGATCAAAAGGTTCATTACGAATGAAACCCTACAGAGTAAACAAACAATTTATAGGATAAAGGAGTTGTCCTCAAACACAGAAAACATATAGCATAAACAAAATCTAGCAAATACAAAAGATTTGTAAAACTTGAACCAAGGAACACGAGAGAGTGAGAGAACTGGAGTCAAAACCCAAAAACCAAGCCCATGGACCTAGAAAATACATTTTGTACCAAAGAAAAGACATTTTAAAGTATAGAATGAAAGGAAAGATTACCGGAAGTTTGCGGTCACATCCGAGCTTGCATAGTGCAGCATTAGAAATTATTTTATTTTTTCTAACACTGAGAAGACCCTCAGGATGATTTTGATAGGTTTTAAATAGTTGTTGACTGGCAGCATATTTAAGAAATGAGTCCCCCAAGGTCTCCAGTGATTCCAAGTGGAATATCTCTTGCATTTTTTTGTTGTTATTGCTTCTAAAACCTACAATAAAAAGAACAGTAAGCACAAGGTTACGACAAACTTCAAAACATTTTCGAGTACAGAGACTGGAATGTAACACATCTACATGACTGAACCAAGAAAATGGACATTCACAATTAATCTAACAAGTAAGTGCATCTTCTTATCCAAAAATGAATTAACCTAAATATCTCTTAGAAAACATAACGTAAAGAAATCATAAAAATTTTTAGTAAACTATTTTACAAGCAAATACGAGTCAGTTTGACTCATACAGTGCTCATTAAATAACTTTTTCGCACAAACAAGAGTTCAGACATTTGTGCAACAAAAATTGTCAGCAAGAAGACTGAAATACCGACTTAGAAAATAAAAAAGCCTAAACAAAAACAGAAAATCAAACCACTTCTAAAAAATCTTCCTCCTATGCTTTGAATTGATTGTACGCTTTCTTCTACTGTTAGTAGGTTCTCAATTTCTTTGGAAATTATACATCATGTCAATTAAAATGTAACTCTGATTCCTATCAGAATAGTTATTACTTAATATGGCAAACGACCTACTCCAATTATAACTCTAGCCTGCATGCTTCAAAATTATCACCATAGCCTGAACTAAATTACACAACATACAAACAAGAAACATATTGTGGCATAATCATCTTAGGTAAGTGAAACATTGTAGGAAGAAGAGGAAGACCAAAAAAAAAAGTGAAACATTGTAGGAAGAAGAGGAAGACCAACCAACATGATCAGACAAGAGTCATTTGGAAGGATAGCGGGTGGGGAGCCAGATACAGATATCCACCTTTTGTTACAGATTATAACCCTAGTATTAAGGGGTATACCAGATAGTTGGATAAACATTGTACCTAAGTGATCCAAAAGAGGGCCAGGAGGGTGCCAACCTTCATCCAGAAGAAAGGGTCAGACCCATCTCCAACAATCCATTAACAGAAATTGAGTATTGTAAAATAGATCTTTACCAGTTAATGAGCTGGAAACAAGATCAAATATCTAAAATAAGCCGCCATGATGAATCGAAGGATTGCATGATGTCCATCTTGAGGGCAGGTCTTGGAGATATAGAAGATCTATGATAGTTCCTAACCGAATCTTCCATAATGATCTAGTCAGAGACGGATCTCCCGACAAGAAACACAGCTTGGCAAGATGAATTTTGAACATGCCTAGTACTTTCTTGCGAAAGTGAGCAGTCTCTTGATCCCCAAGTGGTATCCATTTCTCCTTAGGCTTCTTCAGCTAAGAGAAGGGAAGAGTAGCCAAACATTGTTTCTCAAGAGACCACCAGCAACATTAGTTGGATCCACTTGGATAGCTAACTGAATATTCTCAAAGACTGGTTCAGCCTCTTTCTCATCAGAAGCAGTGTTACCATAATGAACCTGATTGAGCTTCTCAAACACATGTTTCAGAATTTTGAGCTTAGCACATAGCTGAAACATGGGAGTACCAGTAACAGGTTGAGCCCAAATGGAGTCAACAACCAAGCAGGATATCATGATCGTTGCCGCAAAAAGTAAAAAGATTTTTTAAGAGCTTTGGACCAGAAACGGACTTGGATTCAATCATCACATAACTAGGACAATGATTCCAAACTACAAGAGAGCAAGAAAGTTGCTTCGGAATCTGGGAAGGGCTTAACCAAACATCATTGGTCACAACTCTGTCCAACTTAGTATATATTGTGCATCTTCTTGTCTATTCATCCATGCATAGAAACAGCCCTTACATATGGGAGCATCAATTTCAAGTTGATGAATGCAGGTGTGGAAGTCCAAAACAGCCTGTTTATGAATACCGACACCACCCAATTTCTCAGTACAACAATAAAATCACCAAGAAGAACCCAAGGAACAGATGACAAGACCACAGAGGATGCAGAAGTTAAGCTAGCCCAAAGTTGATTTCTGGTCCCATGAATTAGTACCATAGACGAAAGAGGCAATGAAATGAAGCCAAAAATTCTTACGGGAAATATCAAAACTACAGATACAGAAGTAACTACAGGAGGCACAAGGCTAGTGGAAAGGCTAGGGTTTGTGTCACCAATACATATAATAACACCTATAGAAGTAGTGACAATAGCCCCTGGGGAATCAGATCTAGGAGGGGAAAAACCACCAGTAGAAGTGGTGGCTATGATCACATCGGGGTCAGGTCTAGGAGGGGGAATAGCAGCAGTAGGCTTTAGGCCTCCATTCTTGAGCAACAGATTTAGAATAGCTAGCTGAACATGTCCAAACACATCAATAACAATGTTTGCACACCTAAGAAGTACATTCATATTTAATCTTTTGAGTGCATTTAAAACCAATGGGGCCCTCAATATCAATGAAGGAAAATTGGAGTCAGTACTCACCTCAACACATTCCCCTCAATTGTCATCTGATCAGAATAAGGTTTTCCCACCAATCGTGCTAAGCACAAAAAAAGTCCACAGGTAAAGCTTCAACAGAGGGAGATGAATCCATATGGGAACAGAGGATATACCATCGCGTCACACTCATAAGAACAATTAGGAGTCCAATGCTACAAGAACAGAGGCTTTCCATAGAAAGACCATGACCCATTTCTTGGACCTTTTGCAAAGACTCCTCATAAGAGAAATTAAAAATAAGAATACCAGAATTAAGGGGTATAAGGATTCAAATCTGCAAAGGTGCCCCAAAATGCTGAATGAATTTCTCCATCTATCGGAATGGGGGCTTTGCACCCAGAGGAAACCTAACCAAAGGAAATTGCCAACGACTGATTTCAGAAGAAACATCATCCAGAGAGGAGACTACAGCACTTGTTGGAGGCATAAACTTAGGGGCAACCCAATTTCCTTTAAATGATTTGACAAATAAAGGGAAGTCCAGAGATTAAGGGCCGGGGCCCCACCAGCAGGCAAATTCGGCAAAAGTTCCAAATCCAGAAGCAAGAGCCGAGCCACATCTGGATGCAGAATCAGGTCCAGATACAAAATTAGGACCCAAGTACAGGAAATGACCCATTTAACAATGCACTGGAACCCAACCCAAATGAAGCACCATGACCCTGCCCACAACCCAAACCAGGCACAGGAGGGATGGGGGTAACTGAACTCATATGCGTGGAATTGGAGGGAAGTGGAACCATCAAAGCAGACCAAGAAGACGTAGGCATTGAATCTGCAACCAGCATGGGAGATGCTGTAGCCGAACTCAAATTCATTACCCGGAAGAATTCCTATCAAGAATTGGAGGACAAAGACCATTTAGATAAGGGTCTCCGATAATGGAGCACGCTCAACATTAAGAGTAACGGGAACAGCCATCAAACTAGGGGTATTAGGTAAAGAAACTCTCAAAAGCTCAGGAACAGTGCGTTAATCAGTTGCTTATGCAAAAATACTATGGCGTCTTAAGATATCAGACGCGCATCAAAAGCCGCTAGAGAAACAACCAAAGGCGAGAAGTGAACGCCAAGATGGGAATTTAGGGCTAGCAACGAAACAATGGAGAGGCTTGGTCGTGGTAGGATGAAGCGGGATGGGGCAAGAAAGGAGTAGAAACCAGAGGGAGAGATGGCTGCCAGAGAAGAGAGCCAATGGAGAATGCGATGGCAAAGTCTAGGTAAAGAATCTCTTTCATTTCATTTTCAAAACCGTTTACTTTGTTGTTTCTTCTACTTGCTGAAAAAGTGAATCAAATTTGAATGCAAAAGCACATGTAATCACAGGTTTCATTGACTACTTCAATGCAAGCTTTTTACTGAGGCTCACACGAAAACCAATCTGGTATCTTTGACTATTTCAACTCTTATTTGAAACTTCTGCCAAGGAATCAAGGCATGACAAATGAGTCATAAAGATTCCTTATTTTAAAATATTGAACAAGCAAAAGCCAAGTTACCTCATGAACTCGTCGAGTATTTCTTCGAGCCAAGCTTTAACTGACCTTAGAAACTCAAAACCCAAAAGAGCCAATCTCAAAACCTAGACTCTCAGCTTGACTCTTTGCCTGCTCCATCTTTCTATTCCCAACCCTGTATGGCATATCTCAGCCTACTAAGCTCATTAGTTGCCCAAATCGTACCACCTTTTCACATTAACTACTAAGACCAATTTCCTTATGGAAGATAAGGCAGAGAGAGGTACCTTGATGATTGGAATAACAACATTTTGCGTGCACTGATCCAAATGCATCTTTCTCAAGTTCACAGCAATGAGCAAACACTCGATGCGATGCAGGATAGATGGAACAAATGAGAAAGAATATAAGGTGGCAATGGAGAGTGGAGACATGACGATGAAGCAAAGTTCAGGAGGCAGCTCGACGAATGTATTGCTTGCCTCTACAAAAATGAACCATAATATTAGTATTTGATAATGAAGGAATAAAATAAATAGGGAATTCGCCGTACGTACTACCTGCCCCTACAAAAATTAACCATAATTGCCTTCAATAATGGGCAGATTAATAAATAGGGAAACATAGATGCCCATAAACTCTTGCAAGTGGATGACCTAATTGATTATAGAAGTTACTTTTTCTTTCGCAAAAGGATCATATACTGATGTATAATTGAAACAACCACCCTAAAAGGACAAAGCAACTAATAGAGAAGCTAAAACAGTAGAACGGCTTTTGCAAATCAAACTTGGGGGTTTTCGGCGATTGGAGAAAATGTAATGGTTTTGATAGGTTGTTTGCTTTGCCCATGAATATCAAAAGGGTCATAATGTAATTTAATTTGCTCCTGACAAATTTATGCAAAGAGTGAGGGAGACAACATCTAAATAAAAATTCCAATCCAAAGGAACAAACGAAGATTTACACCTTCGGATCAAAGCCACTAACAGCGCCTTCACCACTACCAACCACTACATCAGTTATACCATTCCCCAATTGGTTATATGCTGTCTTCTAATATTGTAATAAGTAGCTTTGGTTGTGAAGTTGAAATGGAGAGTCAGTGAGCGGTTAATGAGTATAAAAAAAAAAAAATCTCGTTCCAATAAAAAAACCGAAAGTATAATATCACCAATTTCAGCATACAATCTGGTAAAAATACAAATATTTCTCTGCATCCTTCGTGAGAATGAGGGTTTGAAGAGGGCCATATCGTACAGTATCAAATGTTAGGTCCGCATCCAGTCTTTTGCTCCCAGTGCAAACAATATATGACCAATATGAAAAAGACTACACCAAAAAGGGTAAGTGAGCAACAAAATCTACCTCTTTCCTTATGCTGTCCACACCTCTGGAGACAATTTAATACAGGGAAAATATTTTTCCCCTTGAGCAGTGATTCTCCTCCAAAAACCAAGTCAATGCCATGCCTGTCATTAAGGATAAAGCGGAATTATTCTCCCATATTTCACATCATGCTCAATTGCTTGTACAAACTAATGATAGTCGTTAAAACACATTACTTCATTTAATATAAAATACGAACCGTGATTTAAAGTACTGCTTGTAAGTAATAACTTCATTCTTTAGATTGAGAAGTGAGTTCCCATCCAAATCATCTAAAGTACCAAAGATGGAGTAAATATGCCCATTATGAGGCGTGTATACCAAACAATCCTCCAACGTGCAGCTGCATACCAACCCATTTTTAGTATGGACTTGACGACCAGAACTCTTAGGAGCAGAACAATGGGTATGATTGTGCCAGTGTTTTCCACATGGGAACAGCACAGAACTAACACATTTCCAATCAATAATTATAGTTGATGGATTTGCGTATGAGCTAGTACATGGAAGCAAGAGGTAGTCAAACACTGCAACATCATTCCTCGAAGGAAAACCATTCAGAACCTCCCTCAACTTCTTCAAATTATGATCAAGAAGAATTCTGAAAAGAGTGACCTGAAACCTCTGACACAAGAGCACCTGGTAAGAAAGAATGAACCAACAAAACCCAATCAACAATTTTCCACTTCAATTGAAGAGGCCATGCCTTTGTAAGTGTTCAACTACAAGTAGTCAAGCACATTACTTAACCTGCTCTGATTTGAGATTAAGCTCTCCAATATATTTCATTCGCACTGTCAACTTGCCCCTATTGACTTCTAATCCAAAAGCCATGCTCCCGTCATCACATTCAAGTTTAGCCCGCACAGCAAGCAAAATATGATTAAGGGGTACATCATACTCAAAATCACGATTTAGCTCAATCAAGTAGCAATGGTATGACTTCGCAGAATCATTTGCCCATTTACTAACCAATTCAGGTGGGACGTAGCACGCTTGCTCATCAACATAAGGTTCATACCCTACAAGTCAAAAATATCATTGGCTAGAAAAGGACAATAAAATGGTATATGTACACAGAAAAGTTCAAATAACTCCCATGCTTACCCAATTCTTGTGCTTCAGCTTCTAACCAAGCACCTTGATGCATCTTGCGCCTAGGCATGCCTTCGACAACTATGTTCTACCCTTCTCCCTCCCTCCCCCCCTCTCTCTCAAAAGATCAACCTGGTGAGTGATTTTAGCAGACTAAGTTGGTGATTTCATTGAGCAAGTGAACTAATAAAAAATGGATGTCAATACGTTCAACAAAATATGTCTTGTGGAATGAATAGTTGATCTGATTCCTTGAACTTTCAGTATATTATTTGCCGTTAAATCATCTTTATAAAACAAGCTTTTTACATGGCGTGTTCATGCTTTTATCTTCTCTGCGTTATAAGTACAAACACGCTTTTAACGCAGAAAAATTAAAAGCTCCAACCAAAGCTAAGGTGGTTCTACTACGGCATGCTTTTTTATTAAAACTTGTTCGCTAAACATGTTTTTGTTTTAAACATGATGATAACCATGAAACTTGCTGCTTAAATCGGAATAAGTAAGCAAAAATGACTGTTTGACTAATTACTGCACATCTTAAGTAAAGTTCAAGAATGTGCGATTTACTATTAACTAATAAACAAGTAGAAATGAAGTTTAAAAAAATGCGATTTAACTAATCAACTAATAAAAAAGTCTACATCAGTTAATGATCTGACAAAAACACCTATTTTAATCAAAACCCAGTTCTTCTTTCCTCTCTCTTTTGAAGGGTTGGGACTTGGGAGCACAAGAACCACAACACCAACACAACCCACCATAGATTCACACACAAACTATGGGAAAACCGGAAACCCATTTGATTTCTTCTTAAAATGTACTGTTTTAACAGGACCGGGAGGGGTTTAGCAGGAGTGCGCGTAAGCTGGCCCAGACCCTGGCCGTCGAACAAAAAAAAGAAGAAGAATCTCTTGTCTTTGGTTTACCTGTTTGAATGTCTTGTGTTTCTCGTGCTTGTACTAGTCTATGACTCCATAATGTGACACCCAAAGATGGAAAAACCTGATCGTTTCCTCCACCGCTTGGTTTTTCTCTGAAAGCAAAATAGGGGTTTTGTTGATACCAATGTTTTGAATACCGTACCGGCTAAAGTACCGGTTTTCTCACTAGTACGGTAAGTACCAGTACCGGTGAGATACCAGGTACCGTCTCAAATTGATCGCTATTAGTGTTATTTTCCTTCCTAAAAGAATTTATAGTATAATAAACACTTTTTAAAACAGAAAAAATAAAAAATATCCCGGTATTTGTCCCGGTTCAAATTCCAAGCACCCTTTAATGTTTCTGAATCCACATAGCCAGGAATTACCAGATTTTGAATCTCTACCATTTCAAATAAGAATAAACAACATAAACCCATTACCCAATTCCCCGATTCCGGATTTCATTCTCACCTTAATAGTTTACTTGTATTATGTTTTCAGGGAAGTGTTGCAGGCCCAATACACCAACCAGGACCTAGCGGATCCACGCAACATCAGGCATTCTATACCTTCTATCCTTCGACAAAGGCACGAATTGGTCCGGTAACAACCGGAGTTAGTGGATCCAGTAGTAGTGTGGGAGAAAATCTTAACCTAAACCTGAAGTTATAGAAGATTTTAGCTTAGGCCTAGTGTTGTTTTCCCTTAAGAGTGGCTAAGCCCATTTTCTATTATGTATCGGCAGCCTAGATATTTCTATCAAACTTGCTGGATAAAAGTAGGAATGATTTTTGACCTCCACATTTTTTACAACCACTCCAGTAGTTGTACTTTTAGTATTCCAAATTACACACAACAAGCGGATCAAAATAATACATAAAAAAAAAAATTACACACTACAAAAACACTAGAATACTAAAATTGGAATGCTCTTGTAAAGAACGGAGTGCAAAAAAATGACCAAACTTTTTAACTGTTTTCCTCTTGTTTGATGGGTAAATGTAAATCAAGAGAGAGAGAGAGAGATAGATTGAGATAGGCAATGTGGAGTGCTTACTGAAGTGGGTTTCTGGAATTTGTCTTCAGTTCGGAGAAGACAGCAGAAGCAGCATAAAAGTCTTTTGTAGTGATGGAATTAGTTGGGGCTTGCGGAACACTCCTCCTGACTACAGCGATAGAAAGTGGTTTTGTATCCATTGGGTGGGTAATAGAGAAAAGGTGGGTTTGTATCCCATTGGACGATGAGGCGCGTCCGTCCAAATTCCATCACTTCCCTGGGACCGACTGTCGCCCTTCTACTTCTCGATTAAGCAACAACAAGATTCCTTTTTTTTTTTAAAAACACACTACTAAAACTCCGTTTCAGAATATCTTTTTAAAAATAAATATTTGTTTCACATATTTAAACTTAAAAATAATATAAATGAAAAATAATTTTTCAATTTTTTTGCACCGTATAAAAAGATCTCAATGACATCTGTCAAATAAGATCCATATTAATAGAAAAATTATTTGCATAAGCATATGTTTTTAAGTTTAAAATTGTCTTCTTAAAAAATAAATATTTATTTCCCTTTTGGGAACGGGGCCTAACAATAATTAAATCATGATCCCAAGATGGAGAAAAATTTCAGTGCCGGGTGGATACAACCACGTGATATCCGTGCACGTATCTTAGCCGTCTAAAGACTCCAAACATGTTTTGTATAGTCTAAATTTGTTCGGATAATTTTTTAGTCAAAATTTACCAAAAGACCCAAACAAATTTTTATATTTGGACGGCCCAACTTTGTTTGGGTGGATTTGAGGCGGTGTTTTGATAATTTTGCACTAAAAATTATCCACACAGATTTGGGATGGCCGAGATGCACGCACAAGCACCACGTGGCCATGCCTACCAAGCATTGAAAATTTTCTCCCGAGGATAACTCTCTACTTATGCTCTTATTGATTGCATCAGCGTGATTTATGTTTTCATCTTTGTTTGGTTTTGAGTTTCGAGATTGGAAATGATATTGTTACTCCCCTTTTACCAATAGCACTCCTCTTTTTATCTTGTAGTGAGTGAATTTCCAAAATGATCAGTGCATCTTGTGAAAGTTTATTGCATTGAGGGGTAAATAAGTAAATTCACCTAACTTAAAGACAAAAAGGGGAGTCTCATTCGTAAAAAGGGGAGTGACAGTATCATTTTCCAAAAAAAAAAATGATATAATGAGTGATAATGTGTATAGATAGATAAAGAAATTTTATTAAGAATCGTGCAGAAGGTATAAAAAAAATTTCAAAACTTGTACGTGAACAAAGTGTGTCATCGAATGAATAATGCCATGTTTCGCAAAGGTAAATAAGTACTTAGTTTTCAAATAAATATTTATTTTTGAATTAAAGATGATGTATTGTAAGAGAATAATATGTCTCGTAAAATAAAAAATAAATACTTTTTTATCCTAATAAATAAGAACTTTAGCGGAAACGGAAATTGCACAACTCAACCATTACCACTTTAGGCGAACCTTGAAAATGAGGTCTTTAACAAATTTTAACAAAATAGGAGTAGAATATAAAATAAATAAACGAACTTTAGAAAAGATATATATCAAAGATTATAAATATTTCAAACGCTTGTATCTTTCTTGTCTCTCTTAATCTGTAATCTTTTTTCTTGATGTTTAATTGATCTTCGCTTTTTTTATCTCGTGTTCTTGCCCTCTCTTTGATTTGAAAATAAAATAAAATAAATCAATACACTTGTAAAAGCTAAGGCACGCTGTCAAAATACGAAATTACCTCTCGTAGGATTACCCTTGTAGTTTGAGTTGAAGGATACAGGTTTCAGTTCACCTTATTTGACAGATCTAAAAGAATGTAGGATGGCTAGCCAAACCACAATGTGAAATTACCAATTTGTCCTTGTAGTTTGTCAATGGCGGAGTTAAGATATGAGGGTATTTTAGGCATTTCAGTGTTAGGTCTTTTGCTTAGTCAAGAAGAAAATAAGGTACAAAAAAATTCTTTCTTCTCCCTAATTTAAGGGATATTGTTTTTTATAGGTACAAAAAAAAAAATCTCTCTTTCCCTAATTTAAGAGATATTTTTTTTAAAGGTAAAAAAAAAATCTTTCTTTTCCCTAATTTAAGGCAAGCCAAGCTACCATGTTAAGAGACAAAATTACCCTTGTAGATTTCGTCTTTCAAATATTTTTTGAATGTTTTGAGTTGAGGTTATTTTAGGTCCTACTTTACTTAGTTAAGAAGAAAAGGTTTTTCGATGGTATTTTAGATATTTTGGGTCCTCCTTTGCTTAGTAAAAAAGAAAAGACTTTTTGGGGATATTTTTAGGTTTTACTTTGCTTAGTTAATAAGAAAGAGGCTTGTTCGAGGGTATTTAAGGTCCTCATTTGCTTAATTAATAAGAAAAGGCTTTTCAGAGGTATTTTAGGTCCCCTTTTGATTAGTCAAGAAGAAAAGGCATTTCATGGGTATTTTAGATCTCTATTTGCTTTGTTAAAAAGAAAAAGTTTTATACATCTTCTCATCTAACCATCAGAAAGAAATCAATCAATCAATCAATCTCTCTCTCTCTCTCTCTCTCTCTCTCTCTCTCTCTCTCTCTCTCCTCCTAAATCTCCCCCGATCTGTTTCTCATCGATCCCTCTATAATTCAAATGAAGATATACACATCAATTTCTCAATCGTAGATTCTTACACACAAAGAAAGAAGCAACTACGTGGTCAAATTCTCTTATATTTCATAACTCTAGACTATAATTTTGTTAAAATTCCTTCAAATCATAAATATTTTGAGTGGTCTCTTCTTTCTGTGATTTTCTAATTGTTTTATTTTTATGGTTCTGTTTTTTTCAACATCAATGATTGATAATTTGTTGTATGCTCTCAGCAAACTATAATTTTGTTCGATATTTTTGGAGAAAGGCTCTCTTGCGGCAAAGTTTTACAGTTATTTTTCAAAACACAAGGACGAAAAAGCCTCATTATTTGCACAGTTTTAAAATCTAATCAATGATATTATCTTAATTATTGTTGCCATTGTTTGAGAAGGAATTTATATTTTAATTCAAAGACCTATTTCTTTGATCTATGTTTATGCAATGTTTAATTTGTCCTGATGGAATCAGAAATACTGTTCCTTAATTATAATTCTTTTTTTTAACAAGATTGGGCTATCTATGACTCTCTTCAGTTTTAATGCATATATTTGATTAAATTACTTGCATGATTTATGAAATTACAATAGTCTTAATTAATTATTTGAGTCTACAAAATTTAAAATATTTTTGTACTCCAAAATAGTGTCTATATGTTATTTTTTCCGTATAAAAACTCCTTTTGTATTACTTATAAAATACTATCTTCTTTTTCTTTTTTGATAAAAATGATTTTTCATTGAATTATTTACTCTTACGACTTCTTTATTTTCATAACAATATCTTAATTTAAACTATCTTATATACAGTAGCTATACTAATGAGTACATAACAGTTCACACTCGGAATTATTACACTAGCAAGGAAGGCTACAAGGAAGACAGTAAGGAAGGAGTACGTAGAAAGAATAGTGGGTCCCACTCTTCCCCCTTCACAACGCGCAGACAACAATGGCATGGAGGGTCCCGCTGTAACGACCTGGATTTTCGGCCCAAATTTTTTTAATACAAATTTATATTATTAAATTTCTAATTCAATAATTAATTAGATTGAATAATTAAAATATATTATTATATGTACAAATGATATTTTTACACTATTGTATAATATATCTCTATTATAAAACAGAAGGGTGTGGGGACAAATTGTTGGAATGGCTTAGATTCATTTGATCCAAAGGCTGTAGTGCATCCTCTCACTTCTCGGTTAAGTGCCTATGATTTTCACCTAAATCACACAACTGCCGTCCCATTCCAACAGAGATGCATAGTGCCATAGGCACGGGTTAGCACTAGTATATTTATATTTTAGATGTGCGAGACATCAGGGATTCATATTTATCTCTCATCTTTCCTATCTAAATTCTAACTAGAACTCTATTCAAACTAACTCTCCATTTCCTTCTCAAACTCTACCACCTCAATCTTTATCCTCTACACTCCACATTTAAGAGATTTTGTTCCCTTATTTCTCTCTCAATTATCCTATACATAAACGCGTCTACATTTTTTTTCACCTTATACATAAACGCGTCCACATACATTAGAATTAAAGAAACCCCACCAAATGTTGTACTTGTCTCATATCTCTCTTATCATTATCAGTTTCCCTCTCCTTCACTCTCCTTCCCCATTCCACCACTTCCACACTTATCCTCTCACTACCTTATTCTCTCTCATTATACATACCCACAGAAATCCAAAAATTGAACACCAGTATATTATTTCACTCTCAATTCTATTGTTGAGCCTAGAATAGAGAGAAAGAGAGA
>BPLS01000687.1:466120-570115 GCA_019656275.1 Rhododendron kiyosumense | reverse complement strand
GAGAGAGAGAGAGAGAGAGAGAGAGAGAGAGAGAGAGAGAGAGAGAGAGGGGGAGAGAGAGACTACATAAAATCCATCCGTACGTTATATTCAGGTTCCCAATCAACCACTACATCACCAAGCATCCACAAACCACCTTCCAATCATTTCGAGTAAGCCCCGAGTCCTCCGTTGCCGTCGCCGTCCTTTTCATTTTACCGAAATCGTCTGCAAACTAGCACTTGCTTTTTCGGCCGAATTTAAGGTAGATTAATCTTTGTCCTACTTTCCTCTAAGTATATTTAGTCCATGTATGATGATTTAAACGGTTTTAATGGTAGCAATCGAATTCACGGACCGAAACTGAGAAACCAGTTACTACTCTGTTTTCTTTTGAAAATCACTGTTGCATGAACGAAATGTTTTTTTTTTTTTTAAATGCTAGATCAGTATTACACTTGGACCCTTGTAGGTATTTAGTTTTCGAATTTGGCCCTAGATTATGTTCTGACTTGATTTATTCTCTTTTATTGTTGTGACATGATAGTGTTTAAAATAATTGTATATTAACCGATCTTACTTAATGTAAGTTTTGATATGTTCAAGTAACCATTCACTAAACTATACTGCAGTGAAAATAAAGGTATTTTGGAATGCTACTAAATGGGTTGCACTTTTATAATAAAACAAAGTACTAAATAAGTTACGGAAATAATAATAATAATAATAATAATAATAATATTATTATTATTATTATTATTATTATTATTATTATTATTATTCAATAAAATAATTACGGTGGCAAATTACCCTAATGGATCGGTAGTAAAAACTTTAGGTTTGGTCTTTGATACTAAAAAAGTAGTAGTTACAAAGAACAAATAAAATAACTCTAAGAACTTAACTAACACAAGTTCTCCTTGGAATGAATCAATGAACTAATTAAATTAGTGGAGCAATTGGTAACAATATATAGGTAAAACTTTATAATTAAAATCTTGTTAAGTAAAGTACTGACGAAGGCATGGGATAATTAAAATTTTACGAGTTACATAAGAAACTTACAAACTAATATCTACAATAATAATTATTTATTGTTATTATTTTTAATCTTAATAATACGTTGAACACTAAGAAATTAATAAACTACAAAGTTACCTAACTAAGGTCAGTGGAGTGAATGAAACGTAACTGGAAGCTAGTCGTGAAATTTAAATAATTCGAAAGGCCTCGTCCTAACATCTACATGTTTAATTATTTCGCATTTATAAATTGCTTTGCTTGTGTTCTCATTGAAATGTATTATGTTGGAATCAGTTGTTGCTGGAGATATATGATTGGACATGCTAGTCGGACTTGGGTTCATGGGTGGTTTCGAGTAGTGAACATGTAGATGCGGTTAAGTAAAGGATGAAATGGTAAAGTTGATTGAGGATGTTGGAGGACGGTAAAGTGCTCCGGGTATAGTATTTGGGATACGGTAAATGATTCTAAATACGGTACAGTACCCAGTGTGTGTGGAGGACGGTAAAGTGCTCCGGGTACAGTATTTGGGATACGATAAAGGATCCTAAATACGGTACAGTACCATGTGTGTGTGGAGGACGGTAAAGGACTCCGGGTACAGTATTTAGGATACGGTAAAGAATCCTAAATACGGTACAGTACCCAGTGTGTGTGTAGAGGACGGTAAAGGACTCTGGGTACAGTATTTGGGATACGGTAAAGAATCCTAAATACGGTACAGTACCCAGTGTGTGTGTGGAGGACGGTAAAGGACTCTGGGTACAGTATTTGGGATACGGTAAAGGATCCTAAATACGGTACAATACCCAGTGTGTGTGAAATACGGTAAAGGACTTCAGGTACAGTATTTTGGGAAACGGTAAAGTATCCCTGAATACGGTATAGTACCAGTGTGTAGAGTTGGGAGATGGTAAAGGATCCTGACAATAAGATAGTGCGACCCCTAATGCTGAGTTGTCATGGTGAGCTGTTCCTTTATTATGGTTGTAAGCAAATCCGGACTGGATACATAATTTGGTAGCATTCGCTTAAAACCCTGGTGCAGGACAAATAAAGGGAGAGTTATTCCATGGGACGGTCAAAGTTAGTGGATGTGGGAGGAAAGGACCTTGTGGAGAGGATCCTTAGATTTCATGTAAAATAATGGATAGTAAAGGAATGAGCAATGTGCTATTATTCTGTACCTCATGTGAATTGTTATATTGTTGATCTGCTAATTATAGAGTAAGAGGTTATTAGGATTGGGATTATTCTATTGGGTGAATTATCACTCACGGATACGTTTGTATCCTGGTAAATCGTTTGCTTCGGCGATCAATTTGCCAGATGGTGCAGGATTCAATAGTGGAGCTGTTTGACACAGAAGGAATATCAAGGGCGAAGACCGAGGATACTTGCGATCTGTATTAACACTAGAGTCACTCTGAAGATATTTAAATAAAATGTTAGATTTTATTTCTTTTTTTGTATTTTTGTTTTATGTAGATTTTGTATAACAACAAATAGGGGTCTAGTAGTTTATAAAATTCAGTGTATTTTAAGTTTAATGCTTCCGAAATTCCTTGAAAAATCAGGGCGTTATACCCGCACTCCCGCCCCACTTCTCCTTTAAATTGGCTCGAAAATTCAAAATTTTTGGTTTCAAATTTTGAGAGTAATGGGACCCACACACACGACCCTTTAACTGAGATTCAGAACAAAAATTTTGGTAAAAGGGTAACCCCTCTCGCTCTCTCTCTCATCGCCGATTCACCACCACCGGAGCCCCACCACCACGCTGCCCACCAGACATCCTCGTTTCATCCCGTTCCTGTCATCGCCAATCATCTACAGTGCCGTCCCACCAACGGAGCCCACACCAACGCAGAAACAGCCACCTACAACAGATTAGGCTTTCGTTTGGATTCTCAGCCCATCAACTGTCGCCGTCGACCCCCCTTTGTGATTGCCAACAGTCGATCAATTTTTCATGTCACGCCCTCGATTTTCAACATAAACATTAAAGGTTTTTCATAAATAAAAGTTCTCACAATAATACAAATATTACCCAAAAGCCATTCCTATTTCCCTTGTTCGCAAATCAACTCCAAACTCCAAAGCATTTCCAAATTTACATCCTTGGCCCAACGGCCTAAAACCACCAGATCACGTTAAAAGAAAGTTAAGAGTTTACATGAATCCTTCATTTAATAAAATAATAATAATAATAAGATTACAATTCCTTCATCCGAAGATAAAGTTTATAAGAGATGCAAGATTAACTCTCTGAAGTCGCTTTCAAATGTGGGATCACATGCAAGCACAGCAACCCATGTCACAGCCTCTGATTTGTACCTGAAAAATAATAGGTTGAGCTACACTAGCCCAGTAGAAAAATCTATGCTAACTTTATGTGTATATGAGAAGACAAGTGCGAAAAGAAGGAGATTACATCGATAGACGATAGCAGTTAGAGCCAAATATGAATGTACTACACAGTCAAGACTTCTAAGAACTCAAGGAATCTCTCGCATTAACCCTCTTTTTCTCATGTCACGTCTCATCGTTTCACACCTCCCTACAATTAGATTCCGTTCATAGCCTAACGTGCAAATGCCTATACCGGTCTTCCTCACGGGTCACACTATGGTAGGTCATCTATGCCTCTTGTCAAACACTCTACCAAATGGAAAATCACACGATAGATAATAATAAAAGTAGTGTAGCTAAAATCCCACACGAAACCCATTACCACAAGTCACTATACACTACTATGATATCCCAAATTCTTAACTCAATGCAATCAACATCGCCCTTAGAGTCACCACGGCTTTCCCCGGGTCTTTTCTCTAAGTCGAACCGGAAGAGAGTCACCGTGGCTTTACCCAGGTCTATCCTCAAATCCGCAGAGCAGTTGGGTCACCACGGCTTTACCCGGGTCTATTCCCGCATTCACAAGGCAGTTGGGTCACCACGGCTTTACCCGGGTCTATTCCCATATTCAACGTATACTCATGATGCAAACCTATCGATACGACTTCACAACAGGGTCTATTGTATTACAATCATTAAGAGGGCAACACCCACATACCAACGAGTATAACAATTACGCCCATCTCGCAATAACATAACTCATATCAATAATAAGTCATCACGTCACCATTTCAAACGTTAATTTACCAATTAACCACTTCACCTCGCATTTTCCATGATCGTCATCATTTCATAATTTTTGTTTCATGTGTCCTCGTACCACATTTCAACCAACACTCATCATAAATTCATAACCCAACAATGTGCAATATTTTAAGTCAATCGAACTCATTCTTAAGTTGTGGCAACTAACCACCCTCCACTTCTATAGTCCTAACTTTTTGCATACTTAACATGTCAATGTAATTTCGGTGGCAATTAAAAGATGACTTCAAAACCTCGAAATCGATATATCATACGCTCGAATTGGACATCGGACGAAGAAGTTATGGCCATTCGAAGTTGGGCAAAAACCCAGAAAATGACAGGAACAGCAGAAAACGAGGCAGCTGACACACCTTCACTCCTATGATCATAACCTTCGGTGTACTTAGAGTTTTAAGGTGATTTTGGTGGCCCTGGAAAGCTGACTTCAAGATCTCGAATTCGATATATAATTTGCGCGTTTTCGATATCAGACGAGGAAGTTATGACTGTTCGAAGTTGGGAGAAATCTCAGAAAAACAGGACAGCAGCAGAAAAACGAGACAGCAGCATATTTTGGGGATTTCAAAGGATTTCAACAACAAATCTCAATACAATGATCAATAGCAAGTTTTAAACACTATAACAACTCATAAACACATAAAATTAGTTAGATTTTCCTACCTCAAGTATCAAAGCCGAGATCAAACAAAGCCCTAGCCTCTAAAACTTCAAAATCAGCCGGTTCCTCCTTCCCCGAGCTTGACCCACGAAATTAAGGCTCAATAATGCGTATAGAAGGTAAAATGGAGATGGGTTTGTGTAGGTTTCATGTTGTTTTGATGGGTTGTTGAGTGAGAGTGGAGGAGAGCCGAGAGAAAGAGAGATGTGAGAGTTAGAGAGAGAGCCGAGAGATAGAAATGAGAAAGAGGAAAGTGTTCCTCTGGAATTTATTAGAAGACCAAGGGAAAATTATACCCTACTTCTCACACCACACACTCACACGTACACCTCTCACACATTTATCCTTATATCCTTTCACGAACACGTCGCACCGTAAATCCACACCATCTATCTCGACAAGTTATACGTTTACAAGGGAAAAAATAAATATGGTCTAAATAAAAAAAATACGGGTCTCTACATTTCATGTTTCTGGTTCGCCATCTGGTATCGTCGTTCAGCTCAATCTGTTCTCGCTACACTACCGCCGATTAGAGCCTCCATCACCGCCGTTGTTCTGAGCCTCGCCACCGCCGTTCTGAGCCCCGCCACCGCCGTCGATCTGTGCCTAACCTTGCCTTTATGTCGTTGTTTGTGTTTGCCCTTTGTCGATCGGAGCCCCGCAAACCGACATGCAAACAGGAGTACTTCTCAACAGCTTTTCAAGAACTGTATGTTGATTCGATCATGGGAGTGGTACTCTTCAACAAAATATTTGGACGTGTAACTGTACAAGGCACAAGCATTGGGCAGCCACGTTGAATTTTTATTTTATATTTTATGATTTTCAGCAACAATTGTACATGGCTTGAAGTACTTTCAATTATTTTGATTTGTATTCGCCAAGTTCCAGTTACATAGCTTGAGTTGTCCAAATTGGATGAAAATGATGTGCTTTTATGGAAGATGATATTTGAGTTATTGGCTTTTGAATTTGGTGGGACAAAATTGGAGTTTTTACTAGCTTCATGCCATTAGCCACAATCTGCTCACTATGTGTTTGTAAAAGGGTTAAATATCTACTTCCCCCTAAACTATTCCAATTTTAGTTACTTCGATCCCCCCTGAACTACCAATTGAAGTTACTTGCCCCGCCAACTATGAAAACATTATTCCCTTCATCCAATCCCTCACTTCAGTCAGACCAGGACGGTATTTTTGGACGGAAAACCTCCAGACCAAACCTTTTGGCATCCCAAAGGTTGTTTTGGCGCCAAAAGAAGGGTAATATGGACATTCAAGCTCAAACCCTACCAATCTATTATATATTCTTCTTCTTTGTCTGTATCTCAGTCCCCATTCCAATCCATTTCACCCTCACCCTCTCTCTCAGTCACCTTCTGCGTCTCTCTCTCTCTCTCTCTTTGTGTGTGTGTGTGTGTCTCTCCTCCCCCACAATGAGCAGCTCTAGCAACTCCAATCCCAATCTTAGTCCTAATGAACAGATTTGCTTTTGTGGACAAAGGTCTCCATTGAGGACCTCCTTCACTGAAGAGAACCCAGGACAGAGGTTTGTAGGTTGCATAAACTACAAGGTAATGAAATGAAATTCCTTTGCTACATGTATGCTAATTCTTGGAATGAAACTAATTTTTGGATTTAATACAGATAAACTGTAAGTGCAAGTTTTTTGACTGGATTGATCCTCCAACTTACACAAGAGGAATGAATTTTGGCAACCATGTAATCAAGATGTTGAGGAAGGTAGAGGCAGAAAATGCAACACTGAAGGATAAAATGCAGAAAATAGAAAGGGAAAATGCAGATTTGAAGACCTTTATCTCAGAAAATGAAAAGGAAATTGAGTCATTAATGAAATTTGTATGAAAGCAACGTGGAGAGGTGCAACAATTGTCCAAGCAGAACGAACAAGCAATCAAGAGAAGTGAGGATTTGGTGAATTTGTTGAACACTATGCTGCCGGCAAGAATGGCACTTGAAGTTGATTGTATTGGCATTGGCTGTAATTTGTTTCCCCATGTTTTCTAAGTATTATAATGTTCCAAGTGACAAATTCCTAACATTGCCATGAGAAGCACATAAACTCCAAATGCCAAGCACCTATCTGTAATATGTTTTATATGAATGAATGAAGTTTTTTCCTAGCTTATTCAGTCCATGATAGTCTACTAAGCTGGTTTCCTAGCTTTATGAATGCAGTCAAATGACTGTTGTTGAACCAGCACCCAACCAGCTTCAAGCTTTAAGCATTCCAATCATAATATACCAACAACAAAAAAATGCAGCAGCTTCATGCAGGAAAAAAACAGAACATACCACAAGCATAAATGATGCAGGGACGCGTACAAGAAATTGAAGAACGATGCAATAAGGACAATCACAAAAACGATAGTTCTCTAGACTACTCTCTAGACTCTTTTCAATATTCATTAATCAACTCCCCTAACCCGGAGGCAAACAACCGAATATATAGGATGCAACTCTAACCCTAGAAAGAGTAAAGTAACCATACTAAAATTATTATAGACCGAAAAAATAGAGAAACAAACAAGAGTTCTGAAAAAAAAACGGGCGGAAACGGAGTTTCCTACGAAAAGTTATAAGCGAAACAAAAATAGTTCAAAGGCCCGTTAGGAGGCCCAAACGGCCTCAAAAGGCTAAAAAACACGCGGCACATAGCCAAAGGCTATGTGGCCTAACCGTTGGGCCATTTCGGATTGAACCCAAGTGGCCCAAATCCAAATTCCTTGGTCAATTATTTACGAAAATACCTATTAGTAGACCTTAGAATGCTTACAGTGGTACTTGGCTATTGCATCAATAATGCTTCATGCTTCATAAACATAAGTGCAGTCCATGACAGTCTACAAATCCATGTACTCCATTCCCAAAAAATGTAGCAGCAACACATGAATACTATAATTAAAAGAGAAGACTGCAAATAGCCATAATGGTTCCATAAACCACAACATTACTAGACGCATAATAGTTCCAACATAACAAAAGAAGGCTTTTTCTAGTTGCAGCCATAACAGTAGCAAAAGAAGGCTTTTTTTAGCCATAGCAAAAGAAGGGATTTTGAGCCATAACAGTAGCAAAAGAAGGCTAGCTAGATAAAGACCATAATACTAGCTATAAAACTGAAATTTAAGGGGCACCTCCCCTTGTAGCTGCACCTCCCCTTGTAGCTATACCTCCCCTTCTACAGGGGGCCTTGGGTGTGGGTTGTGATGGCTGTGATGGCAGAGTGAACATGAGATTTGTTGACTGCATTGCTGCTCTTTGGACCTTGGTGCTGTGAAATCAGATGGGCAAGTCCTCACATTATGCCTCTGTCCCCCACATCTTCTACAGCTTAGTTTGTTAAGATACCTCTTCATTTTCTTGGTTCCATCACTTTGAGCAGGTGGCTCATCTGGTTCCCTCCTTCTACATTTCTTAGGCCTCCCAAACTTCCTAGTGTAATGTGGGGGTTGAATTGGTGGTTTGTTTGTCTTCTCCCACATGTCCACCCCATTCATGGGGTATATGACATGCTTGTAGGTGTTGATGTGTAATATCCCTAATCTTTAATTATGTCTTAAGTTAATTATGTGTTGTGTTTTAGGCTTATTATGTGAGTTATTGGGCTTAATTTGCTAGCTAAGTGAAATTGGAACATAAGTTGGCATATGACACACACACACACAATAACTTTCCTATTAGTCTAGCAAAACAAAACAGAGTTCTACGTTCTTCCATTCTTGTTTCTATCGACCACGTTTGAGAAAGAGAGAGAGAGAGAGAGAACCGACTGGAAGAAGAGAAGAAGGAGAAAAATTGGGGAAAAACCTTGCTTGGCTTGGAATTGAAGATATAACTTGGTAATACATGTTTCTTTTGCTTGATTCCATGATTTGTATGTTAAATTTCGCATCTTAGGGTCTGAATTTATGCTTTAGATGTTTGATTTAAGTTGAATTTGAGTTTTAGGGTTGAAATATTAAGAACTCAAGAACCTAGCTTAAAATCCTTTGGATTGGATGCTTAAAAGTTGTTTTGATGCATGAATTTGATGTTCTTGAAGTAGCTCTTTCATATCTATGAGTTCAAGCCTGATTAGTGAGGTTTTGGTGATGAATTTTGTTGGATTTGAGTAGCAGAATTTCGTGTATGTAGCATGTGTACATAGCAGTTTCCTGACAGCAAACTGGGTCTCAGTTTTTAGGTAATTTCTCATTCCTAAACTTTGAATTAGGTATTGGTTCCTTCACAAGTTAGAAAGTAGACTTAAAGCTTGTTCTTTTGCCGCTGGAATCGCCCAAAACCATTGAGAATTCAATTTATAGTGATTTTCCGAAGTCTGGGTTGAAACCAGGAAATCTGTTTCCTGACAGATTCGCGAACCAACTGTATTTTCTCATTTTTCCATCCTTTAAGTTCGAATCTGACTTGGGTTCCTTCACAACTTTTGTAGTACATCCTGTTACGCAACTTTTGGCACTAGAATCACTAAAAAACGTTAAAAGCACAATTTATAGCAATGTTTCAAAGTTGGGCTGTCCTGTGAAGCTTCTTGCTGAAAAAAATAATATTGGTTTGCTTTCTTGAGATGAATCTAGTTGGAGAGTTGATCTCTAATGTTTTTCTAGGAATATAATTGTGAGCTAGCTATCTTTGTGCCTTGATCTTACTCTTTTGAGTTTCAGTTGAATTAGTTGTGATCTATTTAGATTGAATTAAACTTAAACACTTTTAGGGCATTGTATTGAGCATAAATAGAATCATTGAGTATTGTCTAAACATGTTTCCATTTGATTGATTGTCTTAGGAAGTTCGGGTGGTTCATAGAGCCGAGGTGAGTGATTTAATACCTAAATTACATGGTTTTGAACTTGTTTTCTTTAACGAGCTTATTTGAACAAGTTTTATAAATTGTGTACTCCATGGAATAACAATGGAAGGTGGATCTATTTGTGAAATATTTGTGAATCTATTTAATGGCATTCCCAACGTCCGGTCTTGCTAGGGGACGGCTTAATGGCTAGCAAGGGTGTTTGAGGTTGGTGTGTGTTTTAGAATAATGCGTAGACGTCTGGTTTATCCACTACCGGGGACGCCCGGTAGCTTTTGAATTTTGAATAGCGGAATGTGCATTATATTTGGCTTATGGATTTGAGTTATTTGTTTCGAGATACTATCATATTATTTTGCATTGTCCATGGAAGGCATGTGAGTTAAGTATTAAACATTCACACGAGCTTTGGCTTATGTATTTTCTTTTCCACCTTTCAGGAAGCGGCACGTAGTGTGGTGGCGTGTTTACTTTTGAGATATGTTGTATATTTGGAAGCTTGTAGAAAGAACGTTATGTTTCATGGTCACTTAGTTTGTATATGGTTTGTTTAGCTTTTGAGTTTGTAAGTAAGCACAGCTCTGAGAGGTTTTCCTTTTGGTTTGTAAAACCTATGTAAGACTTTGGTTTATTATTAATAAAAGTTGACTTTTGCTTCTGCTGTTATGTTTTAGTCCCTTTTGATAATCACTTGTTTAGGTGATATATAATTTGGGATTTGGCCTTAGTGAGAAATCACTTGCATTTGTCGTGATTAAGACCTCAAGGGGCGGGTCAGGGTCGTGACATGATGTGTGCCTGCTTTTGGTAGTACTCATGCAAAAGACCCTTAGCCTTCTTTTTTGATTCTCTTAAGACAGCAAGTGCATGTGCACAAGGGATACCTGTAAACACATAAGTAAAGTACGTCATTAGTTACATAAGCAAAAAAATGCAAACTAACTTAAACATAAGTAAGATGCAATCATACCTGTCAACTCCCACCTTCTACAAGTGCATATTTTTGCATTCATGTCAACACAAAACTGGTTTCCATGCTGAAAACCTCTAAGTTCAAACTGGTTTTCCCCAGTTAAGACAACAACGTATTCGTTGCAAAGTGCAATGTTCTTGTCCGATAACTTGATAATTTTTGGACCAATCTGACCATGCCATTTCTCAACAGAAGCCCTCCTCTTCACTAAATGCCTTATCATGTAAATCCCAATCCTCTCTAGCATGGTTAGGATTGGCTTATCCCTATCATCTAGTATTGCAGCATTGAAAGACTCACAAAGGTTATTTAAGAGCATGTCACATTTGGGAGCAACACTAAAATGTGATCTAGACTAGTGGTGGGGTTCATGCTTAGCAAGCCACTTAAATGTAGCCCCATCCTCTTTCTTGAACTCTTCCATAAGTTTTCTAAACCTCCCCATGTACGTAGCTCTAGCAAGATTCCACAGCCTATCTTTAATAGCTTGCCCTGTATACCCAGCTCTCTTCATGTTGCTGTGCAGATGCCTAACACAATGTCTGTGTTCCACACAAGGCAACAAGTCCCTGATTGCATTCATAAGCCCCTGCATGAGAGTTAAACAATACATTAAAAATAGAAACTGAACATGCTTAGTTAATCACATAAGTAAAACTAAAATTGAATTGGTGATCACCTTTTGCTTATCTGAAATGATTGTGAATGTTGGTTCATTTGGAATCCGAAGATCATTCTTCAAATGCTGCAAGAACCAACTCCAACTTGCCTCCTCTTCAACCTCAACCATTGCAAAAGCCACTGGATAAATTTGGTTATTCCCATCTTTCCCTACTGCTACCAACAGTTGCCCACCATGGGGGCCTTTCAAATGACAACCATCTACTCCAATTATAGGTCTACAACAGTCAATGAACCCCTTTTTTAATGCAGCCCAGCAAATATAAATTCTTTGAAGTTGATTAGTGGTAAATCCATCCATATCTTTCTTAAAATGCATGTATACTGAGGTTCTTGGATTGGTTCTACTCATCTCTCCACAATAATCCCATAACTTCTCATATTGCTCTGCATAAGAACCCTCTATTTTTTTAACTGCCTTCTTCTTAGCATTTTATGCCATTTGTGGAGATATTTTGACAATATAATCAGCCATTACTCGTTCCACAATTTGAGTAACAGGCCATGAGGGATCGATCTTGAACTCTTTGAAATAAGTTCTTGACAACCAGCTTGAGTTTATTAGCTTGTTAGTCCAATTCCAGCCACATTGTTTATGATTAAGGTTTAATGTCTTAACTTGCAGGGTTTTCCTATCACCTGCGATGCTTGAGGCTAGTATATTCCATGGGCAAGGAGCAAGGCAATGAGCTCTAACTCTGTCTGTGTCATTCTTTTCAAATGTGATTCCTTTTCCATTGACAATTGCATGTTGCCTTAAAGCTTCTACACATTGAGCCCTATTCTTAAAAATCATCTTTTCCTCTATTATAGGTTGTACTTTCCCTAGTACAGGCCTATATTTCCTAAACTTTGGCTTGTCCTTCCTGTCTTCATCAGAAGAAGAGTCGAAACTCTTAAAACCACTAGAGGAATCCTTCTCCTTAGACTCTGTTTTAGACAAACAATTATGGGGAATATCACTTCCAACTACCTTTTTCTGCCTCACATCAGACCACTCTATGTCTTTATCCACATTGGCATCAAACAAAGCATCATCATCTTCACTGAATTCATAATCACTGTCTATGAAAACATCAGGATCAGATTCTGAATCAGAATCATGATGAACAGGTCTTCTTCTAGTGGTGGGTGGTGGTTCATTGATGGATGGTGGGTTTGGTCTACTAGAAGGCATGTGAGTTGTGAAATCCAGATAATTATAGTTGTCTTGTGAAAATGATCCACAATCCCATTCCCAACTAGTGATATCAATATCTAAAAGGCCATCTTCCACATCCACATTGGCATTGTATTCAACACTAGTAAGACCTTCCAAAGTACTATCAGCTATAAACAATTCCACCAAACCATTTCTAAGGCTTTGAACCATGGTTGTGACATCACCATCAATTTCGATCTTTTTAAAAACCCATTTTCCATTACTTTGAACCTTGTAGAAAAGAGCTACTTCTTCCACATACCTAACTTCCTTAGACATTGATTGCAACTCAATTCTAGATATTTGATCATTATCACAGTAACCAACGTGGCTCACCGTACCACCAACATAATACTCTATGATATCCCTAACTATATTTCCACCATGATTCAACTTAATACTAAAGTATTCAGGATTGGAATCTGCAAAAGTTAATAAAAACATACAGACATGCAAGATTTGTAAGATTATAATCGAAAAGTTCTAAAGGAGTAGGATTATAATATAAAGAGTATACCCATATAATAATCGAAAAGTTCATACCCATATAATAGGCTTTGAGCCATGGCTGGGACCACAGTTTCATACCCATAGAACAATCAAAAAGTTCCAAAGGAGTGCGATTATAATATAAAGAGTATGATATTAAAAAAGACTTACATCTTGATGTTCTTCCATTTGGATCTCAGAATAGATATTAATATAAAGAGTATGATATTAAATATGCAGATCTTGGAATATATATTAAAAAGACTTACATCTTGGTGTTCTTCCATTTGGATCTCTCAAGATCCATGCCATTGTAGATAGGTCACACACTCTATCTCTTTCTGTATTTGATGACCAGGTTGTGGGTTTTTGAGATTATAAGGGGTTGTGCCGTTGTGGGTTTTTAGTGAGTTAGGGTTTGAGCTAGAATGTCCATAATACCCTTCTATTAGCGCCAAACCACATTCAGAGCATCAAAACCATTTTGGTGGAAGAAATGTTTAGTTTTCCGTCCAAGAATTGGACGACAATTAGGGATTGGATGAAGGGAATAACGTTTTCATAGTTGAAGGGGCAAGTAACTTCAATTGATAGTTCAGGGGGGAAGTAACTAAAATTGGGATAGTTTGGGGGGAAATAGATATTTAACCCTTTGTAAAAATGCCTATGTAAAACTCATTATTTCCACTCGTTCATGAACTTGGGAGTAATGGGTTAAGGTTTACTTGAGTTAGCTCTTTAACTAATAACTGGTTACATCGTCATGATTGCATTTTGTACACATAATTGTAGTTTTTTGTGTGCATGTAATAAGAAGCAATTGTGGAATATTTGGGACATTTTTCATTACCCTTATCTACACTTTGAACTACAAAACAGGTATAATTTCATCAATTCAAATGATCAACAGAAACAACCAACTTTCAATACCAAGAGTGGTTTTGTCAAGTACTTAATCACCACAGCATATGAAATTGAACTCCAGGGGCAAAATTAAATCTGAAATTTCCACAATACATTGTCAAAATAAGCCGTAATCTCCAGAATACACTTCCATGATGCTTTTCTAAGTACTCTTTGCGTTCACCATCAATTCTCCACGTAATTAGGCAAACCGAATAGGGGAAACAGAGTTAGATCTCCCTGACCATCAACGCCATTACCGATACCACCACTAAACTCCACGGCTCCCATTTCTCTTGTTGTTGGTATGGGGATGCTGAACAGCTGTAATATTTTTTGATTTTCTGCCTTCATAACAAAACACCCATCCACCAACGCCCTCATCAACACCGCATCTCTCTCTTACACTGGCCTAGTTATCACTCCCACGGGTAAAACCCAATTCCCACTTGCAACAAATGAACAAAGACAGTCAATAAAAATAACTAAGATCAACTCCCAAAACCCTTACTAAGTTTGCCAGGAAAACCCCCCTAAAACCCATATGGTGGTTAGGTCCCCTTTTCCCTTTTTTTTTTTCCGGTCAAGCGGAAATTCCCTTTTCCTATTTGCATGTCGGTTTGCGGTACTCCGATTGACAAAGGGCAAACACCACGTCGGTGGCGAGGCGAGGCACAGATCGACGGTGGTCACGGGGCTCAGAACGACGGTGGTGATTGAGGATTTGATCGGCGGCAGTGTTGTTAGAACAGATCAAACTGAACAGCAATATGAGATGGCGAGCCAGAAACAGGAAAACAGATCGGTTGATGGGCTAAGATCGTGATGGGAAGGTGGTGGTGGTAGGCGAGGGAGGGAGGCGGCAAAAGCCTAGTTTGTTGTGGGTGGCATGTTTTGCATTGGTGGTGGTGGGCAACGTCTGTGCCCTGTGGGGCTTCGGTGTTGGTCGATCGATTGTAGAGAGGGGCGGTGTGGTGGTGGTGAATCGGCGATGAGAGAGAGAGAGCGAGAGGGGTTACCCTTTTACCAAAATTTTTGTTTTGAACTTAGTTTTTAAAGGGACGTGTGTATGGGTCCCTGTATTCTCAAAATTTTGAAACCAAAAATTTTGAATTTTCGAGCCAATTTAAAGGAGAAGTGGGGCGGGAGTGCGGGACCCTCCATGCCATTGTTGTCTGCGCGTTGTGAAGGGAGAAGAGTGGGACCCACTATTCTTTCCACGTGTTTTCTTAAAGCATCCGCATCGGCTTCACCAAATTTTGGATCAAATTAATCCTTAAAATCCATTTTTTACTTTAACTAGTTACTTTTATATGATTATGTAAAATCAGGCTTTTTACTCTCTACTCAATTAAATATTCAAACCTATTTCATTAAATATTCATACCCATCCCAAAAGAGGAGAGAGAGAGAGAGGGGGAGAGAGGAGAGAAATAATAAAATAAAGAGAAGTGAGTGAATAGTGGCTAGTTTAATTAAACTAGTAACTGTAGCAAATTTATAAATTTTTTATAATAAAGAGCTAAGTATTGAGTCTGATGCAGCCCCATTTATGATGTTTTGCTTGTTATTCTAATTTAAAGAGTGGAGTAGCAATCCTAGTGTGGATGCTCTTACTATCTTCCTTGTAGCCTTCCTTGCTAATAGCATTTCTGATAAACAATAAAGGAGGAGGGTTTTTAAATACAGAAAGTCTACACTTTTTGATCGGGAAATCCCGATGCCCCACCGGGTGCACTCCAGCCACCAGACGGCCGATCTGATCTGTCCAAAAATTCTTAAAAAAAAATCTGAGTGGGCTAGCACGAGAATAAACAGCATCCAATGTGTGTAAGTAGCCGATCCAAGCACTCCATTCTTGACCGATCCAAACACTCCATTTTTTGCCGATCCAAACACAAAAATGAATTTATTGGATCGGTCATTTACACATGTCGGATGCCATTTATTCTCGTGTAAGCCTACTCGGTTTTTTTTTTTTAGAATTTTTGGACTGATTGGATTGGCCGTCTGGTGGCCGGAGTGCGCCCGGCGGGGCGTCGGAATTCCCGATCGGGAAGTGTAGACTTTTACTGTTTTAAATAAAGCTAAGGAATGGGAAAGAATGATGTACTAAAAACTCAATGGGACAGTTCCAAAAAAAAAAAAAAAAAACTCGCTGAGACATTCCACATCTTTATCATCTTTGAAGCACGGCACATCTTATCATTTCAAGGGCATTTGAGTCTATTCCTGTCACTTCCGCGCCCACCCAGGGGCCATGGGCCTCTAAGTTTAAAATGGGCTATTTGGGCCCGTCACTTTTTTCTCCCTCTTGGGCCTTTAAGTTGAAAATTAGGCCCCTTGGCGATGTTAACACTAGGGAAAAATGGACTCATATATTGGCCTATTGGGTACTAAAAAGGTTAAATGCAAGGTCGGTCCTATTTTTTTAATTCATGGCTTGAGGAATCCTCCCTATAAGATTTTATGTGTCACTAGATTCTCTCCAAAAATTTCATGCACGTTTACACATGCACTCATTTAATTTCATGCCTCTTCTGTCGCACGTGCACTCTTTATGTCGTCGCTTTCTTTATTTCACTCGTTAAGGACACATTATACTATGCTACTAGTCTACTGCCAGCATAGTGGTTATAAGTAGTACTAAATAAATCTTATAATGGTTATATGGAGTACTTTTTATTGTAAATATGCCGTTTTTTAAATTTATATATATATATATATATTTAACATTGTTAATTCAACACTATTGATTGTTAAAAATATAAATTAACACTGTTACTTGAGAAATTACAATTTTATTTATATTTTTATTAGCAAAAAAGGAATTTCCATACTATTAAAGAAATGATACAAAAGGGAAACCCTGTTATAATGCACCATGAAGCATCACGCACAACGGTAGTATCTCACCTCACAATTTTTTTTGATATAAAAACATAAAAATAAGGGCCCGTTCTAGAAAGTGAATAAGAACTTATTTTTTATTCAATAATAAAGCTTGTTCCACAAAAATAAGAAGAATGTACTTATTTTTTTAGAATTTATATAGGTACCAATGGGCGCCGAGGAGGGAAATCAAACGGACGGCCGCGCCGGGCCTTCTCCGGCCACCGGACGGCCGATCCAAGCCGTCCAAAAATTCTATAAAAAAAAAAACCAAGGGGGCTTACCCAGGAATCAACGGCATCCGAGGTGTGTAGGATGCTTGATCCGAGCACCCCTTTTTCGTGTAAATGATTTCACACGAAAAATGGGTGCTCGGATCAATCACCCTACACACCTCGGATGCCGTTGATTCCCATGAAGGCCCCCTTGGTTTTTTTTTTAGAATTTTTCGACTGCTCGGATCGGCCGTCCAGTGGCTGGAGACGGCCCGGCACGGCTGTCGGTACGACTTCCCTCCTCAGCGCCCATTACTCATAGCACAACTCCTTATTTTTTAAGAAGGCAATTTCAAGCTAAAAAATCATGTGCTTTCGCAAATAATTTTCTTATCAATATGGATCTTGTTTGATAGATCTCATTGAGATCTTTAATACGGTGCAAAAAAAATTGAATTTTTTTTTTCATTTACATTATTTTTGAGTTTGAAAATGTGAAATAAACTTTTTATTTGGGTTTTGTGGAATGACCCTTCTTATTTTTCTTTGAGAAGTTCTAAAATAAGTACTTATTTTTTAAGAAAGTTTCTGGAACGGAGCCTTAAAAACACCCCAAATGCTGATAAGACACCAACAAAACACTCAAAAAGAAACCTAGCCCAATCAAGTGGGCTAGGCGCAAAACACCAAACCCTGAGCTCAAACAAACAAAACCAATTACTCTGGACATTCAACCCAGCTATTTAATCCAGTAATTGATTCATAATTAAAGTGTCGGAATTACTCTGGGCATTCAACCTAGCACTAATAATTTGGGCACAACTAATTCGTAAATTTCAAAAAATCATACAACAGACCACAAACCACAGATCTCGAATCACAGGTCGCGGGTCCACGAATCATGAGTCTCAGCCCCAAGTCTCATCCAAGTGTTTGATGACAGGGAGTCCGCACACGTCCCTAAGCTTTCCCAATACCAATAACGAGACAATTCTCATTCATCTTTAAAAATTAATTTGGTTCATATTTAGGCTCACCAAAATATATGAACAAATCTTCCATTTTTTCAACATGCAAAACTTCAGAAAAATGAAAATCTCTCCATGGTCTATTTTTTGTTTTCTTTATTGATGGATTAGTTAAAAAAATACTATTTCTTCCTGGCTAGCACCGCCATATATCTAGACTTAGATAATGAAAAAAAAGTTAGCCAACGCAATTAATCAACCAACCAACTGTCATGGTTGGAGTACCAAACAAAATAGTTAGGGGCAAGTTGGTAATTGTCGTAGGGAAACACTTCTTGTACCAATCCAACATTTACAGATAAATAAATAGAAGAAGGTGCTTTATAACCAAGAATAATAGTTTTATCAGACTTTTGTGCATAATAAAAACCTCAGCGGAACGGTGCCTAAATGTATCCAAAATAATGCGATTGTTTCTCCGCTCTCATTTTGAAATGGAAATAGTTACTGGAGCCTTAAAATATTGAAATTTATATAAGTTTTGACCGTCTTCTAAATTTTAATGATTTCTTCATCCCATAAGCTTAGTCCAATTAATACAAAAGTCATTTCTTAAATAAAAAATAAAGTACTTGCGCAGACAATTATAAATTCTTTACCCTAATTCAGAAAACTACTAGTAACGGAGATCTTAAATAGATGTAATACTCTACCATTATATATCAATTGCATGGACAAGGCTAATGTAAACATGCCTAAAAATTAATATTGTAATTGAATACCCAAAAATTTCATATATCAATTGATGAAGAAATTATTAAAATTCAATTGAATAGAAATCTTAAATATTGTAATTGGATTACAAAAAAAAAAATGAGATCTTACAATATTTTGAATAGCGGTTTTCAAAAATATTGTAATTGAATATTTTTAAAAATTTTCGTTCCCTAAAAAAAGAGATCTTAAAATATTGTAATTGAATAGCCCAAAAATTGGTGTATTAGGCTACAAGAAGTCTTAAACACTACCACAAAAATTTATAAATTACGCCACAAAAAATTGTATATAACATGACAAAAATTCATATATTTGAGCTGTCTTTTATGAGATTGTGCCGTCTTTTTTTTTTACCACAAATTTGACAACCAACACCACAAAAATTCATAATCAGTAGCACAAAAATCACAAAAGTAACCCCAAAAATTCATAAAATAAACAACGAAAAAACTCATATCTCAGGGGGACAGAAATGCATAAAATGAGCCACAAAATTCGTTGATGATGCACCGTACGCCGCAAACATAAAACAAGCCACCAAAAATTGTAAAATAAGCCACAAAAGTTCTTTCTTTGAACTATTCATAAACATATTTTCTATGATGCCCCAATGTGGTATAGGGGCATGATGCCCCCATTGAATATGGGCATTTACATCAAGTTTTGGATGAATTTGAGCTGTTGGATCAAAACCACTCTCAAAAAGTATGGTGGTTTTGTCCTTTTTTTTCAGAAAAAAAAAGTCATTACACTTACCATAAACACTGGCTCTACTTATCATAGTTTATGCTGACAATTACCACAAAATGTTGTATACTTACCACAATAAAAGACTATACTTCAACGTTATTGCCCTTTCTCTCCCTAACTTGTTCTCTAGGTAGCCGGTTTTTGGCGGGAAAATAAATTTTTGTGGTAGAAAATGTACCTTTTTTGCAAGTATTTTTTTAATTATTGAAAATTTATAAGTTCAAATCACTTTTTGTCATATTCACCCTATTTTTTATCATTTTCTTAATTATTTGTGTAATAGACTATCAAATATTGGGTGAAAATATAAATTTAATTTAATAATATTTAATTTGTAAACAAATTTTTTTCAACAAAATTTTGAAACTAAATATTTAAGCCAAAAAATTGCCTTGATTTTAGATTCATGTTGTTAATATATTTTATTAAATTATTTTTAATTAAAAAGTATGTTACAAATATTATTGAGAAAATATTTATTCATTTATTGTTTTGAATAACTTACAATTTATGTTGTTAATATATTGCATTAAATTTTTACTTTGTGTATATATATTTCTTATAACAAATTTTTTAAAATAATAAATATAAACCATATAATTGTAATAGTCTCCTAATTATATTTAAATAATATATTTGAAATGATGTATGACGTGATATTATAATAATTAGTAGTTATAATTGACATTAGACTATTCAATTAGTGGTAGGGTGACGATTAATCTCTATAATCGACTATAGTAGTCAGAATCATTTGACTGGGAGCTTAATTGATTGATCATATTCAATAGTGATGATATAGTGATGATTGAGTATTAATATACTTGGCTAAAATGAATTGGTTAATGTAGGTTTATAGTGATCAATGTTATTAGAAGAAGTAGTAGTTAACAGTAGTCTTAGTTGCAATCAATACGTGATTGATACAATTGGCTAATGTAAGAGTAACCACAAACTATTGATCTCTAATGACCCATTCAATAAATTATTTAGTTTCATTAATCATTAAGGTATTAAGCTACAAGGTAATACAAATTAAGTAGAACTAAGTATATCACATTTATTGTGGTAGTTACCTTATTAACTACCCTAATTATGGTACATTAGTTATGTTACATAAATGCGTACCTACATGTCATTAATATCATACTTACCACAAAAGCAGGCTATTTATACCACGCCATCTGGTTTTTGTTACCATTACAATATTCGGTTCTTCATGGTACATGTGTACATACCACAATTCTTGCTTGTACTTGTCTTTTGAAAAGGATTTACTTATTTTCAAATATGATTCACTTACTTTTAAACTTGTGCAATAAATGCTTACCTACCCCACAGTATGTCATTAAAGATACGAAACCTCCCTACCTACCTTAAACTCCTCAAACTTATCCATCTAATTTTTAACTTTTCCACACATATTCCTTCTTGTCTCAGGAAATGAATATTGAAGAATCTCTCTAACTTTCAAAAACAAAAAATTGAAGAATTTGACCAAGTAAGTTTATCCACATTGTGAAATTTTATTTTAGTTGTGATTCTTAGATATTCAACATAATTTTTTTTTTAGCAAAAGGTCGATGATTATGTTTTTGGTTTGTTGTTGATTTGTTAAGATAAAAATGACCATAATGTATATCAATTAATTACCACGATATATGGAATTACTTACCACAAACTATAATCGTATTTGACCAGATTCAGAATTATCTCCATAATGTGTTGCGTTTTTTACCACTATATATGAAAACTCTTACCACCGATTGTGGTCGCTTTTTACCAGAGTCAGAGAGATGGATGACAGTTTGAAAGGGAAAAATGTAGTGATAGACATTAGTGATGACGCTAGTGATTATGACAGACATAGCGATGATGATGGATATGGTGATGATGACGAACATAGCGATGATGACGGATATGGTGATGATGACGGACTTGACGATTATCGGTTGGATGAATTAACGGAAGAAGATGTTTATGAAATGATATTCGATTCGGATGAGGATGCATGGAGAAAAATTCTATAATGCATATGCCAAAGTGAAAGGTTTCCGAAAGGATAATATTCACAAAGACAATGAGGGTATTGTTACTTCAAGGAAGTGGGTTTGCTCAAAAGAAGGATATCAAGAAGATAAATATTTGGAAAGAGAAGATCGGAAATAAGAGCCGATGGCACTAACTAGAGTTGGATGTCCTGCTATATTTCATCTCAAATTAGATCGAAAATCAAACAAATATGTGGTAGCTAACTTTGTAGGCTTCCACAACCACAACTTCATGAAAACAATTGGGCGATAGAGGTTTACAAAAAACGGCACCTATGGGCTTAAGCGTACTTGAGAGGTTTTTTTTTTTGCGGGAAAAAAAGCACACAACGTATTGAGGGAATGAATGCATTTATGAATCGATTCATAAAACTACGTTTACAGCGTTTGAATTTGTACAAGCATATGATAGGGCTCTTGCTAAATTTCGACATAATGAGGCTAAGGCACAAGTAGAGAGTGAGAATAGTACTTCCATTCTTTCTACAGCCATGAAATGCATTGAACAACATGCAGCTGATACATTTTCTCAAGCCATATTCAAGAAATTTCGAGATGAAATTAAGAAAGAGCAATCATTGTTTCGGGTGGATAAAGTTGAGATTGAAGATTTTCGGGTTTACTACCTATCTCGGTATCAACAGGAGGATGCAATGTGGTCAGTATACTATCAGCCAACTGAAGGCATCATGAAATGCTCTTGTTTGAAATTTGAGTCAATTGGATTCCCTTGTTGTCATATGATTTCGATAATGAAAATGGATCACTTGAGAGAAATTCCTTCTTATCTGATCTCACAAAGGTGGACAAAAATGGCCAAGTCCTCCTCTCTACATGGCAGCACACCCATGCCGGAATGGGTAACACAAACGACAAGGTATGGTGCATGGTCAACTACATGTGTCGAAATGTCTTTTTATGCTTCACACTCAACCAATGCATATGATGAGGCAAGAGAAGAAATCGCAAGGTTAATATTTAAAATGAGAGAGCTGTATATGTTAGATGTTGAAGGCCAACAAAAAGCAATGGGAGAAGAGAACAATATTGAGGGGACATCTATGCATTTTGGTATTGGCGATCCCGTTATTGTCAAGCGTAAAGGGAACCAAAATTTGGCAAAGGACTTTATCCCAAAGGTAAGAAAATGTGGCCACTATAGACTACCTGGTCATATGCGAACGAAATGTCCGAAATTAGTACCAAACAATATGGATAACATCAACGAGAATGAATCAGATTCGAGCATAGTTCACCCACAATCATTCACTGGGCGAGACTCATCTACATATTACCCACAATCATTTACAGGGCGAGACTCATCTGCATATTACCCACAATCATTCACTGTGAATGGTTGTGAATCTAATGTCGAAGCTAATTTGGTAAGTCTCTTATTATGTAGTCTATTATTCATTTGTCGATTCACTAATTATTATGACTTTTAAACTATACAGGCTGTTGGATGGTCAACAAATCCAAATAGTGTTCAGGCCCAAATCCTAGGCAGCAACTTTGGAGGATGGTCAACAATTCCCGGCAATAGTTCTGAAGGGTAAATCATTCCACAATGTAGTATGCAGTTTGAAAATGTAATCGTAACCTTTGTTCATGTAATGTCTTTCATTTGTAGTCGTAAGAACATTTAGTATTCGTGGAAAAAATGTCCAGTTTTTAGTTATAAACACCCTGCATTTGTGGAAAAAATGTTCTTTGACATGGTAAGTATCTTGAGTCACTATTATTTTCTTCCAAAATCTGTGGTAAGAATGTCCAGTTTTAATTATGTACATCATGTATTCATAGTAAGCGTGTTCTTTGTCATGGTAAGTACCTTCAGTCACTTTTTTTTCCTTCCAAAATCTGTGGTAAGAATGTCCAGTTTTAGTTATGTACACCCTATATTCGTGGTAAGTATGCTATTTGACATGGTAAGCACCTCCAGTTTTATGACATGGCCACTAAAATGGTAGGGTATCCCTCCATTCACAACAAGCAGGCATAAAATTTCTCAACATTCATCAAAACAAAGAAAGGCCTCGATATCAATGAATACATATCATAAGTTTTTAGCTATTCCGAATAACAAAAGGCAGCAATCTAAATTTTTTACAATATCATTAGTAGCAATCTACATGAGCCATAATATACATCCAAAAGGCAGCAGCCATGTTAACAAAAAGGCAGCTGCATTTACATCAAAAACACTACATAATCAACAGCAATATGGTCAGTTTTTCTACACAATATCATCACTTTTTCGCTTTAGGGCTGGGATATTTCTTTTTAACCTTTTCCATAATCTTTTCCTTCACACTGTTCCTTTCAAACATGATCAAGTCCAAAACTAAGCCAATCCTACCCTCTGTAGAATTGAACTTCAGCTACAATTAAGAAATTAAACCAAAAATTAGGAATAAGTGTTGGGTATATAAACTGGTAGAAACGACAATATATGTAAAATTAGTTTGTTACCATAATCAATTCGTCTTTAATAAATTGCTCCAAATTAAAGTACTTGGCAGTTTGCATGCCACAATCACCACCTTCTTGAATTGGAAGCCATTTCAGTCTTTCAAATGGTAGCATACTAAATTTTTTGACTTGTGACTCATCCAAGTTTTGAAATAAATCGTCCAAGTATGTTACCACACATGTGACCAATTCAGCTCGTCTTTTGTTTTCCGTCAGAGATGGTAATGAGTCAAGTATGTATACAATCCCATGGCGGATGTTTGCTACACACATAAACCAATGACTTTCTGAGTCATTTATTGGGATGTACACCCGTTCACATGCTTGGGGTTCCCCCTGTATTGATGAGTTCCCGTATATTGTCTGGCCCAACTTTTGGCATTCAAACCACCACGCAAAGCATAATTCTACAAAGGGAGCACTTACATGTTAATAACTATAACCATATTCGCAAACATTAAAACAAGTAATGCATGACAAATACATACTGAAAAATAGGTGGGCAAATACCATGCTAGCCATAATCCATTCGGGTACCTCTTCTTTTGTAGTAGAGTTTTTTTCAAAGCAACTAGGTTTATCAATCCACTCATTCGGCCGTGCTGAAAAAAAATCATGCCTATTTAAGTGCTCTATGCCCAAGTCACAAAGAATTTCCCTACAAGTAATAAGGAAAATTGTTACTAGTCTAACAATTGAATAAGTATAATTATGTCTGCCTTGTAAGAATTCCTACCTTTCAGACTGGGTATGGTCAAAGAAATATCTTAGCATCAACTGATTTTCGTTGGATAGTGTGGCCATTACATCGACCCTCTTGCGTTCCGCTTCCATGGTAGGCTTCTACAAATTAACAATCATGCATTCTAATGAAGTAACAAATTTATTTACTTTATGACAAATTAGAGAACTGTAATAGAATTAAGAATATAATAATTATTCATATCTTGTTACCTCGTTGGCATTTCTCTTCAGCGGGGTTGAGATTTGTCAAAACCTATTTGTCTTCAATTTCTTTTCCCACTTATTCTTGCCATCAATTGCAGAAGCCGTACAAGACAAGGCCTCACGAACATTAGCTGCCATCTTTCGTAATCCCTTTGATGAAGCATTCAATTTAGCTTCCTCCTTACCTTTTTCCTTGTTTGTCTTTAGAGGAGATGTTATTTGTTTCGATAGTGCATTTTCAGTGCATTTTGCCTTCTTAGTTTTGAAATGTCCTTCAACATCGGGTTCCTCTAAGGCAGATGGAGTGTCTTTCTTGTTAATGCCTCCATTAGTCGCAGAATATTTACGCTTACGATCTTTCTCATGCATAGCGGCCAATGTCTCTTCTAATAGGCTCGACATTCTCTCTACCATATTAGTTAGATTTTTAACCTGGTCATTCTCCATTGATTTATCATGGTCAACCTCCCTCCCTTGATTCATCATTCTCTCTCTCTTGCCAACTCCATCTTCAATAATGACTTTGATCTATTATGGAAAATGGGAAAGATCAAGAAAGCGTTACATGACAGTCACACTTTTGAGGATCCTAATAGCTTAGAAGCTGAAAAAGGACTCACTGAACAACTAGAACCATCTCTCATAGCATCAACTGCAATCGAACAACATCAAAACAAATAGCAACAACACAACAGTCAAAATAGCTTCAGCAGTAACAGCAAAACTGCTTGACGGCACTCAAGCTCAAATGTTGGAAATAACATCTTGACAGGTAAACAACAACCACATGAGATTATTCAGTCCCATTCCACATGACAGACACATTCCTAGAACTGATCAACGCGAAAAAAAGAGCATACCTACAGTAGAACAGAGCTATTATAACAGCAGCAAAACAGCAGATAGTTGCTACCACTACAACAGTAGTCAGCAACAACAAGCAACAAATAGTAGTAACAGGAAGCAATAGTAGCAGCAAAAAGGATTTATCATTGGTCAACAACAGCTACACAATTGAGATATGTAATTGTAGCAAAAGGTGAACAAACTATAGCAACAGAACAGGGTTTTCTTGTCTTACACGTTAATTTATCAATAACACTTCATTTCCTTGTCACCTTTCCATTTTCTTGTCTTATTGAACCAACAAGCTCTCTCCCTTATGTCTTTATCTCCCCAAGCTGAGAGGCGGGGTGAAGGTCACATACCACACCGGTAAGTGAAATATTCGGCTAGCGTGCAATGCTCTATTTAAACAACTATAGGAAAATCAAATATTGATATACATAATCAATACAACATTCAAAAAAACTTTGACGTAATAAACAAAGTTAAGAGATGTACCATTGGGAACAATAGACATCCCCGAATCACTTTGCGTCCTTTCTAATACTTTTGAATGCCTTCGGCTAAAAACTTAAGAACAAATTGGCTCCAGTTCAACTCCTTTACAGAAGACAAGTCCTTTAATGCATGGAGAAAACGCTTATTGACTTCAAATTTTGATGTTGGACATAGAATAGTCCCCATTATGTACAACACAAATGAAACCTTGAAGTCATCGTCGTCCTTTTTGTTGTTTATCAAATAATTATGTAAATGATCGAAAGATATAGAACCTTGGTCACCAACTTTATGCCTCAAACACAATTCATGAATTTCGGTGTATTCCCCTTCAACGATCTCCCTCTGGCCACCACATGGCAATCCTAAAATGTGGTTGACATCTAGTGGTGTAATTATGCAGTCCTTACCATGCACATGCAAGGAAAGAGACACAGGATCGAAATGTTGCACCAACCACTCACAAAGAGATCGATCTAACTTCGTACATTTCAGTTGTAAGATACCTACAAACCCCATTGCTTTTACACTCTCTATTTGAAGCGGATTAAGTTCTTGCATCCTACCATAAGCCGCCTTAAGTTGAGTCCTTGAAATAAAGGTGTTCTAAATACAAAATCAACAACTCTAATCAATTTCACGAGAGCAATAAAAACTGAAAAGCATATGAATGAACATAGATACTATTACCACCTTCGGAGCCTTTGGAAGATCAAGCTTAATTTTGTGCTTTTTGTATTTCTCGGAACTCCTGATAGATTTTTTCTTGTACTTTCACTTAGCATGGTCTCCTAAAGCTTTTCACTTTTCAGAAATTTCCTCCATTGACTACAATTATTGAAAGAGTACAAATTCTAGATTGAGAAGTTCAAAATCCACATAAGTGTAAACACCCATATAGCAAAAATTAAATAGTTACCATTGGCTTTAACGAATCATCATCCTTCAAGTTGCATTTTTCTTGGCTACAACCAACAAATTACAAATCAAACTACAATATCACAAATCTATGCCATTGCATTAACAGATTCACAAAGCTACTAAAAGACATATTAGAAAAATATCCATGCATTACAAGGGTGCTTCAGAACTTCATTACGGCATTCTTCATCCATTTCTTTCAACTCTTCAAATAATAGACATGTTTTAAGTTAAGGAAACACTATAATCAGAGGTTACTGGGCACAAAGGCTTTAACGCCGAGACTACTTGCACAAACAAAACTACAGAACCCAATAGCTATTGGGTATTCAATGCTGAGACTACTTGGATTCACGATTTGCTAGCTGTTGGGTACTGAGAATGCCCCAAAAGTTTCTATTTTCACAAAACCCTAAATCTTCCCCCATTTTTTCCAAGCAACCCACGCTATGTGTGTGTTTGGCCCAGAGAGAGAGAGAGAGGGGGGGGGGATAGGGGGTGCGTGTGTTTTGGCTAGAGAGAGGGAGAGGGCAGGTACCTCGAGTGATCTGTGGAGGATCGTCCGAGGATGCTGTGGAGGAGCGTCTGAGAATGCTGTGGAGGAGTTGGTGACTCACGTATCTTTCAAACTCCTTTGGCGCTCGTTCCATGAGATTTAAGTATTGATACTAGCTGGTAGCATGCCATTGAGTTGTGATGGGTTGGTACTAGGGCTGCTCGCGGTCCGGTTTGGATTTTTAGAAATTCTAGGACCGAACCGCTAGTCACTGTTTTTACAAAATGAAATCCGTGTCTGGATCAAAAGTTCTACGGTGCGATTCCAATCCGATCCGTGACTCGTGGATTGGTTACGGTTTTGTCCATGGATTTTAGCAAAAATAAAGCTCAAGCACATATCCCACAATAAAAGGGAAGAATGTTACATTCAGAATTAAGTTTAACACCACCAGAAAGTACTTGTTACATAAACTACCAAAAGCTTACTTCAAAAATCAAATTCAAAAGAATCTAAAACACTAGTAGGATTGTATCATTATAGTACATTACATAACATAAAAGAACCGGAAAAGAAACGAACTACTAAAACTCAACTAAGGTTACCCGTAATTTTTACGAAAAAACTATGATTTACTCCCTATATTTTATGTACATTTATACTATATCCCATTATTAAGATAAAATACTAAAATTGGTGGAAAAAAGTGTTAACATTACTAACAATTTATTATATAAATACACACATATATATTATTTATATAAAATAGATCTCACGGTCCAGTTCGGTTAATCAACAATTTCGTAATGAAAATTCGTGGACCAAACTGCGAGTCATGGTTTTCTAATTTTTCAATCCGTGTCCGGACCATTAAACCACGGACAAAATCCAAAAGGTATGGATCGAATCGGTCCGGACCGGTTTCACGGTTCACCGGATTTTTTGAGCAGCCCTAGTTGGTACGATACGTAGGGTAGTGTGATGTATGTACAAGAATGGTGTATACTTATCTACTTGTTGATGTTATGCCATGATTGATTGTTTCGGAATGCTTTGAAACGTTGTTGATCAATCGATATGTGGATATAACGAGGTCGTATGACATGTTGTATGAATGATATAGATTGGTTATATATTGAGCATGAGGTCATTACGGATTGTGAAATGGGAAACAAGAAGTAGAACGATACCATAAATATGAAGAAAGCCACGGATCCATCGAATGGTGCGATGTCAGAATGAACATGGGACGCACGGGGTCCCAAATGCCCGGACAAGAACAAAAGGTTTCTAGTGGATGCACGGAGTCCCGAATGCTCGGACTTGAATAAAAGATTCCTAGTGGATGCATGGGGTCCCAAATGCCCGGACATGAATGAAGGGTCTCTGGTGGATGCACAGGGTCCCGAACGCCCGAACAAGAATGAAAGATTTTTAGTGGATGCACAGAGTCCCAAATGCCCGGAATAGTATTAAAAAGGAAATTGACTAACACTTGAGAAATACAAGGCAAATTGATTACGTTCCAAAAGAAAATTCTGTGATATATTTATATTGTTTCGCTGTGAGATATATTCACTGTCATTAGCATCTTGGAGTTCGTTGTTCATATCTGTTGTTGATCCATGGTATTGTTGGTGTGTGATCTTCACATCTATATTTAAATCGAGGCAGAATGGAGTGTTCATATGAGAATCTAAACTTTGAATTGGCGTAGCGATGGAGAAGTGACGGTTGAGGACCAGTTATGGTTTAATTAGAACGATTTGAGTTGGGCTTGGTTCTAGTTAGATGTGTGAACTATTAGGAATATCCTTATGAAATCTTGATCCCATAGGTAGTGGTATGCTCGTTGGTGACGAAAGACTCACCTTTCTTTCTAACACTTTGTTGTACTCATTCATTTTGGACGCATGGTTCATCGCATTTTCATATAACTTGAGTATAGATTTTTCTACTGGGCTAGTGTAGCTCAACCTATTATTATTTTCAGGTACATCTCAAGGGCATTGACGTGGAGTGCTTGATGTGCATACGACTCCATCATTTTAAAAGTTAACATAGAAGAATTACTATGACATCTTTGTAAAATTCTTTTGGGGAATGTAATTGTAATTTTTTTTTAGGTACTAGATTTAGAGATCATCAGATGTGGCTTGTTCCAGCACTATGATTTGTGCATGTACAGCGATTACAACTGTACAACGATTAGAACATATAGTTGATTCCTTATTCCGGTTTCTATTTTGCCTTCGCTGATTCTTCCGTTATATTTTTTAAATGCAGAGTTGCAGAGTGCTTGTGAAAGCTTATGACATGAATCCATTTCTTCATTTCCCAGTATATAGCCTGACGATGCCCGTCTTGTTGACTTATGCAATCTACAAAACAAGGAGGGTGTGAGGAGCATTGCTGAAAGCAAGCCTTCACTCATCTCAATTTAGATAATGTGTACTACTTTGGGATTCCTGAAAGATTTGTAAGAAAAAACAAAGCCAATTTCCTTCTTGTTAAATGGTTGATACAAAATCTAGTCTTTTGCTTCAGCCAAGGCCGCGATATATTGAATCTTCATGTACTTGTCTTTGTTGTCTATGGTTGTCCACTGTACAATTTACAACTAGAGAGTAGAGATGGTTACTGCATTTATATTACGAGATAAGACCCAAGTCAGAGACTGATAATGTAGAGAGCCGAAACCTATTTACATATAGCATTGATGGGGTTCTTGTTCTACTACGACTTCAATGGAGGGGTCCTAACTCTATGGGCTTCTGTTTGTTGGCTGGACACGAGCATCAGATTAGGTTGTGACGGATATCATTTATTTGCGGTTGAAGGTCTTTCATGTCCATGGGATAGAAGTTAGAAATATGTAATCAACTATGGGATAGAAGTTAGAAATATGTAATCAACTATGGGGATGGTATTGTTAATCTCATCACTATTACTCGAATGTGACTACATATCTTATGAGATTGTACCTACTTTTACTGATAGTTCCGTCAACCAAACGGACTTATATGTAAATTGTAGTTGCCATACTTACCCCACGTATGAGTATTCTGATTTCATTGTTTGAGTAGGTAGTTTATTGAAAAATATTTCTTCTTGCTTCTGGTATGCATAAAGAAATGACAAAATGTATGGCTAACAAGGTTGTGACCATCTAGATGTGATTTTCACCAGGTTCATCTATCTTTCATGCTTTGGCGCTCATTTTTTTTTCTTCTTTCCCTCTATATATTCTTGTATCACACACACACACACACATACAGAGAGAGAGAGAGAGCATGTTTTCCGATGATAGTGAAATAGTGTTTTTTCTCTCCGTGGAGCGGGTATTGCGGCAAAACTACGTATATCTCAGTGTTGTGTATGCATGCGAGTGATTTACGATTCTCAACAATGGGTATCCGGGCTCAGGTTTGAGTTAGTGAACGAAAAACACCAGGTTTACTTCTCTGTTCGTCCTGGCAAAAATACAAAGGTGGTCGAAAAGTCAATTTGACCGCAGATACGGATCCCATCAACAAGATGAAGAAAATTCCAGTCTGATCTCAGGAAGGCGCCGTCAAAGTCCTCATACGCAGGTAGAAGATGGCATACAAGTGCACTTAGATCAGATGCACTGGCACGAGCCACACACATCGACTTAGATTGACGAGTAAGCTTACTCGCGTGTGAACTGCACATGTGCACAATCAGAGCTAAGTCAGCTCCCACATGACAGACACGTCAGCTGGAAAGGTCCCACAATGCCATGTCAAAAGCTGCCTACAGCCAAGTCAATGTCCACGCCGAGCCATATTGGCAGAAGCACTAACATGTCCGATCTGTTTTGGTACAATGCATATCGACCGGTGTGGACAATATTTCAGCCAGTTCATCCCTATTCAACCTGTTAAAACCCCTTCCGGGAGTCTTATGGCCGGTTTAAGACACTTTTGGACGGTTCAGGCCCTGCTAACATCAGCTCTGGATGTCTCCCAACATTCTGGATCCAACCTTGTGTTCCACTATATGTGAAGCATCTAAGTCACAATCTTGTCGACGGGTGCGAGTGCGGGAGCGCAATAGCTACAATTGAAAACTGCCTAGGATGAGCGTTTTGAGAGTGACAATATATAGGAATGTATACTTTTTGTGTTGCTTGTGTTGCTGTGAGTGACAATATATAGGAATGTATACTTTTTGTGTTGCTTGTGTTGCTGTATTCAGATTTCATTTTTTTTTCTTTTCAAAATAATAGTACTAGGAATGCTTAAACATTATGATTTCAGTCGGATCAGTGGAGAGGCCTATGTTTTTTATCTCCTACTTGTAGGTTCAACTCTCATCGTCATCATTTTTTAACTTCATTTTTAATATTCTCACTATGCGCAGTGCATAATTCACGTTGCTCAGGCAACAATACAGCCAGTCATCATGTGGCTCTTGTGTAGAAGAATCCGTGCATATAATTAAAGTCAATGGACTAAATATCCCGCCCCAGGAAAACTGGATTCCCAAATTCCAAGGAGTTGAGTTTTGTTCACCCTCTTAAGTAGAGGGTGAACATTGTCCTCCTTTTTATTGGTTGAAATGATGCGGACCTCAATTCCAGGGGAATTTCCTGAAAGTACAGGTATTCAGAGTTTTGAGTGTGGGTATATATTATCCCATGAATACAAATTGTAGAACGAAGTAGAGCTAGCATTATTTACTTTTAATCTTCCACTATGAAAGAAGGTTCATGTTGTTTTCATGGAAGCATGCTTGTACTTGCAGAATTCATTGAATTCTTACGTAGTTTCTCTTAGACTCTTACATCTCCACTGCGATATGCATATGTATATTTGCTCCTCGATCTATAATACAAAAACCCTCTGATCATGTGGGGTTAGATAGAGAGATCCCTGTTGGATGATCACATATAAAAAATTGACCACGCCTCTTCTGCTGTATTGACTTCACTAGTGATAGCCCGTGCCTACAGCACTACACATCCCTGTTGGAAGGAGATGGCAGTTGTGTGATTTAGGTGAAAATCATGAGCACTTAACCGAGAAGTGGGAGGATGCACTACAGCCTTTAGATCAAATGAATCTAAGCCGTTCCAACAACTTGTCCCCACACCCTTCTATTTTATAATAGAGACTAGCGAATGCCCGTGCCTAAAGGCACGGGTTCAAGCTCTGGCTTGCATAATTTTGCCTTAATTGACATGAATTACCAATTCCTACTCTACGAATGAAATTTAACTCATTTTTAAAGAACCTCGTTGCCTAATTATTTATCCTTCCATGCCACAAAGTTGCTCGGGGCTTTCAAATTATCTTTCAACGATATGACTCTAACATGATAAACCTATGTGGGAGAATCAAAATAAATACGCAGCGGAAAAATTACTTACCTTCTGCCATGGTGTTTAAGTCTTAAGAAACTCAAAAATCACTTCGATCTTGAACCAATATGCTTGACTCAACAAAACTCCCACTAATTGATTTTGGAGAGCAGTGGGTAGGATTTCAAATCTAATCTATATAAATGTTCCCCTTTCCCAACGGACACAACTCTTCGTACTTCCTTCCATCAAAGAAGTAATAAAGCACCTATTCATTAATAGTTGAGCAAAGTCCACTTTGACCCCTGTGGTTATCGCCATGTGCAAATACCCCCTTTATGGTTCAAAACTGACCACATAACCTACCTGTGGCTTTGAAAATGTGCGGATAGACCCTCTGCCGTCATATTTTCCATCCAAATTAACGGGCACAATATTAAAAGACCAATATACCCTCATCATGTCACTTGATTCTTCTTCTTGTTTAATTCTAACCACACCATCCCTTATATCAAAAATTGAATCTAAACCGTTGATATGGTAAATTTTGATGAATACTACATCTATGCCAAAATTCAAGTCAATCAAAAAAAGAAAAGCTCATGGTCGAATCGATTTTGTTAAGAAATTAAAATTTCATATTTGAATTTACTAAAAATTAGATCACTGGGTTATTGATGCATGATCGAGATAATTTTTTATAGAGATACTCTATTATTTATTTAATACATTATGAATGACTCAGATTACATTCTAGAGGCATGCGAGATACACATCCGTTAATATGGATGGAAAATATGACGGCAGGGGGTGTATCTGGACATTTTCAAAACCACAGGTAGGTTATGTGGTCAATTTTAAACTATAAGGGGGGTATCCGCACATGGCAATAATCACAGGGGGTGAAAGTGGATTTTGCTCTTAATAGTTGCAACCTTACACATGAATGATCACTAAACCCATTCATGGATAGTCACCATATCTATTCATGAATAGCCACCAAATCTTTTCATGAATAGTCACCGACTATTTAGGCAATATTTTATTTAAATCTAATACCCATATTTTAGTTATGAACATAAATACTATAAAATATAATTAGGATTGATGTAGCATGTGAGCCACATAAATAAATTCCAACATAACATTCAAAAGACACACTTGTGCGTAAGGGATACTTGAATCTGGATTCTCCTTGACATGTTGTAGCAAGAAAGTAGAGTACAAAATGGTATAATTTATGAATGGTCCTCAAATTTCAGGAAAAAATACAAAACCTAGGAAATGGACATGCCTCCAAAATATGAAATACAATGAGTAGAAGTCTTTCTTCAGAGTAACTTATTCAAGCGTACATTCATAGGTGTCCAACCAAGTTCTCTCTTCCCAAAGTCAGTATATATGAAATCCAAGGCCGGGACTAACCTCATTTGCGAGTGATCAAGGTGCGCATAGGACTGACCCTAATGTAAGAAAGGGCCCAGCCCATGTGAGAGAGAGAAGAGTGAATTCCGATTCCTACTATGATGATTAAAAAAGCTAGCTTAGAGGACAGTCAGAATCCGATGCTTGTTGTCCATCTTGATTTATTTGTCTCAAATACTTGCTCTCGTCTCATCAAGGGCCAAACAAACCCAAAAAAGAAAGAAAGACAGGGCACCAATTTATATCATAATCAAATTAAGAGAGAAAATGGATAAATCTAGAGTCAGGTAATTTAAAAAAATAAAACAGTACCCACATAATTCAACATTGAATGTGTCCTTACTACTTACTATAGAGATGGTGCAAGAGTCTAAGCTCTCATTTGTCTCAACACCTAACTAAAGCCTTTCTTCTATTAAAACACTGATCATTGCAAAATATTTTCAAACATACATAGCTTTAAATTAAGATCTTAATCGTGTTATTATATCCATAGGCATGGGTAGTTCTTGAATCATATGAAGAGTAAGTGCGAAAATTGTGAGGAGTTCATTTATGCATGAGCAATTTGCTAGTCTATCTAAAAAGAGGAACAAAATTACGAACTTAAAGTTATGAAATTAGCAGAACCAATCAAGTTGCTTATGGTTAAAGAGTTATAGTGAGTAGAGGTACTCATTTTCCGTTTCTAGTCTTTTAAAGTGGAAAAAATTTCAACTTGGCTTGTTGTTGAATGAGATTCACTTAATTGGTATAAGATTCCCTTGTCATGCATGTTTTTCATGTTTCAAAATTGACATAAAAATCACAAGAAGAACGGAAAAGAAAAACGCTACGATGTGAAAAGGAGAATCATTGGCAATTCACTTTAGTGATGATAATTATGCATAGTCATCACCCAAATTAACAACATACAAACAACCAATATAATCAGTAAGAGAATCAACATTACAAACTGATGAGGCAACAGTAACTTACTTTATCTTTTGTTTATACACTTGGCAATCGGGGAGAAAGTGAAGGAAATGGATGTGCAGGTCTTCTAATGATTTGATAACCATCAAAGTCCATAACAAATAAACACCCACAAAAGATATATTGGGGATTAGGAATATACCAAAAAGCATAAACAGATGAGATCCGTGGGAACCTACGTTGATTCGGCAGAAAGGGCAATGGTTGTTGATGTTTTCTTGAGATTCACATCATGGGCACCCATCCATCTCTTCATCCCACCGCACACTTGAGATTAGAATGTTGATAAGCGTGTAAATGTTCACATAAGCGCCCCTTAATTTATCCTCGTTAAATCCATTTATATTATTACTCGATTGTTAATGCTTAATTTTTGTGTTGTAGGTGCTGTGAGGTTCTAACATTTTAATGGGCCTTATGAATACTCCTATTGTGCACGTGGTCTTGGCAGTAAAATTGGGTGCAAAACAATACAAGTGTGTTTGATGGGCCCGGAGACTTTTCTATTTTGACTGATACTTGGACCAATTGAAAGGAAGCCCAAGCTATTCTCGGCAATGGGAATTAATTGCCCACAGCTTTGTCATATGGAATTGAAACACATAGGGTTACTGGGGATTAAGGAGGCCACGCATGCAAGGCACAACGAAAAAATATAAGTCGGCTACAGGGGTTATAAAAGGAGAACGGGGTTTCGGGATTACAAGCACGCATTACTAGAACCAAACAGAGGGCTGCGCATATACAAATCTAAAGCACTGCGGCAGTCAGTCACGGCAGTCAACAGCAAGATCTGCGCGATGTTCTCTTCTCCGACGATGTCCGGCTAAACTCGTTTCACGATATTTATGTTTTGATTTAGTGTTTTATTATTCGAATCATGGTTGTATGAATTGAGGATTTATTTGGTATTAATTTTTTCTATCAAATCTTGTGTATAAATTCCTAGGTTTTATGCACGTTCATACAATGGTAATTATTTGCTTGTGATAATTGAGTAAGATGGGTTATGCTCCGTAAGACGCGCCGTGCTATTAGACGATCCGTGCCACAGAGACGGATCGTACTAGTAAGACGGTTCGTGCTAGGCGGCGAAACCCTATGCTATTCGATGATTCATAAATATCTTTAGGTGATACCGTGAGGACCCGCGAACCCTAACGATATCCGGATTGATTCGAGTAATTAAGCTTTATCTTTGCATGAATATTGTTACAACGGGTCGAGTGGATTCAAAACCCTAGATCTTTTCTCTTATACACTCTCTTTACTTTTAATTGCTTTGCGTTAATTTAGTTTGCATAATTTTAGAAATCAAACAATCAAATCCTTTTCCGAATTAAGTTAGAAATTGATTGAAATAACTGCAATTCAGCCTTCGTAATCCCTGAGGACAAAACTCGGAGTACTTATCGCTATCTTTGAGGTAGTAGTAATTATTCTGTTTTATTAATTATTTTTGATACGGAAACGACCCGATCAAATGTACACAAAATAAAAACTATAAGTTCTAAGTTACACACAAAAAACAAGTTTTACGGTCTCCTCTATCCATCTCTCCCTCAAGGTCATCACCATGAGAAATAGCTACCCATTACTTTTTTTCTGAATGAAACATAACTCGTGATATGATTTTTTCTTCTTCATATGGAGAAGATCATCCCACAAATAATGGAGTGAAAACTTTTGGTCAATCTTCACAATTTCCATAATCTACTTTTTCATTAAAGGATTGAAATTCAAATGATATTAGGAGGGTTGTGATAGGTATTCAATTGGGTGAACTAATAAACCAACGTTGATGCACCAGTAAGGAAAATAAAATGTCGAAAAGAATCTAATACGAAGGGAAGAATTTGATAACTGAGCATCCTTTAAAAATTTCTCAAAGAATCTTTTTGATAATGAAAGCCAATGGTATACAATTCACATGCATTTCTTAGTTTGGGAAATCACCCACTGATACTTTTTTTCCTTTTCGAAATGATTCTCTCCATATATCATGGATATATGTATGCATATTTCAATTTCAATTATGATTGGCCTAGATCCCCATATTGGGTGGCACGGAACTATTACAGTATTTCTAAAATCAATAGAAAATACCTTTCCATTTCAGCAAAATCGGTGATCTGGACCTTCCTTGAACGATTTGCCTAAATCTCCATCCATTCCTTGATTAGGGTAATCGTTCCAAAATATAGGGATTTAAAAACAGCTCTTCCCGATTATATAGATAGGGTAAGCATCCCAGTATTTGATTAAATGTCCGAACCATCCGGGTACCGTACAGCTAAGAAGTTTCTGACTTTGGAAAATGTTATTGACTGACATGGGTAGCTTACTGTCCTTTAATTTGTATTCAATTAAAGTCTTCTAATTAATTTTTTTTGAATCATCAAGAAAGCCATAAAGTTTCCAAGCATAAAACGAATGTAATTAATTCACATTAAAAGAAATGAATGGAAAGGGAGAAAAAAGAGAACGGTATACCAAAACAAAGATTAAAAAGAGAACCCTCCATTTCAAAAAAGAAAATTAGAATGATTGTGAAGAAATTGGATATATGTTGTGCCACGATTGCGAAGAAAACCGATATACCAAAACAAAGATTAAAAAGAAAACCCTCCAATCCAAAAAAGAAAAAACATTAGTAGTACCTCGAATTTAAGCTCGACACAGAATTTCTCTAAATATATTTTTACTTTCAGTTCCTGTAGTAAAATTTTAGTAGAAAGTAAAAAGAAATATGAGTAGAAATCGTTCAAGAAGAAAATCAAACTTGCATGGGAACTGAAAAAAATTCCTTCGATGTTTGAATCCCTTGCATGAGCACTGAAAAAAATTGTTCAAGAAATCAAACTTACCTCACTATCGTTAATGGTCGTTCAAAAGTTGGAAAACGTGGAAAATGTATGCCTGTGACAAACAAACCGTAAACAACGTGGACCTTCTAAATAGAAGGTATAATCAAAATTTAAATCTTTGAAGTAGCAAAGATTAATCTTATTTCCTTTAATTTCGGCTTGCTGATTGCACTAATTGTAAATGTCAACATACTTTCCACATTTACCATTTCAATCCTCCTGTGATTTGGGGTAACTGATTTTGGGTATGTTTCCAAATATACCAGTAAACTTAATCCTGTTGTCAAATGTCAATTGAAGTTTAAATAAAAATGGTAGGTTTCCTTTAGTTCCAAAAATGTAATCTCAGCCGTGGTAATCAGTGGTAATCAAAATGGTAAATGTGGTAACATTAAAATCGCAGGGAATCAATCTCAGCCGAAAATGTGGCATTATAGTCGTAAGCTTTCTTTGTGGTTAATACATTAGGAAACTTCATTCCTTTGATCCAACGGCTATAACCTTATCACTAAGTACGATCGAACGGTTGTAGAGGGTACTCTGTTTGTATGAATAGACATTTTCATAGAAAACCGTCATGTTTTATACTCCCTCCGTCCCAAATTCATTGTCCTTTTTTGATATTCGTGCAGTTTTCAATCGCTTATATCTTTCAATGTGAATCTCCAAAAATATGCAATATGGATCTTATTTGATAGATTTCAATTTGTTCTATAATACAAAGATGTCAAAATCATGAAAAATATTATAGATTGAAAGATATAAGCAAGAGACAAAAAAGTGAAAAAGGAATAATGGACAATGAAAATGGGACGGAGGGAGTAATATAGACTAGTGTTAGCCCGTGCCTACGGCACTACGCAGCCCTGTTGGAATAGGATGGCAGTTGTGTGACTTAGGTGAAAACCATGGGTACTTAATCGGGAAGTGTAAGGATGCACTACGGCCTTTGGATCAAATGAATCTAAGCCGTTCCAACAACTTGTCCCCACATCCTTCTGTTTTATAATAGAAATTGTATATTGATGAGTTCCTAAATTATTATTATTTATTTTTTCTGGAGTAGCTTGGGAAGCTTAAACTGAGACCTGGAGTGTTAGTTGGTCACAGCTTTGGAGGAAAAGGTATTTTAACAGTCCTTTGTGTAGTTAATAACAAGAAGCATGACAGATTTCTGTTACAACATAGTAAGGTTTTTTTACAGAAGCCAAGCACCTTATCTAAACCTATTTTTTATGCAGTTGCCTTGAGCATGGTGGATCAAGTTGCAAAGCCACTGGCACGACCTGTCAGAGAAAGTATGCAGATTTCTTCCAAATCCTCAAAGAGCTTTTTTAGACTTCAGAATTGCTTTTGATAGTTTTTTTTTTTTTTTTTATAAGTAAATAAATATATTAATAAGAAGGCTTTAAAGGAAAGCCACCCAATTACACACACAAAAAAAAGGCCACAAGACAAAAAGACCACATACACACCCATGAGAATGGAAAAGCTCAAACCAATTCAAAAATTGATCAAGAGAAGGAGAAAATTCTCTTTTGTTCCAACTATACAAACTATTCACTAAAAAACTCTTGATCCTAGACAAAGGCATTTCAACCCGTTCGAAGCATTCCAATAAATACAACACCAATCCGTTAGTGCAAGGAAAAAAGGATTGCTAGAAGTAAGAAACTCTTGATCCGTTAGTGGCAGTAAGATTGAAAGAAAGGTAGAGAGGGGGAACAGGAAAAAGAAACAAAACAATTAGCAAAAGGAAAATGACGGCCAAGGACGTATTTTAAAAATTAATACCCGCCAAGGATATTTTGTTCACTAACAAATGTTCTTAGCATGTCCTTAAAATGTATTAATTATCAAAACACGTCCTGGGCCGTCATTTGGGAAAATGACGGCCAAGGACGTGTTTTAATAATTAATACCCGCCAAGAATATTTTGTTCATTAACAAATGTTCTTAGCATGTTTTTAAAATGTATTAATTATCAAAACACGTCCTGGTCCGTCAAAACACCAAAATAAGCTTGGATTCTAACCAACTTAGACAATAAAGACTTTCTCTTTTATCCGACGATAAAGATATTACCGAAGCATTCCATGCACAAGTTGGCTCAAGCCACTGCAGTTATCGTGTACGTTCATACAAATACCCAAAAATGTAAACCTAGGATATTTGAAATAACAAAGACAGAATAAGAGGAGAGCATTTATTCCGGGCAGCTGCTAATAGGGCAGTTGTCCCCATGACAACACTACTTACATTACTCTCAATAACTATGCTTGTTACAAATCCTTTAGCAGCATAGTACACTGGAAAAAAAAAGAAGTAATGTTTGGCAGAATTCTTGATATGAGTCTTGAGGTTGAAGCATGGACAACAATAACCATGTTTATTTCTCTAATGAACAAAATTTACAGGCGACGATTCCCTTCATTTTCTCCTTTTCTTTCTGCATGTTTCCTGATGTTCAGTTCATATTTCTGTGACCTCATTCGGTCGGAATTTTCTCCTTCCGACTAACAATGGCTCTCATTGGAGAACCGGCAAAACCCAGCTCCCTCCATCCGAGTAAAACAGGGCTCACCGTCGTTGCTGGCACATCTGGCAAAGGGTGGCTGACTTTGGATTGGCAAAGGTGCAGTATTCACAAGACCAATGCCCTGAATCACCAAGGTTTCTGGTCGAAGTGCTCCATCTGGATGTAGTTCCCTTCCCCCTACCACCTTTGCCCTTACTACTACTCGCACCACCTCCCAAGCTCTTTGAGCTTGCAGTTCTGCTGCATGCACCACGAGTGTCCACATCTGACAGACCATTCTCTAAAGCGCTAACCAGGTTCTCAAAGTAATTTCTAGTCACACTGCAGTTATTCAAGTTAATCAATTAGATAAGACGAAAAGAATTGTTTATCTGTATTTATCACATGGGAATAAAGAGAGGTGAAACCAATGTTTAAAAGACCTCATAAAACATTTCAGATAAAAGAGAAAATCCACACACACTAATTATTAAAAGGAAAAACAATAGTGAATATCTCATTTAAAAGCTGTAAATTGTGTGCTATGCATCCAATCTATCAATTCTCTGGGCAAGGATCAACTGTAGTTCCACCATATGTGTTGGGGATTCGGACGTTCAAACCCACAAGCAAACGCACACAATCGAAGAACAAACCAAGAACAGAAAACAATATAAAGCAGGAAAAGAACAAGACACAGAGATTACGTGGTTCCGAATTAAGCTGATTGCTTAATCGTACGTCTACGGGGTGCTGGGGTGTTTCACTATGATGAAAATATGTCAGAGATACAAAAGGAGGCAGCCCTAGCTTTGCTTTTATATGTGCAAGCAAGCTAATACTAGAAAACCCTAAAAACGCTAAAACCTGCGTTGGGCGGGACCCAAAACCTTCCGGGTCATTTTTACTGCAACTCTAAAATTGTCTTCACATCTCAACAATCTCCCACTTGAAGACATGATCAAACATCCAGCCAATCATCAACTATCATTAACACCACCAGCACCCAGCCTCCCACTCAAGTTTGGAGACCCACAGAAGCTGAACAAGACTTCAGCTTCTCCACAGTAACCACCTTCGTAAACATGTCTGCCGGATTATCCCTTGTGTGAATCTTTTCCAAAGTGAACTGTCCATCATCCAACAAAGAGCGAATAAAGTGATACTTTATATCAATATGCTTGGTCCTCGAATGAAAAGCTGCGTTCTTCGCCAGATGTATTGCACTCTGACCATCACTGAACAATTTGCAATTGTCCTGTTCCTTACCCAACTCTTTCATGAAGCTCCTTAGCCATACCATCTCCTTGCACGCCTCCGTGGCTGCAACATACTCCGCCTCTGTTGTGGAAATAGTCACTATTTTCTGTAGCCGCGAGACCCAATCAACTGCTGCACTCCCCAATGTAAAAACATATCCAGTAGTGCTCTTCCTGCTGTCAATGTCTCCTGCTAAATCCGAATCCACATATCCTTGCAAACAAATATCAGAACCCCCAAAACATAAAGCCAAATCAGAAGTACCTCTCAGATACCGCAAAATCCACTTGACTGCCTCCCAATGCTCCTTGCCTGGATTTGCCATAAACCTGCTGACAACTCCCACTGCTTGAGCAATGTCTGGCCTCGTGCTAACCATAGCATACATCAAGCTGCCTACAGCAGAGGCATATGGAACTTTGGCCATGTAATTCTTTTCTTCATCAGTTACTGCCCATTTTTCCCTCGAAAGCTTGAAGTGACTTGCCAACGGTGTGCTAACAGGCTTAGCACCTTCCATGTTGAACCTTTTGAGCACCTTTTCAACATATTCCTCCTGTGACAACTTCAACTTCCGGTTCACCCTGTCCCTACTAATTCGCATCCCAAGGATTTTCTTCGCAGAACCCAAATCCTTCATTGCAAACTCCCTGGACAGCTGTGCCTTGAGATTAGCAATCTCATCCATGCTTGAACCTGCAACAAGCATATCATCTACATACAACAAAAGTATGAGATACGATTTACCAAGCTTCTTAAAATAACAATAGTGTTCCCCATGACATCTACTGAACCCCGTATTTGTCATAAAGGTATCAAACCTTTTATACCACTGCCTAGGCGCCTGTTTCAACCCATACAGACTCCTTTGAAGCTTACATACCAGATCCTCTTTCCCTTTGACAACATAACCCTCTGGCTGATGCATATAAATATCCTCCTCCAAATCCCCATGAAGGAAAGCAGTTTTAACATCTAACTGTTCTAAGTGCAAGTTCTCAACAGCCACAATATTAAGAACACATCTGATAGTACAAATCTTTACCACAGGAGAAAAGATTTCGGTGTAGTCAATACTTGGTTTCTGCTCAAAACCCTTTACTACCAACCTCGCCTTGTACCGTTTGCTCCCATCAGATTCTTCCTTAAGCCTGTATACCCATTTGTTGTGCAAAGCTTTCTTTTCCTTGGGCAACTGAACCAAGTCCCAAGTTTGGTTTGATGAGAGAGAATCCATCTCATCATCCATTGCTCGCTCCCACTCTCCCTTGGTCTCCACCTGCAATGCTTCCTTAAAACATTCTGGTTCACCACTATCAGTTAACAACAAATGATGTAAAGCAGGAGAATAACGCATTGGTGGTTTAACAGTACGTGTAGACCTCCTGAGTGGAGGAGTCTGTGGATCTGCCTGTGGAGTAGGTTGCATATTAATATCCTGAGGCTGTGAGACATTACTGTCAGGGATCCCCTCAAACTCTACAAAGTCTGAATTTTCATTAGCCTCCTCGGGTTGATTCTGTCTATTTCTATACAAAACAGACTCATTAAATACCACATCCATACTCCTGCGTGTTTTTCGATTTTCAAAATCATATAGCCTATATCCATAGCTATCAGTACCATAGCCTATGAACATGCACTTTCGAGACTTAGCATCAAGTTTACCCCTATCACTCGATTCAATATGCATATAGGCCATGCAACCAAATACTCGTAAATGGGATAAATTTACCTCTTTACCTGACCAAGCCTCCTCCGGCAATCCATTATTCAAAGGAACTGAAGGTCCCCTGTTGATCAAACACGCCGCTGTATTTACTGCGTCCGCCCAGAATTGCTTAGGTAACCCAGCATGTAGCCTCATGCTCCTTGCGCGCTCTAGGATCGTCCTATTCATGCGCTCAGCAACTCCATTCTGCCTTGGCTTCTTTGGGATCGTTTTCAACCTTCGAATCCCATTTGCAGCACAGTAAGCCTCAAACTCACCATCACAATACTCGCCGCCATTATCAGACTTTAGACACTTCAATTTCTTTCCTGTTTCATTCTCAACTAATGCTTTCCAATTCTTGAAAACACCAAACACATCAGATTTATGCTTGAGAAAATAAACCCATAATTTCCTAGTAGCGTCATCAATGAAAGTAACAAAATAATGTGAGCCACCAAGAGAAGATACCTGAGATGGTCCCCACACGTCTATATGAACCAGCTCCAACTTCTCTGATTTTAGAGTCCTTGCCACCTTTGTAAAGCTAACTTTCCTCTGTTTCCCGAATATGCAATCCTCACAGAAGTCCAAGTCCAGCGACTTACAACCCGGCAATTTCTCCTTCGACAACATTACTTTCATTCCCTTTTCGCTCATGTGACCCAGCCTACGATGCCACGTAGTACAATCAACCGCTGATGCTGCCACTGCAACGCTACAATACATACCTGAAGATATATATAGGGTTCCTTCCTTTTTACCGCGAGCCACAACCAGTGCCCCTTTGCTCATCTTCCAAGCGTCTGATGTAAACGATGTGACCACTCCACCCTCTGACAACTGACCCACCGAAATAAGATTCCTTGTTAGACTAGGCACATGTCTAACATCTTTCAATTTCAGTACTGTCCCGTCTGTCTGAGTCATATACACATCCCCTTTTCCAACTATGTTACAAGCTTCATCATCACCCAGATAAACTTTTCCATAGTTTCCCTGCACATAATTCTGTAGCACATCCATGCGTGAAGTAGCATGGAATGAGGCTCCTGAGTCTACAATCCAAGACTCATTGCGAGAATCCAACGAACAAATCAAGGCTTCATTATCCGATTCCTCGAAAACGTTAACGGTGTTCTTACCCCCCTGATTATTCCCGTTCTGTTGCTTTTTCGGTGGTGCCTTACAATCTCGCTTCCAATGCCCCATCTGACCACAGTTCCAACATCCTTCAGGTTTCACTTCTCTACTGCGAGATTTACTCCTGCCCCTGTTCTTGGAACTCCCTCTTCCCTTGCCCTTATTGCCTCCCCTATTTGCAGACCTGCCTCTGTCCTCTGTACTAAGTGCTGAACCCGAAGCAACATCCTCACCCGATGCTCTCCTCCTAGCCTCTTCTCCTAATATCAATCCAGTAACATCCTCCAATTTTATTTTTGCAGACCCGGAGGAGTTACTCACTGCCACGACAAGTCCATTCCAACTTTCTGGCAAACTCGATAGTAGAACAAGAGCTCTAATCTCATCATCAAAATTAATACCCACAGATTCTAACTGATTTGTGACCGTATTAAATTCATTCAGATGTTCCGCAACAATAGAGTTTTCAGGCATCTTTAGGTTAAACAATTTTTTCATAAGATATACCTTGTTCACCGCAGACGGTTTCTCGTACATCTTTTCTAGGGCTTTGAACAAATCTGCTGTAGTCTTTTCTTTGGCAATATTTGACGCAACCGATGGCGCGAGGCTCAATCGCACAGTCCCCAAAGCTTTGCGATCCAAAATATCCCAATCTGCTTGCTTTATGGTTTCTGGTTTCGTGTCACTGATCGGAAGATATAGATCCTTCTGATACAAAATATCCTCCATCTGCATCTTCCAGAAAGCGTAGTTCGTACCATTGAACTTCTCGATCTTGTATTTTTCTTCAGTCATTGTGTAAACCCTTGACCTCCTAACCCGAAGCTCTGATACCAGTTGTTGGGGATTCGGACGTTCAAACCCACAAGCAAACGCACACAATCGAAGAACAAACCAAGAACAGAAAACAATATAAAGCAGGAAAAGAACAAGACACAGAGATTACGTGGTTCCGAATTAAGCTGATTGCTTAATCGTACGTCCACGGGGTGCTGGGGTGTTTCACTATGATGAAAATATGTCAGAGATACAAAAGGAGGCAGCCCTAGCTTTGCTTTTATATGTGCAAGCAAGCTAATACTAGAAAACCCTAAAAACGCTAAAACCTGCGTTGGGCGGGACCCAAAACCTTCCGGGTCATTTTTACTGCAACTCTAAAATTGTCTTCACATCTCAACAATATGGTTGGTTTGGAAACAACTTGGAGACAAAATCCATCCACACTAATTATTAAAAGGAAAAACAATAGTGACTATCTCATTTAAAAGCTGTAAATTGTGCTATGCATCCAGGCTATCAATTCTCTGGGCACGGAGAGCAAACGTAGTTCCACCATATGGTTGGTTTGGAAATTTGGAAACAAGTTGGAGACGATTCTGGCCTTTTGGAAGCCTAAGAGAAACAATAAATATTTATTTGGAAAACAAACGAGCGTTTGAAAGCATAGATAAAAACATATACAAATGGACTTGTACCCGAGTAATGAAATAATGGAAGAGAGAGATTCCCATATTTAATTATGTTATGCTCCTTTGGAGCAAAAAAAAATTACAATAGATTAATGGATCATAGCTAATACACCACTACCACAAATTGCCAAACTTTTGTAACTACCCCACTTTGGAAGCATATCGGATCTACCTATATATACTAGGGCTGTCCATGAACCCAACCCAACCGACAACCCGACCCGACCCAAAAAAGACGCAATGGATGGTTCTAATTACTCATTCAGGTCGGATTTGGGTTGATTTCATCAGATTTTGTAAACTACTATCGGTCGGGTGTTGGATGCACCAGATAATTTTTTGGGTGATCCGACCCGACTGACGAAATAGGTATAAAAGTGGAAAAAAACCCCTAATTCAGTGGGTACCCTAATTCAGTCGCCGACTTCTTCTCTTCTTCTCCTTTTGACTTCTGTCCTCCTCCACAGTTCCACTCCACCTCCACTACTCTTCTCTCTCTCTCTAACGGAATCCCCCTTGCCAGAGTACGAAGACCAAATGCCCCCAACCACACCCTCCGCCAGCTTCCTCGCTACTCCTCCGCCGGCTACAGCGGCGGCTCCACCTCGTCCTCAACGACGTGTTGCGATCGTTCCCAACCGTTGATTTCGAGTTCATCCCGATTAAGGATCCTCCCCTCCCGCGAAGCACGCCACCTGGGCCTACCTCCAGCCCATGTTCACTTCACTCGATTCTTCCTCCGCCGACCGCCACCTCCTTTACCATCGCTGGGCCACAGTAATTTGGGAATAAAAATTTTGATTTTCAAGAAAAATGTGTAGAACTGTGATTGTGAATGGTTATTTTGTAATATTATGCTGTAAATCTTAATCTGTGATTGTGAATCGTGATTGTGTGGATTTGTCGCCGATTGTGATTTCGCACAACCTGAAAATCCAACCGAACCCGACCCGAACAAGTTAACACTCGGTTCAATTGGAACCTGACAGGGTTTCAGTCGGGCTCAGGTGGACATCTAGTCAATCCGACTATAGTGACCCGACCCCAAAAAAATCCGACCATGGACAGTCCTAATATATACCACGTGTGCTTTCGCACAGATATGATGCAAAGCCATCCAAGACTTCTCAGTTCTCTCTCTTTATCCTTTATATCTTCAAGGGAAACCGTTTCCATCTCCACATATCTCTCTCTCAACCCATCGTTGTTACCCTCCTTAATTCTCCTTGCAATCCGTATCCTTTATATCTTCAAGGGAAACTGTTTCCATCTCCACATCCCTCTTTCTGAACCCATGGTTGTTACCCTCCTCAATTCTCCTTACAATTCGTGGTTCCGTAGCGACAACAGCCAGCGCCTTACGCCAGAGCGTCGCCTCCATTGGTCGCGTTTCTTCTGAGTTTAAGTCATTGACTATTTTAGAGAGATGAGCTTCTTTTTGAGTTTAAGTCATTAAGTATTTTAGAGACATGAGATTTAGGTTTAGTTTTTACGAAATAAAACCTAGGGGAAAGTGAGAGTGTACTGAGGTGAGCAAGAAAGCTTCCTTTGACGAGTGAAATAGCCATTTTTTATTCTAGCGTTTTAGGGAGGGGAAGAGGTTGTGGTATGGGTTTGGGGATATACGGACTACCTCCCCTGGATCAAAAGCATTTTTTATTGAAGAAAGAAGAATACTTAAGACAACGGTGGGAAGGAGTCACGTGTATTCAACTTGAACTCAAACTTCTTTTGTTTTTTGCTTGGTACAAAATGGCTAGAATCCATTCATTTTTACACTACTCCATGGAAGGTTCTTGATATTTTCTTACAAGATAATATTTAGGTAATTTGTAGATTTACACGTGATTTTTATTTACAAAAATAACTAGATATTTTTTAAGGATATTCTAGATTTCTTCTAAAAGCTAGACATTTTAAAACTTCTAGATATTTATATCTCCACCAATAATATCTTCAATTCTGAGATTATTTATTGGGCTTGATTTGAGCTTTATTTATTGGGCCAAAATATTAAATCTAGTTTTTGCTTCAACAACTACCACACAAAAACTATCAGCCCAACTTGAGTGGCCAGTGGAACACTCAAGCCCAAATCTCATGATCACCAAAAAAAACTACCACGCAAATCTCACCACGGAATTCCCCTGTCGTCGATAGCCTGGCTGGAAATGCAACCAATGGAGGCAACGCCCTGGCATAAGGTGCAGGCTGCTTTCGCTGTGGAGCCACAGATTGCGAGGAGAACTGAGGACAGTTTTAGCCATGGTTTCAAAGATGGAGAGGGCGGAGGAAGATGCAACCCTTGGATGGATTTGTATCATATCCTTCAAGATATAAAGGATAAAGAGAAAGAACTGAGACATCTCAGATGGCTTTGCATCATATATGTGCTCTCAAATGTGGTATATATATAGATAGGAATGGTAACGGGGCAAGGCGGGTTTTGATGTACCCAACCCTAAAATTCCCGAACTCCCTCGCCCCCGTCCCGAAACCCGACCAAGTAATGAAAAATTCGCCCGTCCTCGCCCCTGTTGGGGTAATGGGTTTATCCACCCCGCCCTGTTCACCTTTCTGTCCCTATTCACCCTACACCACCAGAATATCCAAAATAGCCTCCCCAGATCCATGTACATCTATATATGATGGAAAATTAACTTACTTTTGAGATGGTCAGAGAGGGAAAATGAAGGGAGCAGATCGTGGTCTCTCTACAAAACCTCAGGGATCGCCATGACTGATTGGTGAGAAAAGTTATCGAAAATAAAAAACGGCGCAAGCTAAGGTTCTGGAAAGAGGAAGGGCGGTGGGGGAGTTGGATCGAGATTGAGATTAATAGAGAGAGAGAGAGAGAGAGAGAGATTACAAGTAAAGATGGCCAGGAGAGGAAAGGGTGAGGTGCGGCTATGTCGTGGGGTGGGATTGACCGTAAAAAATGAAATCCTAAATAAAAATAATATGAATACCAAGGCAGTTTCGGAGACACCTAAAAAAACAGATCTCAATCTCATAGTTCCCAATCAAAATTTGATAATCCGAACCGTTCAATGTGTTTAAAACGTGATTTTAAGGGTACCAGCAAGAAATTGGCAAAAAAAATAACCGAGAAGGGCTTGATCTGAGTAGTTTAAAAACACGTTTTAAACACATGGAATGGCTCGGATCATCAAAATTTGATCGAGAACTATGGGGTCTATGGGTTATATTTTGGGATGTTTTTTAGGTGTCCCTAGAATTGCCCCGTTATAATATATGTATGTATGTACGTACGGGGTGGGTATTATCGGGGTGGGTTTATGGGTGGGGTATTGTCACCCCGAACCCAGCCAGGTTTTAGAAATTTTACCCCGACCCTATATCCGAAAATGTGGAGGAAAACCCACCCCATTTGGGGCGGGCCGGGTACGATTGCCAAGCCTATATACAGGGGCGGACCCACCTTGGGACACGTGGGGTCACGTGCCCCCACGCCATTTTAAAAAAAAAATTCCCGATTTTGTATGTATATATATTATATATGCTATCATGTGTACGATATTAAAGTCTAGTGCAGTGGTACGTGACAGGCCATAGGAAAGGAAGAGTGTGAGTTCGAGTCTCACTCCCCTAATGTTAGATTAATGAATTAGTTCATTGTATGGAGTTTCATTATTTATCCTTAGTATGTAAATAGTTAATTAGTTAGGACCTCATTGTAATTGTTGTATCTTGCATTGTATATATACCCAGTTTAATGAAAGTTACCCTAATTTGGGTTTTCCACAAATCGATACTGTCATCTCTTAACTTTACATGGTATCAAAGCAGAGATCCTAACCCTAACGTGGGATTCCCCTTGCACCAATCTTGAACAGTGCCACGTGAACAGTAAACTATGAACAGTGTCGCGTGAACAGTAACCGATGAACAGTGTCGCGTAAACAGTAACCGATGAACAGTAACATTCTGCTATATCAACCAGTTTCAGCCCTATTTGCCACTCAGATTTGAAACCTAGGGTTCACCGACAGTCTTCTGGCCCTATTCGAACCTTCGACCACTGCTTTCAGGCATTGCCTACCCTCATTGGAGCTCGCCGGAGTTTTCCACCTCGTTTCACGTTCAAGTCACGTACTTTCAGGCTTCCGCTGCTGCTATTTGAGTTCAACCGAGTCAGTTTGAATTGACCCAGTGAGTTTAGGCACTTTTTCTACAATTTTTGGGTTCGTCTTCTCTTGTTTGCTGCTAGTTATAGCGTTTTGGGTGCGTAGTTGCACTGTTTTCAATTTTTGAGAGGTTATTTTTTAGCCTAGTGAGTTTGGCTCCTGGATTGTTCTTGTAGCATTTTTTAGTAGATTGTTACTACTATCTCTGGTTGTTGGTGGTTAATTGTTCGTGGATTGTTGAAGTTTGGGGCCTCAATTGATTGGGTATTGCTTATTTTGAGTTGATTCCCTTGATTGGAGTTGTTTTTGGGAATTGTTATTGTCGGGTACTTATTCACTACCTTCTGTTGATATGGCGGGTAATCCCAACCATGTTCCAACTGGCCCTCTTTCTCGGGAGGAGATACAAGCTCTCAGGTGCCTACTGGCCAGGCTTGATACTCCATCTACTATAGCTCCTACCTCCACTGCAGCTTTCTCTACAAGTATTCCAGCTAATGCATCCTCTTTTCTGTGGATCATAGATTCTGGTGCCACAGATCATATGACAGATTGTTCTTTATTTTTTGACTCATACTCTACATGTTCTGGTAAAAATAAGATTCGAGTGGCAGATGGATCCCTATCTGGTGTTATTTCAGGGAAAGGTTCCATTCGCTGCTCTCCAACCCTTTCCCTTTCTTCAGTTCTTCATGTGCCAAATTTTCCTACTAATCTTCTCTCCATTAGTAGTCTTACACAATCCTTAAATTGCTCAGTGACCTTTTTTCCTACACATTGTGTCTTTCAGGAACTGGGTACAGGGAAGGTGATTGGCAGTGGTAGATCATGTGATGGCCTTTATTATCTGGAGTCTTCTCCTCGTCCGTCTCCTTCACCCATGCCAAGTGGTCTGGCTCTGCAGGTAGATACGAGTCCAAGTCTCTCTATGTTACATCAGTGGCACCGTAGATTGGGTTATCCATCTTATGGGATTTTAGAAAAACTTTTTCCTACACTAACTAAACATTGTCCTCGGAGTCAATTTTTTTGTGAAGCCTGTGAGCTTGGAAAACATAAGCGTTCTTTTTATGCACCTATTAACAAAAGAAGTAAGTCCCCGTTTATGATTATTCACACTGATGTCTGGGGGCCCTCTCCTGTTTCTTCTCTTAAGAGGTAGCGTTGGTTTGTCAATTTTATCGACTATTATTCTCGTGCTACTTGGGTGTTTTTATTTAAATCAAAGAGTGAAGTTTTTTCTTGTTTTCGATCTTTTCATGCGATGGTGAGTACTCAGTTTGATGCAAAAATTAAAATTCTCCGTAGTGATAATGGCCCTGAATATATTGATAAAAGTTTTAGGGCTTTTCTCGATGAGCGTGGTATTCTGTTTCAGACGACCTGTGTTGACACTCCACAACAAAATGGAGTTACTGAACGCAAGAATCGTTATTTGGCTGAGGTTGCTCAGTCTCTTTTGTTTACCATGAATGTTCCAAAATTCTTATGGGGAGAAGCCATTTTAACTGCCACTTATCTTATCAATCGTATGCCATCCAGTGTTTTCAACTTTAAGACTCCCATAGAGTGTCTTCCTAGCAATTATCATGCTATCAGTCTCCCCCCAAGAGTTTTTGGTTGTGTGTGTTTTGTCCATGCACCCCACCCCTCCGGGGGTAAGTTGGGTCATAAAGCCCATAAGTGTATTTTTGTTGGGTACTCTCCTACCCAGAAGGGCTACAAGTGTCATGATTCACATTCTAAAAAGTTTTTGGTCTCCATGGATGTCACTTTTTGGGAAAGAGAGTCTTTTTATTCCCTCTCCAAGTCATCTCTTTAAGGGGAGTCTAATCAGGAGGAATAGATGTTTACTATATATAATCATGGTGAGGGGAAGCGCCTATTTTATAATCATGTTGAGGGAGAGAAAGAAACAGTATCTGCTGAAGAGGCAACACATGGCATGGGCGATGACACTGATGGACTTCCAGCACGGTTGCAAGGTAACTTGAAGACCTATGCTAGACAGAAAGATAGGAAGTCCTCCCATGTGATACCACTCCGTCAATCACCGTTGCCTACTCCAGTTCCAGACTCCTCAGCTGACTCATCTGGTAATGATTCTCCTCCTGTTAATGATTCTCCTCTCTCAGCTGACTTATTTAGTAGTGATTCTTCTCTTATTGAACCTCATGTTATTGATGATCGTCCTATTGCTATTCGAAAAGAGAAAAGATCATGTACTCTACATCCCATCTCCCAATTCGTGTCTTATGATCATTTATCTCTTTCATATTATGCCTTTGTTTCGTCTCTTTCCTCTATATCTATTCCACAGAATTGGAAGGATGCGCTTGTCATACCCGAATGGAAAAGAACTATGGTAGAGGAGATGACAGCTTTGAAAAAGAATGGCACTTGGGAGCTAGTACCACTTCCTGGAGGTAAGAAATCAGTGGGATGTAAGTGGGTATTTACTATTAAACAGAATGCAGATGGTACAGTTGACAGATACAAAACTAGATTGGTCGCCAGAGGGTTCACTCAAACCTACGGTATTGACTATGAGGAGACATTTGCTCCAGTAGCAAAGATGAATTCTGTGCGAGCTCTACTTTCCTGTGCAGCTAACCTGAATTGGCCACTTCAACAGTTTGATGTAAAAAATGCATTCCTCCACGGTGATCTGGATGAGGAAGTGTATATGGATATTCCACCAGGTTTTTCTTCCGCTGCAAGTGAGGGAAAGGTGTGCAAATTAAAGAAGGCACTGTATGGTTTGAAACAGTCACCTAGGGCTTGGTTTGGCAGATTCTCAAAGGCCATGCTGAATTTCGGCTACAAACAGAGCCATGCTGACCATACTCTATTCATTAAGAGGAGTGATGGTAAGATTGTTGTCCTTATTGTTGATATTGATGATATAATAATGACAGGTGACGATGTGAATGAAATTCATAATTTGAAGTCTCGACTTGCCCAAGAATTCGAGATTAAAGACTTGGGAGCGATGAGATACTTCCTTTGAATGGAAGTGGCAAGATCTGATAGAAGTATTTTTATCTCTCAACGAAAATATATTCTTGATCTTTTGGAAGAAACAGGCATGTTGGGTTGTAAATCTGCAGATTCTCCTATTGAGCCAAATCATCACTTGAGTAGAGATATGGGCGAACGTACTAATAAGGAGAGGTATCAGCGACTTGTTGGGCGACTGATATATTTAGCTCACACCCGGCCAGATATTACCTATGCAGTGGGTGTAGTTAGCCAGTTTATGCACAATCCTCGTATTTCACACCTGGATGCAGTTTACCGTATTTTAAGGTATCTCAAATCAGCTCCAGGAAGAGGAATTCTGTTCTCTAATCATGGTCATTTGCGGTTGGAGGCTTTTACTGATGCTGACTGGGCTGGTTCTGTGAATGATAGATGCTCTACCTCTAGCTATTGTACCTTTATTGGAGGGAATTTGGTTACTTGGCGAAGTAAAAAGCAATCGGTGGTTGCTAGATCTAGCGCAGAGGCAGAGTATAGAGCCATGGCTCGTGGTGTTTGCGAGCTTTTGTGGCTCCAAACTTTGTTACGTGATTTGGGTTTCATTGACAGCGGTCTTATGAAACTCTACTGTGATAACAAAGCTGCTATAAACATTGCTCATAATCCTGTTCAACATGATAGAACGAAGCATATTGAGATTGACAGGCACTTCATCAAGGAGAAACTGAGCGAGGGTTCGATATGTATGCCTTTTGTGAGATCTGGAGATTAGTTGGCTGATATATTCACAAAGGGACTTGGCAGCAAGAGTTTTCACCCTATTGCATTCAAGTTGGGCTTGATCGATATCTTCACACCAACTTGAAGGGGAGTGTTAGATTAATGAATTAGTTCATTGTATGGAGTTTCATTATTTATCCTTAGTATGTAAATAGTTAATTAGTTAAGACCTCATTGTAATTGTTGTATCATGCGTTGTATCTATACCCAGTTTAATGAAAGTTACCCTAATTTGGGTTTTCCACAAATTGATACTGTCGTCTCTCAACTTTACACCTAACTTACTCTTTCACAACTGTGGTACTCAATATAAATTCGTACATTATATTTGTACATTTTCGGTCTCCGAAACTTGTGCTTGTAGAGTTAATAATAGGAAAATAAATGATGAACATGTGATAATTTTGTTTTAACGAATATAGTTGAAGTGCGCAAGTTTGCCCAAATAGTTTGTTATTAAAATGCATATATACTTTAAAATTATTACATTATCATGAATGCTAATTAAAATTATTTGGATATGAATGTGTTTAACTATAACTCATATATTACAGCGTTACAAAGAAAATTGGTTTCCCCACAACGTCAAATTCCTAGGTCCACCACTGCCTATATATAGATAGATCTAATATGCTTCAAAAGTGGGGTAGTTACAAAAGTTCGACATTTGTGGTAGTTGAGTATTAGCTGTAATCCATAATCTATAGTAAATTTTTTTCAGTCCAAAGGAGCATAACATAATAAAATCTAGGAATCTCTCTCATCAGTATAATGAGCTAACAAGAAAATTAACTGCCACATTGTTTACTAGGAATCTTCAGGTCAGATATGACAACGGGAATAATAGCTCAAAGAAAAACTTAAGTAGGAATTACCTTGTTAGTCCTGCTAACTTTGTGCGGAACACATTGAAATCTTTCAACTGCCCATCATCATTGAGATACACATCTAGCTCCTTCTCTACACATTGATGGAGACGCTCCAACCCTGACTCAGCCTCACCTGAAGGAACCAAAAATAAGTGTTTCCAAACGAAGAAAATAACAAAATAGTCTGAATTTTAAAATGGAGAAAATGACATACCCTGCAAGTACTCAAAGAATTGCCTCTTGGCATGTTCATACTCAGGCAAATAATAACCATAAGCATATGTCCATTTTAGCACCCGTCTACATTCAACAATCTACAAACAAAATAAATGGAATGAGAGAAAGCAACATCTCATTATTCAAACTAGAAAAAACTAGTTACCTGTAGCCACGCCTCTAATATGAACTTAAGCTGTGATTCAGGCTGGCACTGTTTCTCACTTAGCTTTGCAAGCTACAAAATTATCGATTTAATCATCAGTAAATTGTTTCAAAAATGCTACACGCACAACGGTTGTGCAAAACTCTTTGCACAACCGATCTCTACCCATCCATTGTTGTAATGGAGGATCCAGATTCGCTCAGGGAATAAATAAACTATTCGCACAAATAGTTTACTTAAAATCTGGACCGTCCAAACACATTTGGACAGCCAGAATTTGTTACACAACACACACGACGGTTGTGTGCGTAGCATTTTTGATATTGTTTATACCAAGCTAAAGAACATATATAATAGGTAAGGAAAGATCAGTGATCAAACACTTTCGTGGCACATGGTTACCAAGATCACCATTCTTCGCATATGTTCCAGAATAATGGAAAGAAAAGCCAGACTAGGAAATTTACCAATGGTACAATCATAGCGTAAAAGGTGTACCCAGTGCACGAAACTCCAGCATATGCGGAATCTGGGGAAGGGTTCATGTACACAACCTTACCTCTACAAGCAGAGAGGCTGTTTTCGAGAATCGAACATGTGGCCTTCAGGCCACAATGGGGCAGCTTTACCGCTGCGCCAGCTCCGACCTTCACGACGAAAGCATGATGAAATAGAAAAAAGCAGCCTTAAGTTTTTTGCCGTCATCTTTCCTCCATCTTTTGCTCTTTTATTGCATAACCCTAGTAGGTGATACATGGTGGACAGATTGGGTTCGAAGTTAGTCAATCGGAACAGAACCCACTTATCGAAAGTCAGCTGATGATTGGGCAACAGGTCAAATAACCGAGCAACCTGTACAACATAACCTATGTAGCATGGAGCTTAGAAGATCTCCATGGTGTGCTCCATTGAGGATTCATTGGCTCCAATCGCCATGTGCGGCTAAACCCTCCTCTAGGGTATAGATGAAGCCACCATCCAAGTACCTTTTGTGTTTGTATACAAAAGAATCTAGTTCGGAAAAAAAATTTGTATACGAGGATTCTCTTCATTATATGAAATTGGTTTCAATCGTTTCTGTATATGTCATATTTTACACAATTCCAAATACGGTCACACAGTTGTTTTAATAAGTTTGTGATATGGGTGATTGAGATGGCTTATGCTACCAAGGCAATTCATGCTATTAGACATTTCATACATTGACATAGATCGTACTAGTGTAAGATGATTCATGCTAGGCTAAGATATTCTATGCCAATTGACAAATCGCAATAATCTCCTGGAAGATTATTGATAGGGATTGCAAGCCCTAGGAGTAACTATAGTCAATTTGAATGATGAACCAAATTTATGCATAACTTTGTTATGCGGCGGCAATGGATTCGAAATCGTAGAATTCAAAGTTATGCGGCGGCAATGGATTCGAAATCGTAGAATTCAAAGTTATGCGGCGGCAATGGATTCGAAATCGTAGAATTCTTCTCCCATAGTACTCAATAATGCCAAGAGCAAACTTTTACGCTTAGTTTACCTACCAGTATCACACCCCACATTATGGTTGGACATAATAACCTAGTTTACCTTTCCTTTCCACATAAGCCCTTTAATTTCAATTCCCCCATATCCGATTATTGTATATTACATGAGACCACATATATGCATATTAAACACAGGATATTCGCTCTAAATACGCACATGCAGTGATGCCCCTCGTCCATAATAAATAATACGAGTATGCTATGGCATCCATAACATTTCCGGCAGAAATAATCGTTAACCAAGAGAAATGTAACCCTTATACCATACCCACCCAACTACTACCATGGGACCAGTCAACTTTTGTGAACTGGTTGCACAGAGGTCAGATTGCTTCATCAAGCACTCTAGTCTGGAGTCTTTGACAGAAAGAAAATTTAATTGTCCCATCTGTATCATGCCAGTATACATATTCGTGGATCTGGTTCAGGTCAGGGAACCCTCTGTGAATGTATATGTATTGTGATCTCTTTGTATCTTCTTTTTTAGGCATAGATCATATCGTGATCGTATCTCATTTTATCCTTCTATTTTAGGCATAGATCATAGGATAGTATTTTATGCTTTCGAGGTTCCCTCTATTTAGAGGTGTTAGCATTGTATTATTCTAATCAGAATTACAAGTCTCTTCTTTTCTCTGGACTGTAAAATGCTATCAAAGCTCGGTACCGCCAATGGGTAGGGTGCGTGTCTCTGGCCTGCACGCAGTAGTTGTTGCCGAGTAAGCACGCTGCACGTGAGGAAGGGTGTGAAGCAAAGTCCCACATTGCCTAGGTACCAAAGTAATATGAAGTATATAAGCATAAGGGCAGCCTCACTTCAATCTCTAGCTTTTGGAATTGAGTTCTACCAAATACCATGTAACATGGTATCAGAGGAGGTTTGATACCTCAGTCAATCTCTCTTCTTATCTCTCTTAACAAAGATCGATCTCTTAGAAAACCCTTTTCATCCTCCATCGATCCTCCATCTATATCTCAGCACACTCTTCACTCTCTATCGATAACCCATCAGATCAGACTCTTCCCTTTCTATCGATATCTCATCACCCACAAACTCCAATAGACCCTCTTTAGGCATAGATCGTAGCGTGATCATATCTCTCGTTGTATAGATCATAGGATAGTATTTTATGCTTTCTAGGTTCCCTTATTTAAAGGTGTTAGCATTTTATCAATAATTTTTTATTATTATCAGAAGTCTCTTCTTTTCTCTAGACTGTAACACCCTCCACCCATACCCTACCCAAACTGTATCAGTTTGTACTTTTTTCACTCCCAAACCCTTCCCTACCCTTCTAATACCCACCCAACCCCATCCTATTAGGGTCAGGTTGGCAGTTACCCATTGGCCATGGGTGTTTTTTCTCTCCAATTTATGGCAACAAGGGTAATACAACAAAACAAGTGTCATAGCGGTGTGCTGATTATGGTCTGTAGTACTTGTGTATCACCATCATTTACTTTAATCTGAGGATTTCAAATGCATATTTAACCACTTAAAATCCTTAGGATTATTCTTATATCCTCGTATTTTAAACCCAAACAAGGAAGTAGACACGAGGATACTCGTATACTTCTTCCAACAACACCCTTAGAAAGTGATTCTTTTTACACAACACTCCTCTACAAATCCCGCATCCAGACACTGCCAGTGTACAACAGAAATCCATAAAAAGAACCATAATTGGAAGTGCACTATTTAGGAAACATCATGCCAAGCATAACACTAAATCCTCAAATAGTATCCAGTATCCACAGAACATGCCTAGTTGCAAGCAAAGAAGTTCGAGGGGCTCGTAAAGGACCTTTTTTTGACAATTATTAAATAGAAACTTAGAAACAATATGCCGCGTAGGGAGAACCCTTTTTATTTGACATCCTGCATGTACCACATTTTGGGTGAAGAAAGATATCCTGAGGCAAGCGTGCATCTATATATTTGAATAGTGTTGGTGGACTGGCCAATCAAGAAAAGGAATAATTTTTCTTACATGCATAGTTTGCATCTGCTGCAGGTCTGCAAGTGCTTTTTGCCTAGACTGCAGAAAGCAAAGAAGAAAATAATTAGCCTTGGCTTTGAAAATAACTGACAAAGTCAAGCATCAATAATCCAATGCTGATTTACATTCTGCGATCTCAAATTCATATGAGAAACGAAGCATGAAGATTATCGAGCCATCAGCTGTTTTCAGTCCAACCAACAATCATAAGGACAACAAGAAGAATATTAGAACTGAACAAAACGGAGGACCTTATGGATGGAATCAACCAGCAGAACTTGGCAACTCTTTCTTGGAAGGAACCAACAAAGTACAATGCAACAAATATAACCATTTAACAATTACCATACAAATCATACCAATGGTAAATCGACTATCAGTACTACAGAAAACAACCCCTCATCTACTAAACACTACCATGGACACTCACTTTTGGACCAAAAAAGCTTCTTGATAGTCGTGCGACCAATAGCCTTTGCTTTAGGCTTCCAAAGCCTGTCAGACTTGTTACCATTCAATTCTTGGTGCATCAGTTTCCCCTTGCGCATCAGCCTCTTCAAAACCCATCATGTTCTTTATGACTTGCTCATGTTGATATGCAAAGTCTAATTTGCAATGGAATAGGTCCAAACCTCGCGTGATTACTACGCGCAGTAAAATTATTTGTTCCAGATAAAATTTGACTATCACAAACATATTCTACCTTCAGAGATCAATCAAGGTTGATGTGGAAATCATGAATTAACGTTGAATATACAATATAGAGAAATACTTAATCTTTTCAACCTATTGGAGGAAAGAGATCCATGAGAAACACTTGAATCTTTATAATCAATAGAAGGAAACAGATCCATGTAGAGGACCCTAAGTAAATGGGACAAAGGCTTTTTGAGTTGTGTATGCAAAATTTATAGACAAAATTAACCTCACGTCAAGTTTAAGAGGCTGAAGAAAGAGGACATAAGAAGGCCAGACTGCATGGTATTTCTCGTGATCACAAAGGAAAAATGACAGCACACTGGCATAAGAATGACATTATATATTCTGTTCTATTTTCATTCAAAACTAAGGAAAGCAAAAAATAATGTTTCCCTTGAACATATTAAGATAGCACTTGTACTTACAGATTGGTTAGTAGCCCATCTTTCATAATAATGAGTGTATTTTTCTAAAGAGTTTTTAGCCATCTCTCTTCGTTTCTCAGCTTCATCAAGCTGAAGCAACAAAATACAGTGTATACAAACTACAATTAAATCATCATATTATATTACCACCAACAAAACATTAGTGGATTTGTCAAGAATCTGTACATGGACCAGCATAGCGGGATAGATTTATCTTACCACTCCCTCTTGCTTTGCTGTCTCATAACGGTTGCACGCGTAGAAGCCACCTGTTTTCTCACCATGGTCTGACCATGGGTCAAGACAAAGCCTGAAAGAGTATCATCAGATAAGATGCCCTAGTAAGAAACACAACAGAAAAGTCAAAGACAGTATCTAGCGAGAGGCAGCATCTGCAAAAAAAAGATGTGCATGCAGGAAAATGAAATAATGTTGACAGAAGCTAGGAGTTCAAGGAACAGAAATACTTGTACAAAAAGTAATCTGAGGCCATAAACTACATAGACGGATATGCGGCGTGTATTTAAGAAGGCATAAGATCGCTTACCAGCAAAACTCAAATTTGCAAGGCAGTGTGCACGTGATGTGCATACAACCTTGGTTCTTCTCAATCGGCCGCTTGCACTTAGGGCAAGGCTTGGAATTAGCCAGTATCCTGAATCGTTGCCAGAATAACATAATCTACCATGAGATTTAAACAGTTCAATATCACTTCCGTACATGTGTCATACATTTGTCTGGATATATGTGCTTTAGTAAAAGAGGAAAAAGAACACAGGTAGGCAGGCAAAATATATATCAAGGAAAAAAAATCATGAAATATCTTTTTTTTGGTACATAAGAAGGCCTAGGCCCTAAGAAACAAAAACACTTGATGCAGTAGCTCGATGAACTCCAAGACCACAGCGGTAATTGTGCAAACCCGCCAACACGATTGATGGGGCTTGATCAAACACTTGCTCTCCTCCGTCTAACTGAAGACTCAACCTTGCTAGATTATGAGCGCAACCATTAGCCTCTCTCCAACCAAAGATTAATCCACACGTCCAGCCAATATTACGTTGTTCATTGATCAACATGATCAGGTTGTAATTAGGATCAAAGGGGTGCTGATTCAAAATTGCCCGGAGAGTCACTTGCGAATCCTTTTCTAACATCCCAACGGAAAACTGAAAGGGTATTTACAAACAGCTCGAGGGCCAAAGGCCATCACCACCTCCACCTCCCCCATCCGCTCCATGTCGTCCCTAGCCACCTTCACCTCCTCATCTTTTCAAATACCCACCATCTCTCTGCCTCCATCTACCATCTCTCTCCCTTGGCTTCGTCCGATCTCAGGTGGGTCATATCTGACAATGTGTGGCAAGGGTGGCTTGGATTTGGCTCCTTCTCCGGCAAATAAGTCACAATGTCTAAAGCAGCACTTCCAGCGACAAAGACTGTGGCTGGAGTTTTTCATTTTCTGCTTTTCTTTTGCTTTCCGGCGACAAAGACTGTGGCTGGAGTTTTTCATTTTCTGCTTTTCTTTTTACTATATTATATGTGTTTCTCCTCCCACTCGCAGGCTCTCTTTCCCTTCTCACCCCTCTGTGGGTTAGTAGTGAGTCTAGCGACTTCATTTGGACAATTCTCCTATGGTTTGAGTTGTGTTTCCCGTAGGGATCCTCCACTACCACATCTGTGTTGGCCCTATATCCGAACTTGTTTTTTCTGTATGCTTTGTAGTATGTGTCATTTGAGCCTGCAATGTGCTTGTGCTCATGTCATGGTTTTGGTTCATTCCTATATTATGTGATAAAATTGCTCGTAATACCTTCGGGTTTCAATGGAATTTGCCATGTTCAAACAAATCTTCCACACCACCAGTGCTGCAAAGCAAAAAACCATCGTCCCATAAAGCACCTTAGGAGATACAATTACCCTGGCTCTTTTTCCCCACTTTCCACAAGTTCCTCATTCAACCTAAAAGGTAGTTGCAAAGAGTGCAAAACCGATATATAATTTCCTCAATCCAATTATAAAATCTTAAAATGCTTATAAGTAGGTCGTATTTAGTGTAGTAGAGCTTCGCATAAGGTAATCTGACCAAGAAACTGTACTTCTTTTGTATCCCTAGCATCACTTTATTGCCAAGACAACAATATGCGAACTTGGAATTGTTCTTTAACCCACGAATTTTCAACCCAATTATAACCTGCTTGAACCCACAAAATCCGCAGGTCGAAAAGGGTTTACCCATTTACAAGCCACTATAGAATACCGGCAGGCTTGGCCGGGTTATAAGTGGGCGGATAAATGGGTTTGGATTGAGTTTTCCATCTCTAATTATACCTCATGAATGACTGATGGGCAATTCTGTCAATATATAAAGATTTCGTGCACAATAGGTTCACCTTGTGAACTAACCGTGTTTACAGCAACTACAACATTAGTGTTTGACTAATCAGATTGTCTAGAACAAAGCCATCCTTGTGAAATGTATACCTCATCGGTCCAGTAGTACATATGTAAAACAACACAATTAATAGCCAATTAATATCTCGAGATCATATTTATTACCAATTCATATTTTCGGACTCGGCACTATTCTTCAAAATCCAAGTAGCCACAGTGGAACATTCAACAGGCCGGTGAGCTTCCTCGGTACACTGGAAGAAAGTTGTGAAATCAAAAGTAGCTTGAAATAATTGAACGAAGGATTCAGGTCCCTGTAGAAGGGAAATGACCTGCGAGTGGGTGTGTGCAAGGGTAATTGGGAGGTGTTGGCAACAGGATTTGTGAAGGAGACAAACGAGTTCGTACAAAACATTTCAAATTTATGAAGAATAAACCAAGGGTGCTCACATTCCAGCAAAAGCTGTATGAGCAGGGGCAAGTAATGTCATAGCTTCCACTACCAACAATAAAATCCACAGCATAATCGCAGCCTGGAGCAGGGCACCATTTGGTCTACAGAAGAAACCAAAAAAATAAATTGAAGGCACAGGACACATGGACAAGACTCTATCAAACTTTGTGATTTCATAAAATAGAGACAAATGGCTATCAAATGCATAATATGCTGAGGGTACCAGCAACTACAACAATATTAGCACATTCTGCACACCCAATTCTTCTCTCACTAGTGGGAAGCCAATCTAGGTACCAAAGCACAACATCATGCGTAAACCAAAAAGAGTAATCTCAAAGTTTTCAAGCCAAAATGCAATTTTTTGTTGAAAACTAAAAAAAGGTCAAAACAGCATAGATGGTGTTACATGTATTTCACCCTTTCATAAGATTTTAACATGTTAAATCACAAAGAAAGAACATCTCTTGAGAACACTTCGGTAAATAACGATCCAGAACCTAAGGCATGCAGTTGTGGCGGCAAGACTGGAGCACTAAAATTTTCCAGGCACCAACTTCTAAAAGGAAAAAACGAAGAGCAAGAACAAGAAGAATAAAGAGGATTACAACTCCTAAATCCCGTTGTCAGAAAATTAACGCTGAAATCTAACAAACTTCTTGCACTCCCTCATTTATCATCCTACTATTCCTTCTCCTTTCAAAACAAGGTAGATGCCCGATCAAATTAAAGAGTGTGTTATATGAACATATTTCTCTAGGAAGTGGAAATGATCACAAGAGTTTTCACAATATCTCATATTTATTTGACCAGATGGAGATATATTTTGCTTTACACTTCATGCCAAGTACCTTCCAATTGTCTTCAATAAATGATCTCAGGAAGTAACGGTTATACTTCTCTTTATCGTCTTTAGAAGCTAATAGGTTAATGATGTCTTGACCAATAGCAGCAGCACAAGATGGATCTGGACAACGTAGCATCAAACATCCTGGACCGTCATTTATGGCGGAGCTAATATAACCTGCAACCAAGAACCAACATATGAATCTGTGTGGAGGAAAGAGTTAAGAGATGCGGAAATACCAACTTGCACAAGGTATCCACATGCTTTGGCAATTATTTCCAGAAACATGCACTACATAGATCTAACAGCTGAAGGAAAAAACAAACTAACATCATGAAAAAATGGTGATGACAAAGACTATAACTAGCAAATAACTCCACAGTGGCGGCAGCAGCACCACCAATATCAAGATTTAGGAATTTCTCATATTGTTTTTACTGCAAGTTCAGTTTATTTTGGAAGAAACAATGGGGATAGGATTTGCCTGTTTGACATTATTGTCCAACAATATTTGTGTGGCCAAAGATCTGCCAAACAAAATAATAAGTCCTAGGCTTTTGTCCAACTCAACTGCTATAACTATAAATCCACAATCAACAAGTTAATCGTAATAGCTCAAAGAAATGGCATAAGACTTGGATTTTGCAGATATCTATTTCGATATGTTATTCGTGAATAGATAAATGGCAAAAGAAAAAAAAAAGTTACAAGAGACCAGTGGTAGAAGATATGCTTCCCAATCTAGAATACCGCAGTTTGACACAAAATCACATGAGAAAGTAATCAGTTGTGAAATTGTATAAAAAAAAAAAAGTAGTAGAAATGCTATTCTGCATGAAATCTGGGTAGGATAATGTATGAACTGTTTGCAGCAACCCTCTTGTAGATTGACAATATGTCCACATGGAGTGGAAAAACAAAGGAAAGTGATGACGTTCAGTAATTGTTGGGGTTTCCACCCATAGTGGTGGGTATTTTTGTAATTTCCTTGGAAGCCTTTATATATCTCTTGTAAACACTTTTAGGATGGGTGTGTGGCTGAAAAAGTGTGTGAGAGATAGGAGAGAGGCAGGAGAGAGTAAAGGAGTGAGGGTTGGGGTTTTGTTCATTGTAACCTTGTGTTTATGGTGAAATTCCCCCCTTTGTATATTTCATGTGTTCTCCGTGTTATGGCTTGAGTTGCTTGTGTGCTTGCTTGGTGGTGTTCTTGGGCATTCCCAATTAGTGGTATCAGAGCTCGGGTCGCTGGAAAAGCACACCGGAGAAGCACGGTAGCCATTGAAGCTTACGGTTCATGGCTGGTCAGATTCGAAGGCGTCTAAAACTTTGATTTGACTAGTGAGTGTTGTGTATCTCTCTGAGACGATCTCAGTGGTGGTAAAGCGGTTGAGTTTCGTCACCAGAGGAGGTTGTACGAGCTATTTGAATGGCGGCAGGTGGATCGGTTGTCTATTGATTCAGAAGTGTTCGGAAACTTGATTTGAGCACTGGGTTAGGATCGTCCTGGATCTGTGTTAGACATAGCCGGAAAGTGCATGGGTAAGCCTCACATGCCGGTTGAGGGCGGCGCGTGGAAGTCGGAAAGTAGAACCACTGCTGCAGTTCAGAAGGGTCACGCACAAGTTCAGAAGCGTCCGCGCGAGAGTCAAAGCGGTCAGCAGCAGTCAAAGGTATCACGAAAGGGTTTCTTGGTACAGAGCCGGTTTAGGTGGGTGTTTCAGTAGGTTTAGACTTGTTTCGACGATCCGGATCCAATCTTGGGCTCGGTTTGCGAAGATTCAACTTGGAAATTGCCGCTACATTAATTTACAGCTTTTAAACGTTGAAGTTGGCATTGTTTGAGTTGATCGGAAGTACCAAGGGTCGGTTTTAGGAGATTATCTTGCTTTGGGTTGATAAAACAAGAAGTCGGATATGAATATGAATACCATGGTTATTTTGTCGCCAACCAATTATGAGATGTGGAAGCCACGGATGGAGGACATGCTTTCATGGAAAGATTTGTATGACCCTTTGGAGCACAAAGAAGTTAAATAGACAAACAAAAATGGAGGATTGGAAGAAGTTGAATAGAAAAACTGTAGGTTTGATCCGCCAGTGTATTGGTCGGAGGTGTTTCATCATGTTGCGCATGAGACAGACACTTATGCTCTATGGATGAAACTTGAGTTGATGTATCAGTCAAAAAAATCGCGGAATAAAGTGTTACTGATGAGGAAGCTTGTGAACTTAAAACTTCGGAGTGGTGATTCTGTTGTCGTACACTCAAGTGAGTTTTAGAATTTGGTAAATCAGTTAGACTCTGTTCGTTTGAAGTTCGATGATGAGTTGTAGGCTCTGTTATTGCTTAGTTCCCAACTGGATAATTGGGAAACACCGGTGGTTTCCTTAAGTAACTCGGCGCCAGACGGAAAGTTAATCATGAGCATGGTAAAAGATGCTCTGTTCAACGAGGAGGCTCGACAGAAGGAGATGGAGATGGATTATGAGGATGAGTCACAGACGTTATTTTTGGACGAAAACAGAGGAGCCAAACAAGAGGAAACAGGAGAGGTGGCGACAATCATTCAACCATTCTCGGTCGAGAGGGAGGACGCCTTTTACCGAGAGGTCTTTTACTTGTTTCCACTGCCACGAGGAGGGACATATCAAGCGGAATTGCCCAAGGTATAAAGCGGAGAAAGGTAAGGGGAAAAGCCAATCACACGATTAGACAGTGGTGATAAAGGATTCGGATGGTGACCTTATGTTAGCCATGGCAGACTCTTCAAACGCAGGGAAATCGAATTGGGTACTGGATTCTGGGTGCTCATATCATGTATGTGGGGATAAGAAAGAGTTCTAGAGTTATGAGGCATTCGATGGAGGCATAGTCCGAATGGCCAATGGCTCGAGGTGTCGAGTTTTGGCAAGGGGATAGTGAAGTTTCGTTTGCGGAGTGGGAAATTTGTGAGGCTAACAGAGGTGCGACACGTATCGGGTGTGAAGAAGAACTTGATATCTCTCGGAATGCTTGATGCGAGAGGCTATAGTTTCTCAGCTAGTGAGAGTGTTCTTCAGGTTTGCCAAGGTGAGCGAGAGCTGCTTGAGGGGAGGATGATTGGTGGATTATAGAGGCTCGTGGGTTCTGTTGTGACAGGAAGAGCTGTTGTCAAACAAGGGACGAGTAGTATAGAGTGTTCAGTTGGACCGGAGGGACATCAATTGCCAACACGCACATGGAGAAAATGTGGGAGTACACGGTGTTGTCACGGTTCTTCGGAGGGTGTGAGGCATTCAGGCCTGAAAATGAAAGAGCAGTTGCTGCAGAATGTTCATTGGGAAGCTCGGAGAAAAGAGATGGGATCGATATTGAAGATTGGAGCTCCAAAGTCAAAGAAAAGGGTCTCTTTTGCTCTTGATTTGGTTAGTGGTGGTGATCTGTCCGAGGTTATTGACACAGGAGGAGGGAAAGACCCACTGCGGATGGCAAGGTGGTGAGTCTTGCGGAGCATCCCGATAAAGGGGTGCGGGCACTCAAGCAACATAGGAGCGCGGATAGAAATGGACTCCGTTGCGGTTTGGAGAGCATTCTAGTCGAAGGGGTGCGGATTCTCGGTTGATCAACAGTCATCCAATCTGGGTGACATGAGCACCCAGAATCCAGTACCCAATCCGATTTCCTTGCATCTGCCATGGCTAACATAAGCTCGCCATCAGAATCCTGTATCACCGCTGTTTGATCCTGTGATTGGCTTTTTCCTTTACCTTTCTCCGCATTATACCTTGGGCAATTTCACTTGATATGTCCCTCCTAGTGGCAGTGGAAACAAGTAAAAGACCTCTCGGTAAAAGGCGTCCTCCCTGTCGACCGAGAATGACTGTCGCCACCTCTCCCATTTCCTTTATTTGGCTTCTCCCTCCATTTCCGTCTGAGAATAATGCCTGCGACTCATTATCATAATCCGTCCCCGTCTCCTTCCACCGAGTCTCCTCATTGAACAAAATATCATTTATCATGCTCATGCTCAACTTTTCGTCCGGCGCTGAGTTACTCAGGGAAACCACCAATGTTTCCCAATTATTCGGTAGAGAACTAAGCAATAACAGAGCCTGCAACTCATCATTGAACTTCAAACCAATAGAGTAACTGATTTACCAAATTCTAAAACTCACTTAAGTGTATGACAACAGAATCACCACTCCGAAGTTTTAAGTTCACAAGCTTCCTCATCAGTAACGCTTTATTCCGCGATGTTTTCGACTGATACATCGACTCAAGTTTCATCCATAGAGCGTAAGCGTCTGTCTCCTGCACTACATGATGAAACACTGGTGGATCAAACCTACAGCTTTTTGTTTCAACTTCTTCAAATCCTCCGTTTTTATTTCCGTCGGTTAAACTCCTTTGTACTCTAAAGGGTCATACAAATCTTCCCATGAAAACATGTCCTCCATCCGAGGCTTCCATATCGCATAATTGGTCACCGACAAAAGAACCATGGTATTCATATTCATATTCGACATCTTGCTTTATCAACCAAAAGCAAGATAATCTCCTAAAACTAACCGTTGGTACTTCTGATCAACTGAAACAATGCCAAATTCAACGTTTAAAATCTGTAAATTAACGTACCGGCATTTTCCGAGTCGAATCTCCATAAACCGAGCCCGGGATTGGATCCGGATCGTCGAAACAAGTCTGAACCGGCCTATACCGGTTGAAACACCCACCTGAACCAGTTCTGTACTAGGAAACCCTTCCATGACCCCTCTGACTGCCGCTAACTGCTTTAACTCGCGCACGGACCCTTCTGAACTGTAGCAATGGTTCAACTTTCCGACTTCCACGCACCGCGTTCAACCAGCGCGTGAGGCTTACCCACACACTTTTCGGCGATGTCTGCCACAAATCCAGAATAGTCTCGACCAGACGATCCTAATCCGTGCTTAAATCAAGTTTCTGAACACTTTTGAACCGATCGACAACCGATCTGCCTACCGCCATTCAAATAGCTCGTACAACCTCCGAAGACGACAAAACTAAACTGCTCCACCACCACTGAGATCGTCTCAGAGAGATACACAAAACACACTGGTCAAATCAAAGTTTTAGACGCCTTCGAATCTGACCAGTCTTGAACCGTGAGCTTCAATGGAATTCTGTGCTTCTCCACTGGTTCAAACGGATAAAAAATTGGAGCACTTAATTTTTTAACCATATTTTTTAAAATATAAACTACCTATGAAAAATTAAGTACTCCAATTTTCAATCCGTTTGAACTGGTACAAAGATCTTATTTCTATGATCATTTTATTCTAAAGAGTCATAATTAATTTTTGACTCTAAAGCTCTTGTTAATTAGTCCTAAGAAAGTAATAGAACCAAATATTAATACTTTAGTGATGAATTTTTTTCTTTGAGATTAAACATTTCTGTTGGAGTGTTTGCTAGACGATATTAGTATGTGAACTAACGTAAATTACTCCCTAAGGCATATTGATGTTCCATCATATTGAACCTACAAACTCTCTCCACAGAAGTGTTACACGGCCAACTAAACTAGAAAAGCCCGGTGCTTTTCCGGCAATCCATGCTCTGATACCATTGATAAGGAACGCCTATGAATCACCGACACTTCTAGAAATCAACGTATTGTAGTGTCAGACACGACGGGGACACGCGGGGACACATATGGGACACACCACCATAATTTAATTTAAATTTTTGAGGCCGTGCAGTGAGACAAAACCACTAGTTATAAATTGTTTCATGAGATGGGCCAGATATAAAGCCTAAATCCGACCACTCGAAGACGTACTTCTACATCTTCAAAAGGGCGTAGGAAGCCTGCCCACTATGCTCTTTATCAACAACGCATTCATTGCATTCATTCATTGAATAATCAAGCGGAGTCAGCGTATTGAAAGAGCTCCTACTAGATCACTACACAAGCCACCGCTCTACACCGAAAGAGAGAGGAGCTGCTTATTCTACTTCTACAATTGACTACTCATGTTCATTAGGAATAAGAACGCTACGCGGAGCTTTCAACAGCTGGCCAAGCATGGCATTGAGGGTTGCGGTTTCAATTTCTTGTTTGGAGTCACATTAGTGAGCTGGTTCAGTCGGTAAGTCCTAACCAAGCCCAGGATGTAGTGTAGGTTAGAGCCCTACTCATCCCAGTCCGTTAACCAAACATTGAATAGATAAGAAAGACACTCCGGGAGTAAAGCATGTATCGAAATAGACAGAATATTTGTTTTCCCCAACCAACGATTTTGTGGTACAAGCATTTGTTTGGAATCCACCATGTTGAGATGATAAAGCACTTGCCAATGGCTGTAACATGGACAGCCACAAGAGGAAGATCAATCACCAGCCGAGACCAACTCCTTTGCCCGCTTTTTGGTTCATGAAGAAGATATTTCATCTCTTCCGGATTGCGTCTTTCGTTCAGTCTTTGCCTTCCCTACGGGTAAAGTTCAGTTAAGAAATACTGGATTGAAGAATCATGGAACACAAAATCACATGAATAGAGCAACTAAGTAAGTCAGTCTAGGGAAGGAAGATTCAAGGAACACCTTACAAAAACTAGGAATTGATAGAAAATCTTAGAACTTGATATGGAAGATCGTTTCGAGGAGGAGTCGCTGAATCAAAGACAAGTTCCATTCGATCTTAGGGCGATCTAAGGTTTACCGGCTCTCCCACCCCTTTTAATTTAGGGGCACTATTGGAAAGCTCATTGGGCCGAACTGCTTCTCAATCTCAAATGGAAACTATCAAGATTAGCGTACTTAATGATTGATATAGATCGTAGGTCAGAGGAACTCTACCGAGGCTCTTTGGTCCGGAAACCACCCGAGCTTTCCACCAAAGGGATTTCGATTTCAATCTTACTATATGATACACCTCAACTGAAGAACGATACTTAGCAATTGAGACTTCTTTAGGATTTCTTTATTTTCTTCTTTCTTTCCAAACTGTAACTAGCCCCGCTGGGCACCACATGTAGGCTTCCTTCCGTGCTTTCACAAATCGGATAGGCATTTGATCATGATTGTACGATATAGATCAAAGTTCATGAAAATGAATAAAATCACCACTCTGACGCACATTTCTTCTTTCTCATCTATCAGGCTGGGGACATGGGGGACATGGTGGGGGCCAAAGTGTAATTTTAAAAAAATTAGGGTCAAACTGTAATTTTTAAAATTTTGGGGGTCGAATTTAATTTTTTTTTTCTAAATCAGGGGTCAAACTGTAATTTTTCAATTGGGTTGTATTGAACTTATGGATGCCTTGTTTTGTATGAGTGGTATTGGAACTATGGATTTTTCATTTTGTCCACATTGTCATTTAAACTTGGGAAAAATTGAAAAAAAATATAAACAAATAAATAAATATACACGTGGCGTGTCCCTATTTTTTTAGAATTCCCGTGTCCCCGTATCAGTGTCCGTATCTGTGTTTGTGTCCGTGTCCATGCATCATAGGGGAACGCCCAAGTACACTACGAAGCAAGCACACAAGCAACTCAAGCCATAACACAAAGAGAACACAAGGAAATATACAAGGGGGGAAATTTCACAATAAACACAAGGTTACAATGAACAAAACCCTAACCCTCACTCCTTTCCTCTCTCCTGCCTCTCTCCTATCTCCCACACACTTTTTCAGCCACACATCCATCCTCAAAGTGTTTACAAGAGATATATAAAGGCTACCGAGGAAATTACTAAAGTACCCACCAGGCCACCACTATGGGTGGAAACCCCAACAATACTATGCTACAGTACAAGCTTCTCAACACTAGCACCACCACTATGGGTGGAAACCCCAACAATACTATGTTCCATTGCTACTAGAAAAAAAACTAATGCAATACCAATTCATGTTATGGAACGGACGACGTGAAAATGGTATACCTTCATGAATTTTGAGAGGGTTTCTGTCCATCCTTCTTTCTCTATGTATTTTGAGAGTGTTCTCATGAAATAAAAGCTGTAGTTTCTGTCTAAATTTTCAGCTTATAATTTCAGTATTGTATGGCTTGGATCTCCAAGTTACATCACTTCATTCTATAGCTGCTGAAGTTATTGGTTAAATCAACCAGATGTATACGCATCAGAAGGCAACCACAGCCCACTTTCAGCAGATTTCTGAGCTAGGCACCTAGTTATTGTTCTGATCAAGTCTTCACGTAGAACTTTCTCTCTTGTTCTTATAAAGCTTTCTAGAATTCATCAAATATGCAAAGGCTTGAATCCAAAAGAGAGGAAGAGCTCAGAACAGAGAATCCTCCCTTCCCTGGTCAAGGTAAAGCAACCAAATACTTCATGAATTATGCTATCTCTTTAAAGGGACACAATTATGCTCCTTAACACGTTCCTAGGAGATTATGAAATGTGGGAGATGCACGATGGTGACCTGGAAGGTTATTTTGGCAGAGATTTAAGAAAATAGCACTGTCAGACAGATCATACTCGCAGAGGTTAAAAGGAGATGTTGCAAAAACTCTACAAAGGTGGAATGTTGGTCAACGAGCTCAAGAAAGGGCGCAAAACATAAGCTTCTACAGTACCAACCAGTATCATGAGCCTTGGCATGACTTGAGAATTTAACCAAAGATCGTACGCAGAGAGAATTCCCTCAACTTCATGGTGGATCAATTATCCAACATTGTGCACTTAAACTCCATGCAACAAATCCAAAGATTCCATCCAATTCAACTTGAGAATTGTTTCTGATCTAGATGTGAAGTTCACAAGTCACATCCAAAAGACCCTGGGGAAGATGATGAACACAAAACTGCAATATTGGCTGCTTATCACGAAGCACAACAAGAGGTTTTAAGTGGTAAATAGGAGATTGGAAAATCTACCGACATTGTTACAGTAATTCCTCTTGGGACAAGTTTCTTCAAATGACAAAAACGTCTTAGAATATTATGTGCACAAATCTACTGGAATGAGTCCATCTGAGGACGAATCCATCACCATAATTTTACTGCCAGTTACCGGTAGATAAAGTTAAGTCTTTGAAATGTCTGCTCTCCATACACAATATAACAAGAAACTTGTAAAGATGTGCAAGAAGATAAACTACATATAAGTCTCTGGATGCACATCAGCATGCAAGGATACTTATTAGGCCCGAAAGACAGCCAAAGGGATAAAATAGGAAACAACAGCAATGAAGCACAAGTCCTCAAAAAATCAAATAGAAGATCAGTGCCAACACTGACATCTTACAGGTCCTTAAAACACACAATCATAAGCCTTCTCTCAATACTGACAATTTGGCACTTTAACGTGGACATCACAAAAACAGGTTGCTGATGTGTAAACTGTCTAACCCCCGTAATATTCCACAGCCCACAGCTTAAGGAGCAATAAAAGTTGTATTAGATCATCAACGAGTTCCCACTCGAAGTGGCATATATCAGAAATCCCTGCCAAATGGAATGGTCAACCAGTCTCAAATAGTAATTGCAAGACTACCAAAGATTCTCAGTGACACAACCGGAAGATATTCCAACAGTACATTGCAACATGGTAAAGTTTTCTCGAGCTAGGGAGGATGGATAAAGAAGGGGTCCCAAAGCTTGCAAAAGGGTAGGGCCAAATTAAGTCTTCTTTACGCTATTCGAGTGAGGTGACGCTTCTTTGAAATGAAATGGCCTCTTAAGAATAAAACAAAACAAAGGAGACAGATAGGAGAAGAAAGACATAGGGCTCGAATGTGATAAATGAATGTTGAAGCGAGTAGCTACGGAGACTTAAACGCTGCTTTGAGGTGCAGAGGTTTTTGATACAAACTTCCAAGTAATGATTTAAAAAAAAAAATTATGTACTCTCTCTCTCTCTCTCTCTCTCTCTCTCTCTCTCTCTCTCTCTCTTATAGATATATGAATATATTTATTAGCTCCAAAACAAAAACTCAAAATGCTTATGCCTCAATGCCTTGATGATTACGCCTTGCCTTGCGCCTTCGCCTCCAAAAACACTTATTCAGACCATCAATGCACTAGCAAGAATAAATCTTTTACCAACTCTCATAGGACTAGAAAATAGGCTTCTGATTCTCGTCTATGCTAAACAAAGCAACTACGTTTAATAACTCTCATTAAGTTGTTAACATTATACCCAGAAGGAAAAATAGTGACTGGTTTCAAAATATGTTCCTTTTTAACCATCCACCTACTAAAGCTTTTATATGTCAAAAGCAAAGTCTATTGCAGACTGAAACCAAATAGCAGGTGTTTAACAAATAAATAATTGAAAGGGTACACTGAAACAAACCTTGCCAGCATGAACCACAGAAACCATGACCACAAGCAGCGGCACTCATCCTATCACCGGGATACGTTTCAAAGCAGATCCCACAGGTCAGCTATACAAAAGAGACACACGAGTAAACATACTGATTAATAAGATGGTAATGAGCCATCAAACTACATGATGTTCACCATGCCTAACTTCCATGCATAAACACATAAAGCGTTAAGCACTTTCTAAAATGTGAAATACATCTCGGCCATGTGGGAGTGCAACGGGTTTCTGCAACAAGCCAGCATCCCTGCGAACCTTCTCTTCATCTGCAAACCATCCATCAAGCACTTTATTGACACTCCTGTGAGTCCACAAACAAAAAAGGGCCCTAGTGAACATCAACAAATGCGTTGAAATGGAGAATCAAGTAATCAACCTACCAAAAGTATAAATAAATAATTACAAGAATATAATGAATTGAACTCTCATGGTTGAGGTATTTATGGACCAGAAGCAACCGATATGAACCAAGAGTAAAATTACTTTAATGCTAATCCATACAAAAGATATACTGTAGATCCAAATCCTGTTTATTTTTCTTTTCTTTCATTCGAGATGGATGCCAAATCTGTGATATCAAAATAAAACTTTTACAGAAAGAAAAACCATATCCGCATGAAATTACCAATTATAGTGGCGGAGCAAGATGCTAGCAGCAACCCGTGAAATGGAAAGAACTGTTGATATCTTAACAATACTTTCCTCTTGGCGTTGGCAAATATCAGCTTCACTCAATATGGTATAGTTTTGCTGAGACAAGAAGCCAGATACACTAATTATTGCTGTGCTTCTTAATAGTGATAGGAGTGACAACAATCAATATTTTGCAAGTCCACGCAGGTTATTTATTCCCCACACATCTTTGAAATGAGCTGATTTCAACAGTTCATGATGAGCCAAAATCACTAATGAGTCAGTCAAACCAAAAATAAAACATACGACCACTCAATTAGAAGGTAATAGAGAACAACGGATATTGACCACACCAAAAAAACAAGAATCGAAAAACCCATTAATATATGGCTCATGTTTAATTGCTGAAGACTGAGTATGGGCCAAAGAATCCACACATGTCAATATGAAATCATAGATCATCAGAGCCCACAAGCACATTCGTAAGTTTCTCAGTTGAATTCTAAAGCATTACTGGGTTAAGGTTTTTACTTCGTGAAAGAACATGGAAAGAATTTTTTAAGGTGAGAGATTTGGCTTGATTTTGAAAAACGCAAGTTGTTGGCTTTGTGAAGAATGTAAACAGCTGTGTTATGGCTGTCTATTATAAGATTAAGGATGACGGTTGAGGAAAGGGATGGAATTTCTGGAGACTTGATTTTCTTGTATTCTAAGGCTGAAAGAGGAGGTTTTAACTGTATGATAAATAACTTGAGAAAGTATTTTTGCTAATGTAGTAGATGAAAGAATGTACAAAGAAGAAAAAGAAGAGAGGATAAAGCTTTCTGTCCACAAGGGCTAAGCAAAGTCACATGCAAGTGAAATCTCATCTCAGCTCACGGTTTCTGATCTTCATCTACCAAATGTCAAAATTACAGAGCTCTTCTTAGGTCTACAAAACAAATGAAAGCGCAAATAAAAGCATAGTAGCGAACTAAACTTTGACCAAGAGCTACCTCATACTTCAAACCAAAACTTCTCCTTGCATATTTTGGGATTCCTAGAATTCAGTTTTAGAGTTTAGACTTCCAAAGCGTGTATGCCTCGTTAAGGAAGCAATATCAATCCCACAAGGTTATTTTAGTAGCTAGCCACCAATTTAACTTCAATCAGATTTTTCCAAAAACTGTTATACCTGCAAAACTGAAGATCGCTTTCGTAGAATGAACAGCATGACAATCAAGTTTGGATGCAAGGATTTTAGGGGACTAAGTCAATTGGATTATTACATGGATTACCTTTCTACTATTTAAGATTAACAAAATGCTTGGCATAATTTGTCCTAGCTATAAATGACCAAATAAGTTTGAGTATATCCTGTTCCAGTACTCAACTCCACAAGCCTATAATTCAGTTACGTGGGTTCAACTACTTGGATCAATTTCCTTCAATTGGAACTGTTTGAATTCATTCCTTCAATAGAGTACAAGGCAATCATATAAATTCTTATCACCGCATCCCAAGGTCTCCTTGTCCTTCCTCTATATTCTTTTACCAACCTTCCTGTGGATTAAACAACAACAACTTCCAGACATGTCTATTTGTTTACAACGCACATGATCATACCATCACAGCCGGTGTTCCTGCATTTTACATGTGATTGGTGCAAATTCTAACTTCTCTCTCCTATTTCAGCATTTTGTAACACCACAAGTCCTCGTTACAATGAAACATATACCTGACTCCTATTTGCAACATTTTCCAGAGCAATCATTAATATTTCGCTGTCCACTTAAAAGAAATCTCTCTCTCTCTGAAACTTGTGCACGGTAACCATTCAGATCGACACCAATAGAACTTAAACAAACACAGTTCACGTTTTAATCTAATTTCTCTCTATAGCCACCTAATTAACATCTCCATCAAGAAGCAACTACCCTTTAAGACGCACATAAATACCAAAACAAAGGTTGAATTCATTAAGTTACCACATAGGTTCAGAGATAGGGCTAGGGCTGATAAACAAACCAAGTTGTTTTGAGTTAAAAGCTCGTTTGAAAACAGTTTGTCACCCAATCAAACCAAGCTTGAACATCTATTCGAAGCTCATTAAGCTTTGAACCAAGCTCAAACAAACTACGTTCCACTAATTATGTTTAAAAAATTCAAGCTACCCGAGATCCGTTCACAAACGGCTTGATTAAAATTTGTTTCAGATCGGTTCATCCCATACACATGCCAAGCCAAGCTCGAACATAGCTTTCTCGGCTCGCTCAGTTCGTTTATCAACCCTAGAGATACCTCATAAATTTTAGAAGGATCCACGCGCATATGTATACCTTCTTCTTTTTTTTGGTGAACTGAACATATATGTATACCTTGTGGCGATGAGATAAGATGTGGTCAGAGTCTTCGCAGTCGTCGTGGATGAACTCGTAATCCGCGTCATTGGCGTCGTCGGAGTCGTCTCCGTGGATGAGCTCGTAGTCGGTGTCGTCGGCGGCGTCGTGCAGTTCGTCATCTGTCTCCGTCATCGGCACTCAACGGAACCACCGGCCGGACTTGAATCTGAGTACGAAACTGGAGCGAATATTGATCGACCTGCAACGGTAATTAGGAGCGGAGTTTCCGTTGATCGAGGAGGGAGGAACGGGTGTTATTCTCTGCACTCGTTAGATTGGAATAAGACGTTCAAACTTCAAACCGTTAGATTGGAAATTGGGTTGACCGGAGCAACGAAAATGTATTCACTAGTTTCCTTGTTTTGGTCTTCATTCAATTTTTTTTTCAAATTTGTTAAGTTTATGTTTAAAATTTTTGTAGATTCTTTATTCGTTATGACGGGAGAGGCCGGAAAAATTAAGGTATAATTGGTTTGCCTCGACGAAAAAAATTAGAAAAATTAGGTAGAAATCATATTTTTTTTAATTTTTTGTTTATCTTGTCAAAACAAATCAATAATCCACAAAATTTTCACGCAATACTAATAAATGTGAAAAATGTTGAATAAGGACAAGATTCTAGCCCTCTAGCAAAGACTGATAGACGGAAAAAACGTAAAATCATATAGGCTCGCAGACTCACTTTTGATCGATTCAACACTCGCCCAACTAATACTAATACATATAAGTTCTCTTAGGGGCCATTCCACAACGTATATAAGTACTTATTTTTTGTCTAATAAAAGACATGTTCCACAAACTCTCATCTTCTTTATTTTTTGAAAAATAAAGACCAAAACAATGTCGTTTTTAGACCCTTCCCCCACAAATCAGGTGTGAAATGACTTTCTTGCCCCTCCATCATTTTGTCGGTGTGCAGCCCCTATGGCTTCCAGATTACGCGAACCCCCCCTCCCCTCTCTCTCTCTCTCTCATCCTTATCTGTGCAGCCATATACATCGCCCCCTCTCCCTCTCCCTCACCCCCCATCTCTCTCTCCCTAGAACCAGAGCTTAGAACACAATCAAGAAGATCAGATCAACTTCCTCAACTCCGATTTTCCCCTATTCTCATATAGTCCCCACATTTTTATTAATCAATCTCAAAATTGTTGGCCTCAATGGAGCAAATATTGTTGTTGTTGTTGAAAAGAAAACATGGCCGGTTCACCCATACTTATTTGCAATTTTTAAACTTAAAAATAATAGACTTATTGAAATAAAAAAAATATGCAATATAGATTTTATTTGCTAGATTTTGATGCAATTTTATTAAACCCTGCAAAAAAAATTGAAATATTAGTTTCGTAAATTCATTATTTTTAAGCTTGAAAATAGATCCTTATTTTTTAAAATTATTTATTTGAGAAAGTGGAACAGAATAGATTAACGAAAGATGCAATAACAAAAAAGAAAAAAGAAAAAAATGAGGCGTTTGTTTCCAAATACCCTATAACCCAACCATCCATGTAAGGGCATTTTGGGCATTACATAAAATAACATACAAGTCAAATAAGTACTTATTTGGGCTTTGTCGGACAACCATTCTTATTTCTCTTTAGAAGTTTCAAAATAAGTATTTATAATATAAAAAGGTTTCTAAAACCCAACCTTAATTGTTAAGTAACACATTAATTCTCCACTAACTGATGTACAAAATATTGGTATAAAAAAAAAACTAACAGTTTTGAAAAAAATAATGCTATTTTTCCTAATATTTTTAGTTTTTGTAATACGATTGTCCTTTTTAAAATTAATAAAAATAGAAAAATGCAAAATTGTAATATGGGCTTACAAGTTTCCCATTATTCGACTATTCTGTTTTTTTTTTTTTTTTTTATCATATTATTCGACAATTCAGTGTGTGTTCTTTTGAATTAAAGTAATGTAGTGCCAGAGTATAACATGTCTAAAAAAACAGAAAATAAATATTTAAAAAATAATACTGGACCCCAACTGTGCGTCCGTTCCTGCCCTGCCTTGCGCTGCCAATGCATCTCTCTCTCTCTCAATTGACGGCGTGGAATCGTCGATGCTACCAGTGTGACCGCCGGTGCAGCGGTCAACAAAGCGGCCAAGTAGTCGCCGATTCTTCGGATGGGTCCTCCTGACATGAACTCTACTAGTACTACACAGGAGTAGAACACAAGCTGGAGCCGAAAACGGCGGCCGAGGCCAAGTAATGCTACGAGGTTGCACCAACATTTCCTCACTCGCCAAACCCACCTCTCACCCTCCCCCTCCTCCTCCAACGCCACCATTTCTCTCTCTCCTCCCTCTCTCCTCTCTCTCTCCTCCTCCTCCTCTTCCTCCTCCCCCGTCCTCGCCTCCTCCATTCTCCTACCACACCTACACACAATCACAGTTTTTCTCTCTCCTCCGCGCCGCCACCTCCCGAACCTCAACCGACCGCATCCACGCCCTCATCGTAACCTCCGGCCACACCTCCTTAACCACAACAGACCCTTTCCTGACCAACGCTCTCATCACCGCCTACTCCAAATGCCACTCCCTTTCCTCCGCCCGCCGCCTGTTCGACAAAACTACCCACCGAGACCTCGTCACCTGGAACTCAATCCTCGCCGCACACGCTTCCCTCTCCTCCTCCTCCGAGGAGAAGGAGAGGGAAGCGTGTGAACATTTTCTAGAGGGTTTTCGCCTCTTTCGTCTTCTTAGGGTTTCTCCCCTTGCCCAAGCCATTAACAAGCTCAGCTTAGCACCTGTTTTGAAGTTGTGTCTTGTATCGGGTCGCGTGGTGGCCGCGGAAGCCCTTCACGGATACGCGGTTAGGATCGGGTTGGGTCGGGATGGGTTTGTTTCGGGCGCGCTTGTGAATATATATGCAAAGTTTGGGCGGGCGAGGGCTGCTCGAGCCTTGTTTGATGAGATGCCTGGATCCGAAAAGGATGCGGTGTTGTGGAACGTAATGGTAAAGGCGTTTATGCGAATGGGGCTCGAGGAGGATGCGTTTGCACTTTTCGTTGAATTTCATCGTAGTGGATTGCGTCTGGATGACCTTAGTGTGAGTTGTGTTTTTACCGGGGGCTTGGGAGATGTTCGTGATGAAAGCAGCAACGATTTTGTGGAGCAATTTCGGGCTTATGCTGCTAAACTGTTTTTGCACGACAAAGTTTCGGATGTTTATTCGTGGAATAAGAAGTTGTCCGATTATAACAGAGCTGGTGATCATTTTTCTGCTGCCGAATGCTTTTTAGAAATGAATAGGTCAAAAGTAGGCTGCGATGGCGTGACACTAATTGTTTGTCTAGCTGCCGTTTCTGGGATTAATGACTCGGAGTTGGGACAGCAGATTCATTGTATGGCAGTGAAATTGGGTTTGGATTTAGATGTTACAGTTGCAAATAGCCTTATTAACATGTTTTCAAAGACCGGGTGCCTTGGTGTTGCACTCAAAGTATTTGCTAGCATGGAGGAACGGGATTTAGTTTCATGGAACTCAGTGATAACTAGTTGTGCACAAAGTGGTTTAGAGGAGGAATCTGTGACCTTCTATCTAGGTCTGTTGGATGACAACTTCAGGCCAGATCACTATACATTAGCAAGTGTTTTGAGGGCATGCTCTTCACTCACTGCAGGATTTTCTCTTGGTGAACAAATTCATGTTTATGCGTTTAAAACGGGGATCATAGCCGACAATTTTGTTTCAACAGCACTAATTGATGTTTACTCTCGAGCAGGAAGGATGGAAGAGGCAGAGTTGCTTCTGCAAAGTAAAGACGGATTTGATTTAGCCTCATGGAATGCCATGATGTTTGGGTACATTACTTGCAACGACAGTTGCAAAGCATTGAAACTCTTCAATATAATGCACAGAAGAGGAGAGAGGTCTGATGAGATCACGATAGCTACTGCTGCAAAAGCCTGTGGTTGCTTGGTAGACTTAGAACAAGGTAGGCAAATTCATGATCATGCCCTAAAACTTGGGGTTGATTTGGATTTATGTGTCGGAGGTAGTATTCTTGACATGTATATTAAATGTGGAGAGATGGGGGATGCACATAATGTTTTTCAAGCAATCCCTTCACCAGATGATGTTGCTTGGACAGCTATAATCTCAGGGTGTGTGGAAAATGGAGAAGAGGATCTTGCACTTTCAATATACCATCGGATGAGGCAGTCTGATATACCCCCTGATGAATACACCTTTGCTACGCTCATCAAAGCCAGCTCTTGCTTAACAGCGTTGGAACAAGGGAGACAAATTCATGCCAATGTGATCAAACTGGATTGTGCTTCAGACACTTACGTAGGGACGTCTCTTATTGACATGTATGCAAAATGTGGCAACATAGAAGATTCATATCGACTATTTAGAAGAATAGGTTTAGAAAATATTGCCTTGTGGAATGCCATGATGGTAGGTTTAGCTCAACATGGGCATGGCTGTGAAGCTCTCAAGCTATTCAATGATATGAAGGTTCTTGGTATAAAGCCTGATCGAGTTACATTTGTTGGAGTTCTATCCGCATGCAGCCATTCTGGCTTAATTTCTGAAGCTTACTTGTACTTCCATTCAATGCATCAAGATCATGGTATTCAACCTGAGATTGAGCACTATTCTTGCCTTGTTGATGCTCTTGGTCGTGCTGGACGTGTTCAAGAGGCAGAAAAGCTTATTGCATCAATGCCTTTTAAAGCATCTGCTTCGATGTATAGAGCCCTGCTTGGTGCTTGTAGGGTTCTAGGTGACTCAGAAACTGGAAAACGGGTGGCCAGTAAACTTTTGGATTTAGAGCCATTTGACTCAGCAGCTTATGTTCTTTTATCTAATATCTATGCTGCTGGCAATCAATGGGGTCAGATGGTGGATGCTAGGGAAGGAATGATGAGAAAGAATGTAAAGAAAGATCCAGGGTTTAGTTGGATAGATGTAAAAAATAAATTGCATTTGTTTGTGGTGGATGATAGGTCACATCCACAAGCTGACATGATATATGAGAAGGTGGAGGATTTGATAACAAGGATTAAAAAGGAAGGATATGTCCCTGACACTGACTATGTGCTGCTCGATGTGGAGGAAGAAGAAAAAGAGCGAGCTCTCTATTACCATAGTGAGAAGCTAGCTATAGCTTTTGGACTGATAATCACATCTCCATCTACGGTAGTCCGGGTGATAAAAAACCTTCGAGTTTGTGGGGATTGCCATAATGCAATCAAACATATATCACAGGTTTCCCAACGTGAAATTGTGTTAAGAGATGCAAATCGATTCCATCACTTCAAAGATGGAACCTGTTCTTGTGGTGATTACTGGTAGAGTGACATTTGGTAACGATTTTGCGTTGACAAGGTTCCATGAGTTGAGAACTAGAATTCTCATGCTTCTGAGGAAAATGTGATCACCCTTCATGCTAGAGTGGTTATAGAAAATCTGCAGTAGAAGAATTGAATAGTTGTCCCGGATTGAGTGCCGGTTTTGATGCTAACAACAGACAATGGGTTTGATGCAAACCACGGAGAAAATCCATCCGATGCCTTCTTTTTGTGGAAAAAAAAAGTTCAGCCCCATGTTTTTGGCCGTCAATTTGAAGGAATTCTAGGTACCTTCCAAATATCTTGTCATAGTGAATTACTGTTCAATTTTGGAACCACCGTTCTCATGTCATTGATAGTTTCAAGCTGCAGAGCAGAGTTTAAATAGTGAAGTCCTCTTTTTTAGTTAGATAGTGAAGTTAAATAGTGAAGGCCTCGTTATTAGTTAGAACCCAGAGTATCCTTTAATGTTTTAGGTACTCCACCTTAAACCTTTGTTCTTCATACTCTCCACTAGGTCATTGACTTAGAAGGCGTTCCAGTAAAGCTTCTTTTTTACAAAGTTTTTTTTTTTCAATTTTCAAACTCAAATATAATGAAAATGAAAAATAATTTTATGATTGTTTTGGCACCGTATAAAAGATCTCAATGAGATTTATCAAACAATATCCATATTGGTAAAAAAATTATTTGCATATAAACACATGATTTTTGAGCTTGAAATTACCTTCTTTTTCTAAAAGTTCCTTTTTTTAGAAACCGGAACGCCCTCTTAGTGCTGAAGTTTAATCGTTTATTTGTAGCTATGCATTGCCGTTCCCTGCAGGCTGCTACATATCCAAACTTTGGGATTCTTCAACTTATTGTTTTATCCCTGTGTGCCTCTTTGCCTTTGATACCAGGCAAGAGTTTTGTAGGCATGCTTATGTTTCTTGCATCAGGCTCCCTTGGTCATGATGACATGTTACCCTCAGAACAAGTTCGGAAATTCTATGTTTGCATGGCTGTATCAGAGTTGCGCCATGTGTATTAGCCAGTCTGTTTTGTTAGCATTCAACTTGAGCCAATTGTAGTTACATTTGATATTTTGGGGGGTAATCAAGCAAGTTGTACCAATAATTCAGCTTACTGAGATCCTAGCAAGGGGCCATTCACCAGATTGAGCATCGTAGGTAATTTTAAGCACAGAAACCACTCAAATAGCCAAATTATACCTCCTCATGAACTTCCGTTCAGTTCATTATTACTGGGGACAAGAGGCAAGTTTTACTAGAATCGGACTAACTAAGCTCTCATCTGTTAAACAGCAGCACTGAAATGGGTTGTACTACTGTCTGTGCATTTGCAAGTATTCCGTTGAATAGAGTACACCTTCTTTCTTTCTGTTTTTCTAATCCTATTAATTATTTAGTGTACAGGCGATTTTCTTTCACTGGCCCTTTGAGGGATCAATAGCATGATTCACATAGTCTAATATTGTTAGGTAATTGGTAGCGGAAGGTTGTATATTGCTCTCGTCCAACCCTGTTCTTTCTTAGATCAGTTAAATTCCTTTTTAGTTGTGAATTCACAAGCTTTGTGATGGGGAATACAAGGGATCACCCCACATGATGTTCATGTTTGACCCTGGTGGATATTTTGTTATTGTAATATTTAAAAGCTTTGATTTCTTTCGTATCATTCTTTGGGGTTGACATGTCATTCTTTCAGGTTGCGACATCTTCCTTGTGCATTGCCAATGTATTCAAGAAAACTTTGGAAATGGAGGATTTTAAAGCTCTGATACCAAAACTGATATGTCTAGGTGCATCTCCTACCAAGAAGAAAATAAGCACAAAGAGACCGAAGCCCCCTGGAGTAAGAAAGGGCAAAGCTTTCATATTGTGGAAGACTGCATTCCTCACCTGATGTGTGCAGAAGATAGGGGTGACTGGGTGCGCACGCGTGGGATGGGTGGGTGAACCCATGGCTGGCTTCGAATATTTTGGGGCCTTAGGCGGGATTGCACCATGGGGCTCATATTATTAGGGATAGCACCCTGGATTCTCATTTGTTTCACATCAGTTCATATTTTCATCTTTTGATAAGCCCCACTCTCATCTCGTACTGCAATTATCAGTGGCTTTTATCTGCTTCTCTTCGACTTCTCCGTCTACAATTTGCTCTGTATCATCACCACAATCAGTCAATCTCAGCCCCATAAAGGTATTTCCCTCCTTCGATTCGTATTCAATACCTTCACAATTCAAGACCCTCATTTTATAGGTTCGTAGAGTATAATTCACGTCTCTCATTCTATGTGACTATGTGTGTAAATATTTGGTATTCAATAATAGAGTTGCAAAAGCCTATTTCCTGCTTTTTAATTAGCGGTTGTCCAATGAGGTTCCATGAATGCGTGTCTGTATTTTTGTATATATTTTTGATATGCTTTACTAATTGTATAGTTTATTGCATGAAAGTCTATTTGATTTGAAGTTACTTATATAAAATACATGCAAGAATAAAAGGGGCAGAAAATGAAAAAAAAAAATTGGTCGCTTCTGGTTGGGCATGACTTCGACCAACCCATTTTTAACCGATATCCATATTCAACCCACCTGTTTTCGACCTCTAGAGGAGATTAGAGTTTTGGGGGTGTACCAATCGTCAAGTATGTTATGGTCTTTGTTACTTATGGTTAGGGCTATCCTATACACCGGTCGTCTTTCAGAATAGATGAATGTGTATGCGGACACATACTCTAGTTCTTTGTTTTGTTTTTACACGACTGATTCCTTCATTTTTCAGTGCCATCTTACGTGTTGATTTTATCATTACATAGAAGAATATAATGCTGTCATTATTTGCATTTCAGGGTAAAGCTTTCTTAGTTATGATTGGACTGTTTGGGATCAAACGCATGATTAAAGGTTTTGGAATCTTATTCTCTACTTGTTTATCTTGCTCTTTGCCTTTGTGGTGGTTGATTCAACTTGAACATTTTTATCCGACAAAGGAAGTGTGTAGATTCTAGCTCTTTAAATCCATGTACAAATACTATTGGATTTGTCATGAAGAAATCTTGCTATTTATTAAAATTATTGTTTACAGTTGCACGAGAAAAATATATATAAAAAGTGAATAGCAAATGACTTTTACTTTGGTTATTGGTAAATTGTCTACTTTTCGTTGTAGATGTAATAGACAAAAAATTTACCAAGCCTGTAACCAAAGTAAAAGTCACTTTGCCATTCACCTCTAATCTCTTCAAGAGGTGGCAAACGAGCGGGTCAAATATGGTCAAGTCATGCCCGACCTGACCCAACTAGTTTTTTTCTTTGCCTCCTTTCCCCCCCTTTTGTTCTTGCAAGTATAAAATATATGTAACTCAAATCAAATACAATTCATGTAGCATATCCACAATATAAACAAAACTACAAACACGCATTCACGGAACCTTATTGGTTATGAAGCACCGACATCTCTAGAGGTGGAGGTATCACTGTGTCCAATAATTTAATTTAATTTTTGGAGTGGCACACAGCAGGTTGACACGGGTGGGACACTGTTGGGTACACGGCGGGGGTGCATCTGTAATTTTTTTAATTTTTTCGGCGTCAAATATGTTATTACTTAAAAGTTTTGAGTTAAAACATAATTAAAACTATAAAAGAACATATCTCCAGCGCACCAAACCCTTATGGCCTTATTTGCAGACAACTTCACTTCTCTCTCTCGGCATGTCTCTCTCTCTCTCTCCCAGTCATTGATGATCTTAGGATGGCATTTTGTAAATCTATTTCTGACAACTTAATACATGATGTTTCTTATCTATTATATCATATAAACTATCACAAATGATGCATAAGTCATTAAGAATTCCATAATGAATCACATGATGAGATTGGCTATTTTCAAAAAGTGATATATATACACACACACACACGTGGCATGTCCCCTACGGTATCCCCATTTTTTTCGAATGTCCGTGTCCGTATCTGTGTCCGTGTCCAATTAAAAAGTAGGAAATAGGCTTTTGCAACTCTATTATTGCATACCAAATGTTTTCGCACACATTCACATATAGAGTGAGAGATGTGAATTACACTCTACGAACCCATAAAATGAGGGTATTGAATTTTATACGAATCAAATTGTGAAGGTATTGAATACGAATCAAAGGGAAATACCTTGGTACTGATTTGATACTACTACCCGTCACATCTGTAGTACTGTCCCACAATCAAAAAGTAAAAGAAAGTAAATGAATGAAATTTGAAATCTTAGCTTAACTCTATTGCTCGTCTCTTCTCATAATCACCTATATGCGCAAAGAAAATTGAAACTGAATAGAGAAGTCCTCTTATCTACTCCACCTGTTGTTTTTTTCTATTTTCCACAATGACATTGACTTGGTGATAATAACCCTTTTGCAGGGAGTTCAAATGTCACCAGAACTACAACACAAGTATGGACGGGGTAACTGGGCCGAGACACACATGCCAAATCTATGATGTCATGTCCCTTACACAGTAGCAGCTCTAAGAGAGAGGAAATCTGAAATCTTGTTGGTGTAAAAGTCCGGTTGGACGGAATTGTTAGGATTTTGAAGCATGGACAAACTAGTTACACCTATAATCAGAAATGAGAAATCCTTGTTAGATAGCATATCATATCAAATTGAAAGGAGGCGGGAAATCTGTTCAGTACTAGTGACCTGAGAGAACAAGAAGGGTTTTGCAGCCACCATTTTGCCCAAAAAGAATATCTGTATCCAATCTGTCGCCAACCATGCATATCTGTGACTTTTGAATGCCAAACCTGTAGTGTGGTTATGAAGTTAGCTAATAATCGAATTCAAAGTACCAGAAACTGATCCACCTGCCGAGTTATTAGTGATGAAGTATTTGTTCTTTAGTGGTTGTGAGAAGTGACATCCGAGATATTGCAGTTTGTTTCAAACTAGACATGCAAGTTCAATCTCCATGATAGGGCACTAGTAATACTGCTTTTGCCATTCTAAGAGTAAATGTTTTGGGTTCTCTACCGTGTGTAATCGCAAAATTCAACAATCAAGTCGTTGCTAAACATACGAATGAGCAGATAAGAATGAGAAAGATACTCGGGCATCATACTTGTTTGCTAAGTAGTCCATCATAAAAGTAGAAGGCTTTCCCACGACCAGTGGTTCTCGCTGAGTAGATCCAATGAGGGCACCAACCATAGAACCACCACCTGAAGCGGATGAAATAAAAAACACGTCAACCAACCCTTGCGCAGAACTGAATATAGGTCAAATGAGTTTTAGAGTACTACACAATCTTGGGTGGAACCAAGGCCAGACACAAAACAAGACAAGTATGGGCATGTGACTCCACTACATTTGCACATAAAGGGAAATGCCACAACACGAACCTCTATTTGGGTGTGTAGTGTGTACGGTATGCACCCTCTTGAATCACCTTGAATTCAAGAGATTTTGAATACAAATTGACAGCATCAATCTTGAATTCATAACTTTAGTATAAAATTTCATAACATTTGCACATAAATTCCTAAAATAAACATTGAAGTCATAAGATATGTGCGTTATGAGTTTACATAGTGATACCATGAATTATTATGTGAATTTTTTTTATCTAAAATGCTATGAATTCAAGGAAATTCAAGGGGTGCATACTGAATACACTCAAACAATTTTTTCAAAGACAATTCTCGAGCTCGCCTCGCCTCAAGGCGTAGCGAAAACGCTCCTGGGCGTTAATTGTTCAGCACAGAACCACAAAGGTGTTCGCCCATCCATCAAAGTCGTATGGAGGCATACGCTTTTCATGCCTTTTTTGCCGAGAGGCGAATGCATCAAAAGAGTTGCGTTCTTTTTTTGTTTTTGGGCAAGTGAAAGTAGTTGGAGCAAAGACAGCAGGCTTCTGCTTATTTGCGAGATGACTTGGGGAGCTTTTAAATGTAGGATATTAATGCACTATGTTTGTATGCTTGAACATGGTTTTTTGTGAATTCTATTTACTGACTTCTTCTTTTTTTTCTGCAGGGTGCCTTGTATGGCAAAAACACTAAAAAAATTGGGTGTTTTGTTGTTTTCGGATTTCTTACCCTAAATTTCCAAGATTAAGAGCTTAAAAAATAGATTTCCCCTACAAATCCAAGAGATTACGGCTTAAAAAAATTGGGAATTACGGCTAATATAGTAAATTAGGGCTTAAAAAAGTCGTATTCAGTAGAGGGATTAAAAATTTCTTGTCTTTTAATAGTAGAGTAAAATTTTGTTGTTCATGGTTGGGTAGGGAATATTAATTTAAATTTATGAGATTAAGGGCTTAAAAAGTAGATTTCCCCTACAAATCTGAGAGATTACAGCTTAAAAAAAATTAGGGATTACACCTAGTGCTTAAAAAACAGTGGTTTAGGCCTTCGGATATTGTTGTTAATATAGTAAAGTAGGGCTTAAAAAAGTCGTATTTAGTTCAGGGACTTAAAAAGGGAAATGATATTGGCACTCCAAAAATTGATGGAGGCACTCCAAAAAACAAAGGAAAGTGGCTTTGGAAATACACTGATTTTGGAGTGTCTGCATCAATTTTTGGAGTGTCTTTATCATTTTCCCTAAAAAATTCTTGTCTTTTAATAGTAGAGTAAATATTGTTGTTCATGGTTGGGTAGACAATATTATATCGTTGTTCATGGTTGGGTAGACAATATTATAAGCCCCACATGCAATTTTACTTGTCCTGTTATTAATCTAAGTTTTTTGTTGCATAGAAACCATGGTGGACCTTCGGTGTACATTGTTGATGCGCGTAGGTGGTAAACTAGTCAGGGGGTCGCACTCTAAATACTTGAATGGGGTTATTGCAGAAACCAAGGTAGATTCAGATTTCTTCACCTTTTATGATTTGATGGATATAATTAGGGAGATAGGGTATGAATTAACAGAAAGTAATGAAGTAACAGAACACATAAGTGTGTTTTATAGACTTCCAATGAATGATGGATTAATTAACTTGACTTATCATGATGTCATGGTTCAAATGTTTGCAGTTCATTCTTGTGGTAAGGAGAATACGTTTATTGATGTATATGTTGATTGTCCCAATGTGGTAGAGTCTGACGAGGATTGTGAGCAGGAGGTGGTAGGTAGAGATAGAAATACCATTGTTGACCCTAACTCCTTAACTGAATTGGGAGGTGACTTAGAAATAGGAAAAGGTCAGGGAGGTGTTTGCATTCTCACATTGGTCACCTACTCTCTCTCCCTCTCCCTCTTCATCAACAACCGGTTCTTCTACGTGTTTAACTCCCCCTGATTCACCACCTCCCTGGCTGATGGTGAATTACGGGGAGTTGATTCTGAGTAGGTCATCTGCATTCACATATTGATCACCTACTCACTCTCCCTCTCCTTTTTCATCAACAACTAGTTCTTCTACGTGTTCAACTCCCTTTGATTCACTACCTCCCTGACCAATGGTGAATTAGGGGGAGTTGATTCTGAGTAGGTCATCTGCATTCACACATTGATTACCAACTCTCTCTCCCTCCTCATCAACAACTAGTTCTTCTACGTGTTCAACTCCCCCTAATTCACCACCTCCCTGACCTTTTCCTATTTCTAAGTCGCCTCCCAAATCAGTTAAGGATCTATCTCTATCTACCACCTCCTGCTCATGATCCTCGTCAGACTCTACCACATTGGGACAATCAACATATACATCAATAAATGTATACTTCTTACCACAAGAATGCACTGCAAACATTTGAACCATGTCATTATGAGAAGTCAAGTTAACTAATCCATCGTTCATGTCATGCATTGGAAGTCTACAAAACACACTTATGTGTTCTGTTACTCCATTACTTTCGGTTAATTCATACCGTATCTCCCTAATTATATCCATCAAGTCATAAAACGTGAGGAATCTAGATCTACTTTGGTTTCTGCAATAAACCCATTCAAGTATTCAAAGTGCAACCCCCTGACTAGTTTACCACCTACGCGCATCAACAATGTACACCTGAGGTCCACCATAGTTTCTGTGCAACAAAAAACTTAGATGAATAACAGGACAAGTATAATTGCATGTGGGGCTTATAATATTGTCTAACCATGAACAACAATATTTTACTCTACTATTAAAAGACAAGAATTTTTTTAATCCCTGAACTGAATACGACTTTTTTTAGCCCTACTTTACTATATTAACAACAATATTTGAAGGCCTAAACCATAATTTTTTAAGCACTAGCTATAATCCCTAATCCCCAATTTTTTTAAGCCGTAATCTCTTGGAAATTTAGATTAATAAGGCCTATAATATTGCCTACCCAACCATGAATAACAATATTACCGACTGAATACGACTTTTTTAAGCCCTAATTTACTATATTAGCCGTAATCCCTAATCCCCAATTTTTTAAAGTCATAATCTCTTGGATTTTTAGGGGAAATCTATTTTTTAAGCCCGTAATCTCAAAAATTTAGGGTAAGAAATACGAAAACAACAAAACACCCAAATTTTTAGCCCTAAACCTCGTATGCATGTCATTAAACAACAAAAACACCCAATTTTTTATCCGTAAACCAATTTAATTGAGAACTTACGGATGTTAGTTGGAGAAGAAGCAGGTCGTTACGGATGTTAGTTGGAGAAGAAGCAAGTCGTCATCGACTGAGAAGCAGACAGAAGTGGCGACTGAGATGGGGCGGAGATCGTCAATTGTCAGTTGGAGATGGGAGGTGGGTGGGTTCCATCTTTCAAATTGAGAGGAGGAAGAGAGAGAAGAGAGGCAGAAGAGAGAGAGGAGATGAAAGATATGGGGCGGAAGAGATAGGGTTGGGTTTTACTATCAACGTGTTTTTTTTAAAAAAAAAAAAAAAAGGGTACGTAGGTAATTTCGTTGGTCTCCGTCCTTTTTTTTTTAAACGGAAAATGTGGGAGGGGTGAAGTTGCTCGAATTTGATAGTTAAGGGGGTGTAGTTGGGGAGTTTTAAACATGAGGAGGTGAAGTTGCCAAAAAGTGAGTTTAGGGGGTGTTCTTGCAATTAAGCCTTAAAAATAGGATGTCTGGATTGTCTCTTTTGATTCTTTCATTGTTAAGTAAATTGGTGCTTGTCATTTATGTAGATTGTTGATAGAATCAAGGCTTCAAATGTAACTGCTTAGAATAATTTCACGGACTCTTGTTTATTGGATTCCTTAGTATGTGGATAATGGGGCTTTTAGATTCCTTAGTATGTGGATAATGGGGATTTTGAATAGTTAGTATGTGGATTAAGAATACAGCAAACAGATTATGAAAAAAAATCACCATCAGGAATAATAGGTTCACCCAAAACAGTAAATTCATGCATTTGCAAGTCGAGGTAAGGGTAAATAACATACATCTCCTTCCACCCTTGCTCAAGCACCTCATTTTGTAGTGCTTGCTATAGACTATGGACACACACCTTTCTTATCCATGAGTATGCCTACTCTAATGCCATATCGTCAGGCCTCAACCCCAAAAAACTGACTCTTTAGGAGAGAGTGTCCTGACACTTATACAGCACATTTATTCTTTATAGGACTTCGCTTCACACTCTCCCTCATGCACAACGTGTTTACGATACAAGTAGCATCGAGAACGACACGGACCTTATCCATCACTAGGTACTCTAGCTCTAATAACTTTTTACATGGTTTTGGGTAGAACTCAACCCCAAGAGCTACCTATTCAAGCAAGGGTGCCTTAATGCTCCTCTTTTTATTTTAGCTTTGTATGAGCAATAAGGAGTTTCATATGCAAAAGGGAGTTTTCTACTTAACTAACAGATCATGGGACCGTTTTGGAACTAAATGCCAACTGCCAACCAAAACCTTAATGAAGTTTCGACTGATGATCAATAAAAAATCAATTCCTGCACCATTAGTCTGACAACAAATTTGACCAGCATAATTGGTGTAGCTTTCAGAACTTACAGGAAAAAATGAACGTTCTTCGCTTTCAGCGAATGAGGTCATCCATGGGACCTAGGTCACTATGCAGGAAGTGTGGAAAGGAAGTGCTTGAATTCTATGATAGGCCTTGACAAATAAATCTAAAATAAAATAAAAATTTCTATGATAGGCATAAATAAAAGATGTAACAGTTAACATGAGGAACTAGAAAACTTCTTTATGGGGTCTTTGAGAAGCTATCAAATGTAAGAAATTATGGTAGTGTTTGGTTGGGAGTTTAGTTTAGTTTAGTTTTGGTAGTGGGTGGAGAGAGAAATAGAGTAATGATTGAAAATATGGGTCATGATTGGAGAGAGATAGAGAGAGATGAGAAAATAATAATTGAAGAAATAAAGTAATGATTGGGGAAAGAAGTAGGGTAATGATTGGTTTTCAAAACTAAAACTAAAAATAAATGGGAACTGAACAAAGCCTATGTAATTCGTAAAAGTCGAGAGAAAAGACATGAACCTGCCCATTCTTGAGCATCTGTAAGATGAGTAACAGCATCACGATTTGTAGCAATGAATAGACACCCTGGATTTTCCCGGATGCATAATGTCCCATACCTTCCATTATGAGGCAAAATAGTTATCTCAGGCACCACAAGAGTCAAAATATTACAAAAAGTGTAGCAAATAGGATTTATGGCTTTAAAGTTTAAAGGTGAAAGTGAAACAAAGGTACGTAATTTGCTAACCTTGTATTTCTAGCAGTTTTACTTCGGAATAAAAATAGAGATAAAACACAACGAAAGCTTCATTCTATCTATTGAGATCTTCTAAAATGGAAAGGAACGAGAAATATGATAAAGAAAAGATCCCCAACCAAAATATCAAAGGGAAAACAACCAAATGTTCCCTAGAGGATGTATTAACCATGTCCAACTAAATGGGAAAAAAGTCTTCAGTAGAGGATCCGGAAATGTAAGATACATAAAGTACCTAATCTTGGAGGGGGAAAAAACCACTGATGGCTAAAAGGCTTTAGAAAAAACTAGAGAAGTGTTTCTTTTATTTCCTTTGGTGGACTTGTGGGAAATATGGTTCATTCTTTTTCACTTTTCTAATTCTCCAGGCAAGACAAACCGGGAAGCTTTAAAAAAAGGAAAAGAAAGTAGTTAAAAGATCAAAAGAGCTGCCTAAAGACTAAAAAATAGCTTCAAGCCTCCAGCTCAGGGTTAAATGTTGGCCGTTATACAATGAGATTTTAGATCTCTAATACAGATATTTAGCATTATATCAAGCAATAGTGTCCGATGCCGGCTGGTTGGATCACCAAATTGCTTCACATCCCGATACCGTGATTTGGAACCAAGTTCCAGCCAAACTAGGTGAGGCATCAAAAACGTAGAATAGTCTATTATGAATACTAACAAGGTCTCCTTCCCAAGATATATTGCCCTAAATGACAAGAAGTTCCACTCAGTTCACAATGAAAGCATTCATAGTACATACTAATATACGTATGAGGAAAAAGAAGAAACTTACTAATATACGTATGAGAATTTCTAATTACAGATAATATACGTATGAGGAAAAAGAAGAAACTTACTGGACTTTGTAGTAGTTGAAATAACGATCAAATCCAACTACAACAGCTCCAACCTAGAAGGCAATGAAAATCATGTTTATGGATTTGAATTGAAGCTCTAATGGATGTAGTAGAGGTAAACGTCCATCATAGCACATGAATGGATTTTGAGACAGTAGGAAGAGGGGGAAGGGGTCTGGGAGAGAGAGAGAGAGAGAGAGATGAGTCATTAGTTCAGAGAGAAGAGAATTGGGAGACAGCATAAAACTGTTTGTATCCACTTCCTTTTTGCAGTGTTAAAATCTCACAATTGTACTCTACTTCATACTTGTTTAGATTCTGATTTTGAAATAAAGAGGAGAACTGAAATTGTTATTGTTCTCTTCCCTTTTCAAAAAGAATTTTTCAAAAAATTCCCCCTAGATTCTCTCTAGATTCCCCCTACTTCTAACATTTCTCTCTCTATCTCTCTCTACTTATTACCCCTACAATTTTTCAAAAAAATTTTCAAAATACAAACCAAACAAAGCATCCAACTCAAAACCAATTGGCAATGAGTGGAGGCCGCCCAGGCTCATATACTTGTTTTGGAGGTGATAAATAACCAATGTAAGACAAGCTCTAACAAAAATAAACAACTTATCCAGTACCGTCAGAATTGAAGTTCTAAAAATAACTGGAGTGAAACCTAGGTACTTGTAATCTCCAGAGACGATAAAGGAAAAAGAATCTATGAATAGAATTGAACCATACATTATGATCATGCTCCATCAAAAACCCAGGTTTCAGCTCTATCTTTTTTCCACCATCATCCTGTAACAAAAACAAAATAATAATCCAGAATTTGTGTAGTCATCCTAAACGGCAACAGGGAATATGAAGTCACATGATATTTCTCACTCTGGTTAAGTGATTCTAACATAAAATACAATAAAGTACAACTATTGAGATGCAGTGCGCAGTTCCTGTCCGACGATGTTTCTATCACCATTCAAAATATACATAGAGAAGTCAGGGTTAAGAAAAAATGTATAATCACTGTTGCACAGCAGGGGAAGGCATGGTTGCACACAGCCTCTCCAAGTGTCACACCAAATTTCCTCAATCATTAAGAAAGAAAACAAGTATCACTGCTTTGTTCTGCATTAGTAAGAAATTTATATATGAAGTGAAACATAGTTATCTGGCTTGAAGGTACCTTCAAATCATGATGGCTGGACGAAAAGTGAAAAAAAAAATGTTTCTTTGAACAAGAAAATACTTTCAGTGATCAATCAAACTGTGAGCATCGAGCAACAACTACAAACTTCACAGACTTCAAGTTGACCATTCTTCAGCCTCAGACCAGAATCTCAGAGGTCTTCCTTCATTCTAAGTTTGGGAGCTCGTGATTCTTGGCTCTCCACTGAATACAAAAACAATAACACAACGTTGCTATTTATTGATTTCACTGGAACTCAAAGGCACAGCATCTTTTGTTTTCCTAAGACTAGTGGGACATACCTATAAAGATTTTCACCAAGCAAACTTTCTTCTGCTATGCATGGAACTCAAATACCTTTCATCCATTATGCCCTATCCGAATAAACAACTGGTCATACATTTCCTAAATCTGTCTGATCCCTCATGGTTGAGAATGGATTACTAAGGATAACCAAACTATTACCCTTATAACAGGTACCATGTTGTTGCACTACTTACGAATCCTCCACATAGGACATACTTGCAGATCTATGACATATTGATTCTGGAGTGAAATTTCAAAAAATTACCGATCATTCTTAGAAGTGTCCAACTACCAAAAAAGTTTCACAAAATATGATTGATATTTTCAGAATAGTTGACCATTTTAAAAAGAAATTTTGGGGAAGAAAATATCAAATGTGTATTTGTATAACTTCAGCGCCCAAAACATGCAAGAGGCAACAGTGAAATTTGGACTTCAAATGTATGCTTTTCCATGAAAACTGACAATGTTAAGTGCTCATTTCTAGCTAACCAAAATGACAAGGTGACATTGTCGCTAGTCTACGCAGGTATCCAAATGTTTCACATACGCACCCTGAACCTTTCACAAGACAACTCCTTGACACTTACACTGTTCCATGCAAACCAAGTCAGAACTCGCATCTGTCTAATCACAGAGTAGCATGTACACACACACAAACAAAGACAGCATCAAATTCTAAATGATATTAGCTGGCAATGAGTTTCCACCCATAAATGACACAGGTTATTTAATAAGACCCACAATCTTGAGGCCAACAACCAGACGCATACGTTCGTCCAGACGTCTGTGGCGTACTATTACAGCCAGATTTCAAGAGAAATAGTATATTGATCAGTGAAGATTTACTGTCACTCACCTCCCTCGACTATTTTTTTTTGGACCTTGTAGTTAGGAACATATCAGGACTCTGCCCTTAGATAATTTCCTGTGTTAGGGAAAACAAATAGGAAGTGTGACCTCATGTCAATCCAAATCACTCTTGTAAATCAAGGACATGGAATCAGCCACTAGCCACTACTAAGAGACATTCAGGTAATTTATCCGTATAGATCATTTAAAAGTCCTTTCGTTATCTGATTCATAGCTGTTTGACACTTTGACTGGTATAAGCTATGATGTCGAATGATGAATAGTCATCTTGACAAGAAACTGTATAAATGATCAATAGAGCAAGTATCAACAGCACTAAGGGCTATAGCTCATTTAGATAGAGCACCTTGTTTACACACGGTTTGTAATACCAATCAAACAACTGTGATGTAGGATCATGGAACAGTCATCTTGACAAGGAATTATCTACACATTGATGAGACAATAATGTATGCTAGTTTCAAGTTTATAAATCCATTACTCCTAATCCATGGTGATAGGATACCGCATTTAGTAAACTATTACTTCAAGTTTGAACTTTTCATGATAGGATGCCCCATTTAGTAAACTATTACTTTGAGTTTGAACTTTTCATGATAGGATACCCCATTTAGTAAACTATTACTTTGAGTTCGAACTTTTCATGATTTAACTGCGTCACTATCTTCATCAAGACCATGATCACTTTTCATGATTTAACTGCGTCACTATCTTCATCAAAACCATGATCATTTTACAAAAGATTTCTTATGGCCATCACAGACGCAATTAAGCACACAAGTCTTTGCTTCTTATAGTTCCAGCTGTATTCTGCCACAGATGACAGGCATACAGGTCATCATCTAGTTTCCTACATTTTCAAGCAAACGTGTATGTTTTGTTTACTAGAACAGATCGCAAAACCTGCCTCCATCAGAAAGCCTGGACTCCTCCATAATAAGCAGACAATATATGTCCCACATTGGTTGGTCATCACTCATCAATAGGAACCTATAAGGGCCATTCACAATAAAGAGAGAATCTATAGGGGTCTTTCTATTGGAGAAGCTACAGGAAAGAGAGAGCATTTCTCAATGTCCTCTGAAGAATTATGCAGAGCATTAGACAACAAACCAAAACGAATAAGAAAAAAACTTTAGCTGTTCAATGAGCCAGAGTTAAGCTTGAGCACGTTAAAAAAATACAAGTAAGTTGGCATATGGTTGGTGAGGGTACGAATAAGATGTTTTCGCCAACGCGTTTCTTTATTACAAAGAAGAATGCATCATATAAAAACAAGTAGGAATGTAGGATATAAGAGCTGCAGATTTTAGATTACAGTTGGTCCCTGCAGGATAGTATATATCTGGATTTCTACATACCGGCCCACCAAGGTATTGAAAACCAGCAAGCTCAAGCTCCTTCAAGATGCCATCCTCACCAATCACATAAACCTTGGAAGACGCCAAGCAAAAAGTTTAGAGATTTTTACCATCTACTACCTGTAACTAGTTATATAAGAAAACCACAATCTACAACCTGTGATATATAGTTATGGAATAGCAATTAACTAGTTACTGTCAAGAAATCAGTTTATATTATAAAAAGATTGAAAGTGTATTCATAGATGTAGAGTTTAAGATGGCAATCAAAAATTAGGATACTGTGTCTACGGAACCATGAAAGTATAATGTTTAGGTGAGGTTGCAATAATGAATTCATGTGTAGACCCGTAGACCAAGAGAAAGTCATGTCTCAATAAAGTGGTGTAGCACCAGTAGGAAGGACTTGGAAGAGAAGGATAAAATGAAGACAGAGAATTGAGGGAAGGAAGAATGGGGAACCGATAAAAAACAATGTCTCAACTAGTATATTTGAATATGGCCGCCTTCCAGTTTCCATGCGAGCCACCAAGTCACTATCATCAGACACGTGGCAATAGATTGGCCCTCAAGCCAATGCATTGTGCGACAATGCAAAACATGCGAGGGAAAATGTATAAGTGCACATGAACATGAACAAAGGCACCATCTCCCAATTCACTGAAACCATACGCACAACTGCGCCACTACACTCACAGCACTCACATGTCTCACACCCAGAAGCTTCAAGCACTTCATTTCCTAACTAGTCAAATCACACAAACATGACAAACCTTAGGACCTGCTAACCCCCTGCATGCCAAGCATTCACACATTAACACCAGCAGCGCCAAGCATTTGGGCAGTTCACGAGCACCTCTGATGCATGGCCTAGGATCTCTGTGTACAGCGAAGTCTCACTTCACCCAGGTACGAAGTAATGTGCAATGTAAAAAGTACACCGGCATTCTCACTATAAAAGAAAGCATTTTGGATCGAGTTATACCCAATGCCATGTAACACTCCACTGGACCATCAAGACATGTAGCTTGGAGGCTAGAATTTGGAATCATCAAGGACACTCGTCCAGCTGTTCGAGATTGGCTCTACCTTAACAAGTCTTTGGATAGTGGCCGTTGACCAGAGCTCCAGACGCCTTGGAGCTCATACCATAAGCCGACAACAACACTACTTACCTACTCCATTTCATGATAGAACCATCGATGTTTGAATCTTCAAATGCAATATACCTAGAAAAGTCGAACCAAGGGCAGAAGCACCAACTGTCCTAATTATCCATGATCTGTCCCCCTCCCAAAGTTGAATCCCTATACGGGGTCTCTCCATTATGTTATGGTTTTCCCCCTTTCTTACAGAAAACTGCCACCCTCTCTCTCTCCTAAGAGTGCCAAGCTCTCACCTCCTCTACCTATGGTGCTCTCCAGCCATCAAGTGCCTCCATCAAGCAAAGAAAGAAGCAAACTGGTTTAAATAATAGAAACCAAAGATAAGAATATAGGGTAGAAATTTCGGGTTATCATACAACGTTGACAGGATAGAAAGTTAAAAACACAAACAAATACCTGGATACTAAAACAAATGTAAGTTTCATCACTAGTGGCAATACTCTGGACCTTTCTATGAAACTACAATCTAGTGGCCATGGTGGATTAGGGCGTTATGAATATAAAGGCAGGGACAAATCTTCCTAAGCGACAGAAACTTGATTAACACATACCTACAGTGTACACGGAAAAAATACATATAGGCATTACTGCCTTTGAAAATTTAGAGGGCAATTTAAGCCTAAAAACATGTGCGTTCAAAAGAAATTAGTTGTGTAGTCACACAATATATCTCTTTTGATTATGTATTGGAAAGTTGTTGGCAGAAAAGCATTTTCTGTGACCAAAAATTTTGAGTAATTACAGAACGATTACCTTTTATGAGTATAAAAACAACGACAAATCTTTCCGATCAACAGAAACTTAATTAACACATAGGTCAAGTCGTACAGGTGCAAAATACATACACGCCTTAATTCTTTTGAATTTTAGAGGGCAAGGAAGCCTAAAGTAAAAACATGTGCCTTCACTTGAAAAGAAATCAGTTCGGGTAATCATGCAATACATCAGCTGATGAATATATACCAGAGGTGGATGGCAGAAAAGCATGTCCTTCGGCAGAAGTTTTGAGTCTTGCTGAAAGATTAGCTTTCAACTTTCAATTCATCACTAACTTAGGAGTTATAAGTTCTTGTTGCGCATACCTTCTTATCTGTCGGGAAATTAATGGACTTCAAATATGCTGCAGCGGCAAAAGATGATGCAAAAATTTCTTCCTGATACATGGGGTTGTCTTAGATCATGAAGGATGACGCATACTATCTGAGAATTTAGAAGGCAAGGGCCATGAACTAACCTCGCTGACATTAAGGCCAAGTGTTTCAAACTTTTTCCCATATTGTTTCCTGGACTTTGTGGAGTTATTAGTAACAAAGACTAGTCTCTTTCCCTGGAGAACAAAGAAACTAAAAATTGGTTCAAGAGCCACAAAGCACTGCATTTAACTTGAAATTTCATTAGCCACTAATACAGTCAAGATAAAAAAAATATGGCTCCATTAGACTCATTGTTCTCAGAACTCGTATAAGAAAAGGAAGGATCAAAAGGATTTAACTATTTAACATCCAGTTTTTAGAGGCTTCCAAATGCAGAAATCCTAAACTAATCACACCTTTGACCGAAGCATATCAAGCGTGTCAGGGACCCCTTCTATCAGTTTATCCCCTTTCCATATAACGCCTGTAAAACATTAACGAGCATCTGAATAATACTTTTTCCGAATAGACAATGCAAAGTGGCTAACTATTATACCACATTCTAGTATCCCACACTTTTTATTTGTTTATACCAATTTCACTTTGTTATTAATCATCACCATTCAAGTTCTTAGCAGAATCTTTTCACGCTACGTACACAATACATTGCAGCAAAATTGTCTCAACAGTTGCACAATAAATGCTGCACTGTCAAAATATCATCTTACAGTATTAGCTATAGAACACATTGTAGGTGACAGTAGCATATGGTTACATGCATCTTTCAAATGGAAGCCGACTGATGGTTGACATTGAAATAACAGGTTATGACAAGCACAACCATAATTGGAAGTCCAAGGACTTACAACAATTACATGAAAACAAGGACTGCTTTTGACCTATTTCATTCTTCTATTTCTCAAAAAGCAAGAATAACAAGTACGAAGATAACAAAAAAGACAACCAAACTGGCATACATGAAAATGTTTAAGAACTAAGAACCCTTCACATCTTGACTTCCGAGGCCATCTCCCCACAAACAATCAATTAACGAGAAAAATCCCTAAATTCATCATCTAAACACAGTTACTGCGCCATGCAACACCATAACATGGCAGTATTAAAAAACCTTATCAAACCCAAAGTGATTTTTACATGTAGACAAATAGACACATATGTATGGCGTACGTATATATAGGTTTAACCAACAAATAGTGCCATTACCATGATAGGATCACTTCTGAAAATTACGAGAATTTCGAGGGCATTGAACCACCTAGATCACTTCAAGAGGGATCTAAACTCAAAAACTTTTAGCCATTAGGCAATTGTAATATAATATAATTCTTGCAAAAAATAAGCCATACAGCATCAATGTAGGTCCCATTTGTTAGCACTTATAAGCTAACTTATTCAGCTTATTTGCTTTAAAATAAAAATAAAAAGCTAATGAAAGAGTGTTCGCTAGCAATTATAAACAACTACCAAAAGGGAAATACGATCAAATGACGTGATTGGCTGACATAATACCCTAGACTCTACCACTTTGACCTAAAAATATAGAAACAAAGTACGAGTATTAAATAAATAAGGCAACTAAAAAATGATCCTATCGTACCGTCGCAGTCGAAGATGAACGTCTCGACTGAATCGATGAGAGCGTCCGCATTCGCCAGAGGCTGGGCCGAGGCACGCGCGACGAAGCTCGAAGAAGAGGACTCCATTCTGCTGCTACTCGTGTAATAACCCCTTCGGATCACGGAGCCATACAACGGGGCTGAAACGAATGACTTGCTCTTGCGACTACTGTTCTTGTTAAGCAGGCCCAGAAACGGAGAGGGATTTTTTGCGGGTTTATAGAGAGTCGTTGTTGATGACGATGATGATGCAGAGACTAGAACCGTTCCTGCTCTGCCAAACATCTCTCCGCCTCTCTCTCTCTCTCTCGTCCACACCTTTCACACCTCCGTGAGTGTGTGAGCGCGTGTGTGGATCCTGAAGAACTTCTTACCGTTGGGAGTTTTCCTGGCGGCTTGTGGGCTGATGTGGCGCTATGAGGGCTGCACCTTGCCCATCCCTTTATCGAGGAATTTCATATTTGCCTCGTTGGTTTTGCGGTCTTAAAGAATTCCCACTTTTAAACTATCGTGCACTTTGTTTGGTTTAAGCTTTAAAAAGTTATTTTTGAGAATTTAATGATAACGAATAAAAAGATAGAGAGAAAAAATCATTAAAAATTGTACCGAGAGTTAAAAGTTACTCTCAAAGTTGGGAACCAAACGGAGAGCGTATCTCGTCACTGATAAGTTCTATCGTGACCATGTTCCTCTTTTAAAAGCTACCATATCTACCGAGATTTATGTCAAAATCACTTTAATCTATTTTACCTCGTGCGGACTAATTTTCGGCTAGTGCTACACCATCATTCTTATACTTGTATTTAATAAAGTATTACCGCATATTGATCTATCATTCTCATTTTTGGAGGGTAAGTTTACATTTTATAACTAACCACAAGAAAACTTCTATCCCTAGGTCAAACCTTAGGAGAACACAAAATAGCAAAGCAACTAAACATACTCAAACTAGAAGCACAAAACAGCGAAGCAGCTTCTATCATTCTCATTTGAACTACCTGTATCTTCCTTAGTAGTGTTTGATAGCAGCAAGACACAATTTTCCTTCAACTTTGTGAGGATCTTGTAGTTGCATAATATTTCTAAAGGATTCTGCAATTTTATCCATCCAACTTATATTCTAGTGTTACATTATCCGCAATCTTTTCATCCTTGTTAACAATTAAATAAGATACTTCGCTTTTCAGTAATCCCTTATTTGGAGAGCCATTGTGTAAAAAAAATCTAGCACTTTGACTACTACTAAACTTACTGTTCATGGACTCCGCTTTTAATCCTACTAGTTATAAAATCCCTTTGACTCCGTTACTTATTTTCAAGATTCTAAATTAACATTAAGGCTCCGTTTGTTTGAACATAAAATATTTTCCGGTATTTTCCGATGTTTGGTTGTGTAAAAAATAAGGAAAATATTTTACATATAAAACATTTTCCATCAATTGGATGAAAATGACTTACCCTTAAATTTTCTATAAGTTATTTTCCGAAATGAACCTGCTGCCTTCTCTTACAATTCTCACTGCTCAGTTTCCTCAACCGCCAATCCTGACCCCCCTTCAATTCCAATAATCTCACATCTATCCACCGTTTAAACTCCCCACCTCCATCTCTACACTATTTTGTTAATTTCCGAAAATATTTTCAAGTGCCAACCAAACACCGGAAAATAAAAAGTTTGAAGTTTATTTCTGAAAAAACATTTTACATTGAAACAAACGGAGCCTAATATCCTTTGCAATTTTATCCAGTAAAATACAATATTATTTGCAAACAAGATACACTATGGGATAACATCCTAAATGTGTAGTCAATACATCTACAACTAAGTAAAAAAATATAGGGGCTCAAAGCAGATCTTACTGTAATGAGAAATTTTCTTATTTTCCCAATTTGAAGATCTAATTGATGTGTGATTTGTGTTAGCCCCTTCATAGATACATTCAACCATGTCAATCTATCTTTTTGTCATACCATTCATTTTCAAGACCCATCATATTACGTCTCTATGCATTTTATCATGAGATGATTCCTGTATGAAAATCATGCGAAGATCCTTATTTTCTCTCTCTTTTTGACTAACCGACGTACCAAATGACTTGCAATATTTGATGGAATTCATTCCCATGATATGAATAACCAATGGCAATATGGTAAAAAATCAACTCACAATCTATTTTCATAATTTCA
>BPLS01000687.1:445051-466110 GCA_019656275.1 Rhododendron kiyosumense | reverse complement strand
CTAATGCTCTATTATAAAGTCTATTATGCACATACCATCCTATCATCACAATCTATTTTCATAATTTCACTAATGCTCTATTATAAAGTCTATTATGCACATACCATCCTATCATCCAAGCACTGAACACAATCATAATTATTCTAACCACAATTAGAAAAATCTACATTTCACAATCTTAAATTCAATTTTCCTTTTCTCCTAAGCCTCCTATACACCCTCGTCCATTGATATTTTTCAGATTGCATTTTAGTGGGATGAATTCTTGAAGCGTGGTCTAAAGTTGAAAAAATGTGAAATTGGAGAATAAAAATTGCAATTCTTGGTCTCAGTGAATGATTTTCACATACTCTTTTTTACAATTCACATTATGTTTTGTTTTTATTCACTCGAATTTACAATTTTGCCATTCACGTGTGAATAAAGATAAAGCGTCTTGTTTGGATGGTATTAAAAAAAAAAAAAAACTCAAAAAACACTAATTATCATTACTTTCAATCATTACTCTCATTTTTCTTTTCTTTCTTCAATCTTTATTCTCAATTCTCTCTTTATCTTTCTCCACTCATTACCTATATATTTAACTATTACCTATCTTCAAAAAAAAAAAACTATTACCTTACTTTCTCTTTCCACTGATTATGCAAAAATAAAACTCAAATTTTTTTTAAAACACCATCCAATCAAGGAAAAAAACAAAATAGATTGTGAACCGTTCTAGCGACACAAACCTTTTTTTACACAAAATTTATATAGACTTTTTGTGGGGCCACTTTTGGATCCCACACAAATGATCCAATCCGTTAATTAGTTTTAAAATATTTTTTCAAGAGACCCGTAAAAAATAAGCTCAATAGAATATGTGTAAGTACTTGATCTAATCTTCCAATTTTCAGAATTCTGAATGAAAAGTTGTAAGATTAGATCAAACACTTACACATATCCTATTGAGCTGATTTTCTATGGGTTCTCTTGAAAAAATATTATAAAATTAACGAATGGGTCGGATTATCTTGTGGGACCCCAGAGTGGGCCCCTCAAAACATCTATGAAAAATCAATGTAAAAAATGTATGTGTCCGAAGTGTTTTCGAGTGGATTATAACAGTAATGATTCTTATATAGATTTTTGTGCACATATCATGCACATACATTTTTGTGGGACCCATATCAGGGTCCCACAAAATGATCCAAACCGCTCATATTTTTTAAAATATTTTTTGGAGGGTTCTCGTTAAAAATCAACACCAATGGATATTGGTAAGGGCTTTCTCAGAAATTGTTGGGCGAATTATTCTGTTTTGCTCTACAATTTTTGAGAAAATTCTTACCGATATCCGTTGGAGCTAATTTTGAACGGGAACCTCCAAAAAATATTTTAAAAAAGATGAGCGATTTGGATAATTTTGTGAGACCTCAATATAGACCCCACAAAAATATATGTGTATGATATGTGCACAAAAATATGTGCAAGTAGCACTATTGGGATGTTGGGATTATAAAGAGGGAGTGTGAAAACAGAAAGTCCGAGCATCCCGACGCCTCACCAGGCCCACTCCGGCCACCGGACGGCTGATCGGAGCCGCTATATATAAAAAAAATAAAGTGTTTGGATCGGCCACCTACACCCATAGGATGCCGTTGATTATCAAATAGAACCACTCGATTTTTTTTTTTAAAATTTTTGGTCGACTTCGATCAGTCGTCCAGTGGCTGAAGTGGGCTGGCGCGGCGTTGGGATTTCGGTCGGGAGTTCTCGGTCGGGAATGTAGCCTTGCTCGTGTGAAAATTACTTTCCCCAAACAACCCCACAGTTGAAGCTTCAAACGAAGCCTTTTGGGCCAGAAAACCCGCTTCCAATCCCTCTCGCTCCTCCCCGTCCCTTCTCTCTCTTCAAACTTCCAAAACCCAATTCGAAAGGGGAGACAGACATGGCTTCCGCGAGCAACCGTCACACAAACCCTCAACGCCTATCTCTCCACCATTCTCAAATCCCCAACCCTAACCCTAACCCCAACCCCAACCCCACCACCACCGACAACAAAAACCCCACCCCTCTCCGCCTCCGCTCCGACTCGCCCCAGACGGCGGAGCCAATGAACAACATCAATAACGACAACAACCACGCGTCGTCTTCCGCGACGGCGCTCGACGGGTTCCACTCGGACTCGGCCGTCCTGTCCCGGTCCGAGTTCCTGACCCAGCAAGAGGTCTTATCGCGCCGGTCGCGCCGGCTCAAGCGACTGGCGAAGGTGTACAAGGAGCATTACTGGTCCATGATGGAGGATGTCAAGGCCAAGTTCAGGGAGTACTACTGGGAATATGGGAAGAGCCCGTTTCAGGATGGCGAGATTCTCGACGGTGGCGAGGTTAACCAAGGGAATGGGAAATTAGGGTTAGGGTCGGGGGCGAACGGGAGTAGTGCGGGTCGGTGCGAGGTGCACGGGTGCAAGGTGAAGGCGATGGCGTTGACTAAGTTTTGTCACTCGCATATATTGTCGGATGCCAAGCAGAAGCTGTACAAGGGGTGCAGTTACGCGACCAAGAGGTTCGAATTCTGTCTTTTGTAGTTGTAATTTTTTATTACAAGCGGTGAAGAATACAAGTGTCTGAATTAGATCAAACAACATAAGTGCACAATCATACTTAGCCGAATTGGAAAGCCCATTAAAGGATTAAATGAGTAAACAAATAATCCCCATTCAGGGGAAGAATTAATCAATCTTGCTTTTGGCAAAGATTGACCCCCCCCTAACCTCGAAGTGTATAAGGATGGCCAATTGAGCTAGCTCCGGTTGGTTGTTGTTCTGTTTTTGAATGTTGCTTTTCATTGGCAATAATGTGATTTGATTCGAATTGCTTGTTAAATTGCTTAAGAGGCCATTTGTAGTGTATTGATTTTGCTTACGCATCATGTGACAAATGGTGAAACCGGAGAATGGGAGAAAACTTAAGAGTATCAGAATAGAAGCGGTGAAGAATAGAAGTATCTGAATTAGATCAAACGGGACATAAGCCCACAATCATACCAAGCCCAATAGAATGGCTATTAAGGGAGAATATAATTAAATAAATCATACCCATTGAGGGGAATAAACAATCATTCTCGATCCCCCAACCCCAAAGTGTACAAGCTGGCCAACTGAGCTGGCCCCACTTGGTTGTTGACTTGTTCTGTTTTTGAAAAATTTTCACTGGGAATGTTGTGATTTGATTTGAATTGCAAGTTAAATTCCTTAAGAGGCTATTCGTAGTGAATTGGTTTTGCTTACACATCATGTGAGAAATGGTGAGAACCCGATAATGAGAAAAATCATAATTAACCAGTTTTATTTCTACAAGAAAAGGTGAGATTTGTATGGAAATCCCTGAAAATAGAAGTTATCAAAACTATACCTCATGAATAGCTTCTCTTTGCTTTCTACTTTTTCCTCTCCCATGATAGTGAGAGAGTACAAATGTTTATTTTCTTTTCTCATCTACTACACTTAACGTCTTATAAAGAGCTCGAATGGTCATGATAGTTCCCTTTTTACTCTATAGGACTGCTATTACTTTGTGTTGGTGATGTCAGTTTCTATGGTTTAAAGTTGGATTAGGTGCATGTTTTCTCGTTACCTTGGTTCCCTTCATGTGTGACATCATATTTCGTGGTCGGTTTCGTGGTCTTTTCTACGATCTATGAAGGACGAGTACGCCTAAATGTTGACATATGAGTACTGGGTACTGGTATAGTATGTCTGCAGTACTATAGAAACAGAGCGTATACATTTTAATATTTGGGTACGGCATCAGTACACCATGGGAACGAGATGGGTACTCAGTACTCCTGTACTATAAGCATTGACACTCCTCCTAGGGAGTACAGATTGTCATATTTGTGTCAGTCATGCCAGGGACATGTGACACGCCACATTATATTTTAATACATCCTCTGACGGGACATGCGGGAACACATCCGGAACTCACATGGGGACATGAAAATGTGATTTGTGTGAATTTTAATAGCTTTCCCATGTTTATACATTATATTATATAATATATATAACGTCAATAGTTTTGGACCAAAAGTGTTATATAAAACATATGTATGCGTAATACGTATACACCAACAGTCGATAATGGATGTGGTAAGAAGTCCTAACTCAAATATTTTGTGGTTAAAACTTAAAACGTAGGCTTGCATAAGTTAAAAAGTAATGTGTAACAAAATTTGCCGTGTTCCCTGCTGTGTCCCCATTTTTGAGAATTATTGTGTTCCGTATCTGTATCTGTGTCTCTTGCCGTGTCCGTGTCTGTATCCGGGCTGCATAGCTCCTGTGGGTATGGCTCAGGTGTGACTGGTTACTTTTATAATTATCTTTAAAATCTGTTACACATGTACTCTGCCAGTCTGCCATGACTGTAACATGGTGTTTTTAAGTTTTGTAACATAGCTATACGACCCGTACTCGAATTGCACTGCATCCGTATGCCGTGCATGCACCCATATTTCATAGGCTATGATGTTCCATGATGTTTTGAAGTGGTAAAGAGATTGGGGAAGTTGAAAGGAATCACGGATCTTGTAGAACCAACAAAGCATGAAAGCCATAATCTTTTAGTGTGATGGATTTCTGTTGTAATATTATGTTTCTTCCAAGGAGTGTAAGAGCTTAATCCATAACAGGTGAGAGGGTTGCTGTCTTAGGAACCATTCTTTGTACGAGGAGTGCAGTATGTGTACCGTGCCGTGGTATTTTGACTAGCCTTTCTTCTCAACATAAAACAATAAAGACCATCTCCCTATGACAATCATTGCCCTGCAACAAGCAATCTCTCTTGATTGATCATGGTGGTCTCTAAAATCATTACTGCCAAATGCTTTCCTTATGGCTAACCTATCTACCTTCGTTGCGCTATTTTGGGTCCTTTTAACCTCCATAGCAAGTCTGTTGGGAACCTTTGCCTCTAAAGCCAAGTGCGTTTCTGTTTGAGAACCATTTGTTTGATATAACCTATGCTTAGTGACAAGTTGATGCAGTCAATATAGAGGGGGGTAGAAGAAAGTTCCCACGAGGGCCAAAGCTGCAATTCTCATAATGCTCTCAAGTTCTTATTAATCAAGTTACTAGTATACTGATCACATCATTGAACATCTTTTGTAAAGCCTACTGAAAACTGATATGAACACTAAACTATCTCCTTGTACTGGTCAATTCGTGTTGGGCCCTTGGGCTTGACTTGAGGCTTCCGAAGTAGGTCAACCCTTGAATGGCTGGACCATCAATTCTCCACTAAAAAGAACTTGACTTGTATGAGTTTGGAGTAGGACCAAGATTAGCTTAAGGAGGAAACCATCGAATCAACATGGTATATTTCTCCATGTGTGACGGTGTGACCAAAGAAAATGTGGCGAACATTGTGGTCCCTTCAAAATCTTAGCCTACAAAAGTTTATCTATGGTTCTATACTGTTCAACTTTGCTTCTACAAACAGTAATTTTCTTTCCTATGTTTTTCATAACAACAAAAGAAACTCTCTAAGCTATGTTATGATTTAAAAAGGACCTTGGTTCGCGGTCTCCGCTGAAGTATTGTGCCATTTTTATATAGTAGCTTGTTGACTTTCTTGAGCTTTGTATCGCCAATCACATTGCATGGGAGATGCAGCTAAAGGCTCAGATTCATAAATACGTATAGAAGGACGTAGGATTTCAATATTGGATGGGCAAACATTAAGAAGGAACAATAGTCCTATATAGTTTCAGATGTATATGATAGTGTGCATTCATGTCCATTTCAGAAGGAAAAATATAGAACTTAGTGTTCCATGTTTATACATATGTTGAGATCTAAAATGATACTTGACGCTCTTTCATGATAGAAATTGGATTCTTATATTCTAATCAACATGGAAGCGTTGAGGACTCCGACCATTGTCTTTCTCAATGTAAGTGAGCATATAACTCACAAGGTTATCGTCCTCCAACCTATTTCATTGTACAGTCCTTACAATTTTTGCAAATGAAAATGCCCGATCGGTGGTTGTTGTAGATACTAGTAAACTTAAAGACAAGATGAATCCATCTATACACAAGGTGGCAAATGATCGACTATCTTGTTTTTGCCAATACTTGGCATAACTCGGAAATTGTGGACAAATCCTGAAACTCCAAATGCTATATCAAGCTCATACTCTTGCAGCTGAAATTTCAAATGTAACTTCACCACTTTTCTTGCTCAGTGAAGTTTTGGATAGCTTGTATTAGTAAGCTTGAAAAAGTCTTCAATATAACCATCCTAAAGCTTGCAAAGTATTGCAAAAGCAGGAGTTTCCCATCTAGAACTGTTTTTAGGGTTTTGTTATATTCCTTGATTCAAAAGAACTTCACTGACGCAAGCTTACTCCATGAAAAGGTTAAGTTGAGCGGTAGAGTGAATTATTTTGTTGGGACAACTGTTGGAAGGCAGTTTATAGGTTTGAGAATGAATCTTGGATACGTGGGTTTTAGATTTTTTAGAGAAGGGTTGGTCGGGAGAACGTATACGATTGTGAAGTTTCTGGGGAAAAATAAAACCGTACTAGGATTTTAAAAAAGTTTGAGAGTTGGGCTAGGGCCATTGCCGATGCTCATTTGTCCCTTGGTCTGTCCTTTACCGCATATGAATATTATTTCAGCCAAGGATCTATACTTCTCTCATCCTCTCTCTATCTCTCCCATGCTGATGCAGCCCAATGATGTGGTCGAGCTTAAATTATGGCCTTATGGATTGGATGCTTCTAAGGCCCAAGCCTTAATTTGGCACATGTTGGATGAAATAGGGTCCACTTAGGATATTGATTAGGCATGCTCTAGTTTAAAGGCTTTGTGACCTCTCATCTACTATTCATCTTCTAGAACATCAAAGGCTATGACTTTTCATTTAGGGAAGTTTGACTACATATTCAACGCATGCAATCAGTAGATAAGACGTTATCCTACCCATCCATCTTAGGATTAGGAATAGTTATTTGCCTTCACACACACTCATTCTACGTAGACCTCTTGGAAATAGGAGTAGTTATTTGCATTCACACATGTTATGGAGTCTATATAAATTGATGTAATCTCAAGAGCTTGAATTATGATTGGATGACTTAAAATTTACAAGAGCTTTAAGCTTCTATGATTGTGTGATGCAATCCCCTTCTTTGGTGTGATACTAAAGCGGCCTTAGGTGTGATGCCTTTGGTAACCTAGGTGTGGGGTCTAGATCTATCTTCTTAATACCCTTCTCTTTCTCTTCTCTTCTCTTTCACTCTTCATGTCCACTGTTCACTGCCCAAAAGCAGCCCCTTTTCTTTGTGTTTGATCATACTTAAACCTTATTTCAATCCCGTCCTACATTACATGCCCCTATCTAAATCCACATGAGGTGTCTAGGCATGGTTGACTGATTGCTGTGGTTTTAACATTATCTTTAGGGGCACATATTTGTTGCTGTTTAAAAAAAAAAAAATTTCTTTCGGGGCGTGTTTATGTCAATTGAAGAGTGATGCATCCAGCAAGGATACAGGCGAGTGTTAGGCTATGAAAGTGTATTCTTCTATGAAGTGTTTGTGATCCACAATTTCTTCTCTACAAGCTTTGGCAAATGCAAGTCACAACACGTAAGGCTTCTGCTATTATTTTGATTGGAGGTTTGACAGCTCGTCAGTGTTAAGAATGTAACCTTTTCCTACCAGCTATGTATTCAGATGTTCTTGTTATCATGTGTCAATGTAGTTATATATTTAGGCATCATGGGTGTATACATGATGCTTTTATGACGACGTATTAATTAACTATCCCGGTCGAGTTGGGAGTTCACTGTAAGTCAGTGATTGGAGATGGTTGCATTTTAATGAGTACACAAGTTACAGAGAAACAAAATTGATTTATGGTGTTTTTGTCGCTTAGGGCTTTTGTATGGGATGAGGAGACCTTCAAAATGTATATAATGGAATTGATTTGAAAAGTTAAGGTCCATGCCTATGCAAAACTGCAGGTGTTGATAGACTGAAGTTTTATGGACACTTGTGGAATGGAAAATATGTTTTTGCCCATATCCTAGTTGGAGTGCATTACCTGTTGATTTATAATATAAAGTTACCGAAAGGCCTAAAAAGATACCAAATCAGTGTATATCTCCTGTTTCATTTTAACAAAGAAGTACATTGGTGGTTGCTAAAGTTGTATCACTTTAAAAGTGGTAGCTGTGAGGGGAGTTAGGCATGACCTTCAGGCTTTGTTTCCTGTTAACTTCACGCTGTATGCTTGATGTTAAAAAAATTGCTGTTGTCTCTGCTATTTCCTATGTAGCTATAGCATGGGGCAATTTTGGTTTTCTTCCACCGATGTTACGAAGTACGCATTTTATGTTTGTCCGATGATGTTGAGATCATGTTTATGTGTTGACTGTATTGGACGCGTCAAGATTGCCACTACATGACACTTGGCCTACTAAGAGATGGCTTTGCAACCTATATTATTTTGTATAGAGAATATGATCAGTTGTTTGCAAAACATATCCTGATTAAACATTTGTATATTGTACAGTTCAGCAACGGGACCTACTCTTTGTATGAAACCTATACTAAGATCCACTGTTCCTTCTCTCTGCCCTCTTCATTTAGAAAAGGCTGAAAAGCATGTTACAAGGGCCTTGAGGAAAGCCGGTCTTAATGTCACTTCTACGAGCAAGCTTGCTCCCAAGTTTCATGTGATCGTTGCAGAATATGTTCGTCAAATCCAGTCTAAAAGGAGAGCTGCACAGAAGGCACTTGGTGTTTCAATTTCAATTGAAAGCAAAGAGGGCAACACTATGTAATTCTTTGGATACTTTAGTAAAGATTCTTTTGTAAAGTTCCCATTAAGCTGGTGCACAGATGTATCTGAGGATCTTGGACGACATTGTATTGGTGATTTAATGTTGCAAGAATCAGATTCAGATGGATCGTGGACTCCTGCCTTCAAAGACATAAAGTTCTGCGTTTGGAAGGTAGCGTTTAGAAGGTATGGTATTAATATTAGTTTTTCATACCGTAAAATTTTATTTTGAAGTGCTCACTTACAACCTTTTAACCCGTGGAATGAAATTCACTCTTTTTTTTTTCTTTTTGAGCACGGTCATCTATATGCTCTACTTCTTATCTCGCTTCAACATCCAGTCTCTTGAATTCATGAGAAATAGAGATAATTTAGCAATTTGATTGGAAAGCTTGATCACGAGTTGTACTTTGCTTGATAATTTAGTAATTATAATAGTCAACAAGGAACTTTTGGCCTTCCGAATACATTGTCACGCCCCAATTTTTATATAATCCAGTGACATGATTTATTGATTTTTTAAGGTTTAATTAACTATGCTATGTGCAAGCCCAAATGATAAGTACCAATGGAAACAAGGTTCATTAACTTTTGCAAACAACTGATTTTTTAAGGTTTAATTACTCCATAGAACTTTCTTTTTACCAACTAAACCGTTTAGAATCAGCTATGAACTAATTTTTGCCCAAAACCAAGATGTGCAAAATCTGAATAGCTAGTGAATCACTGTAAATCGTAATGTAGTCATTTTTTGCCTTATTTTCCTTTTGTCCCATCAATATGAGGCCTGTGAGCCGGCCGTATGATATGATATTTGCATTCAGTTGTTTAAATATGATGAAAATTTGCCTTCAGTTGTTTATATATGAAATGTTACTTTATCTTGCCAAAGTTCTAGAGGTCATTCAGGCAATTCTATTCTTGCCTGTTGTACTCGGCATGATATATTCTCTGGATAATGAAATGCCAATTTTAACTTAAAAATCAAATTTCCGCAGGTGTTGGAAGCAGGGATGATTGCTCTGTAAGCTGGTAGGGTAGCATTATATGTAGCATTAAAGCCAAATCATAGGGGAGTGATGTGCATGAAAATTCATTGCACTTGCAGACTCCTTGGAATATACTGTACCATTTTAATGACAAACCAGAATTCTAACTCTAAACCAATGATATAGTTTGATAGTCTTGTGTGTATTGCATATGTGCCTTTGTCGGGGGTTCTTTTTGGTTGACTGCTACTATAACTAGTCATGGAATCAATTAGGTTTTCATTGTTGAGGAATCGTGTATCGGTAATATACGTGTTCCTATACGTTCATCTATGTAGCATAGGCTGCATAGCATTGTAGTTTTCTTTCTTCGTCTATTCAAAAGTTCAAATTCGCTTCTCTGATATCTCCCCTCTTTTCCGGATTGCAATTTTGTTCAAACATCCAAAAATTCAGTGAACGTTACCCCTTTGTGTAAGTTACAGTTTCACTTAGATGACCAGAGATATACATTTTACGGAGTTTGGATCTTGTGGGCAATTTTTTCAAGAACCAAATCAATGCCATATTGGTAACTCTTCCTGTGTTTTTGTTTTAATCATTTTTTGTCTTGAGTTTGAGATAAAGAATTGAATGCTTGTATCCTAGTATTGAGTTTATTCAGTACCTTAAAAAATCGGACCCTACATAATGAATGTTTTTTTTTTTTTTATTGAGAGAGAGAGAGAGAGAGAGAGAGAGAGAGAGAGAGAGAGAGAGAGAGATGAATATTGTACTACTCCACTGGAGAAGGGTAATTAAGGAGACTCACCTCAAACATTTTCCACTTTCACGAGCCCTAATTCACATGCTTTTCTGACATTCAACACCTGATACCCGGGAGCTCCTCATCACTTTTATCCCATGCCATTGCCATTCCTCTCTCTCTCTCTCTCTCTCTCTCTGAGCATATGTACATATGGGTTTCATGCGAGTGTGAAGACCATTATAGCTACTACACCACTAGTAGAGAATCCAAGGAAGAGAGTACTGTGATCAATGTGTACCTATCACTGGTCATAATCTCAACAATATTGCACCTAAAAGGACATTGACTTCCAAATTTGGCTGCTATAGGGAATGAACATGGTAGAATTTTTTTTTTTTAACAGCAATGAACAAAGTTGTTGGTTACAAACTTACAAAGTAAAGGCCTTTTGAGTTAATAAAGCTTGCTACAAAGATCATACGAGCATATGTTTTAATTGACACGGATAACTGTACTCAGTGTGGTTCGGCTTGTTCCGACCCCAATTTGTGCTCATTTCAGTGATCAAAATTTTTCACATTGTAGAGATTGTGGAGTAGAACCTTTAGGTATAAAATCAAGTTAATCATATTTTGATTGATACTATTTAATTGGAACATGTTAGAACTGTGGCTCATATGTTAAGTATGAAGAGATACTAAGAAGTTCTAGAAAGAAGGCCAGATGCTGGAGCGGAGCAATGGCATCTGGATCATCGTCCGCTCCAGCATCTTGCCCATCGCCAATGATCTAGTGAAAGTAGATTGGGCCGAAGGCCCAGACGTTCTATAATTGGGGGGTGACGGTACGGTTCATAGAGAGGTATTTTTGGGATACAGACCATATATCAGATTAGGATTAGAATAGAGTTGGTATAAATACCCTATGTTGTAAACCCTATTTGGCTATTTCGTACTGTGATAATAAAAGAACAGCAGCCGCTCTCGCTCCCGTGGATGTACCCGGTATTGGGGAACCACGTATGTCTCTGTGTTGATTCTTTTACTGTTTATACATGTAAATCGTGTGCGTGTATGTGATGATCCTAACATAACACATTTATGAAAAATCAAATGAGTTGGGCACACTAGATTACAACTTCAAAAGCCCATTTTTTCCAAGATAATTACTCCGATCAAATATTATTTGGCTTTCGATTGGTTTGATTTTTTACATGAGTGTTGCATTCAACGAGCTTTACAATGTCAACAAATTCGACCTTTGAAATGAGAACGAAATATGGTCGGAAGAAGCCGAACTGCACGGGCATTTGTGCGTTGGATTTTCAGCTCTGGCTTTCCTCTCTAGCTAGGTCACATTCCATTCCTGCCAATTTGCTCTCAAAATCTAGGTCACACTCCGCTCTATCTTTCCTTTCTATATTACTGAAGTTCTCTGTCACTAAGAACACAAAATTGCTATAAATATTACAGCATTCTTCTTCGGTTACCCAATAACAGAATCTGTGCCTATATCATACACCTACTGAAAAATTGCTACGACTGCTTACGGGAACAATTGATAAATTTTAATATGTGTAAAATACAATCAAATATGCAACATATCTGTTAGAGTTCAAAAAATTGTCCAGTCGGTGATCGCTTATATATTGTATTTCTCTTTATTTTACCAGAAACAGACATCCGAATGCCCGCACACATTCCATGCATTGTAGGGTTCGGGCTCGAGAGTAAAGTATATCTATGCATATACGTATGTAAAATGAAACAAGGAAGACTCAAAATCAAGAAATTTGAAATTAGGAACTTGAGAGAGAGAGAGAGAGAGAGAGAGAGAGAGAGAGAGAGAGATGCATAACGGTCACATGGTGCATGACCAATTTTCTCCAACCGTGATAACATTTAAACCAAACTGCACTCCTCACTCTATACAAATCCCCGCGCCTGTTTCAGTCTCATGCACTCACAAAACTAAAACTACACTCCTCACTAGCTCCAAAAGCTCCATAATGGAAAACTGCAAGAGATCTCCCCTGAAGCCATGGAAGAAAGGCCCTCCGAGGGGCAAAGGTGGGCCCCAGAACGCGGCGTGTGAGTACCGAGGCGTCCGGCAGAGGACCTGGGGCAAATGGGTGGCAGAAATCAGGGAACCCAAGAAGAGGACCAGGCTCTGGTTGGGCTCCTTCGCCACTGCCGAAGAAGCCGCCTTGGCCTACGATGAGGCCGCGAGGAGACTATACGGTCCCGAGGCTTACCTCAATCTTCCCCATCTCCAGTCCAATTACAACCCTCTCAACAAGTCCCACCACAAGCTCAAGTGGCTTCCATCCAAGAGCTTCGTTTCCATGTTCCGTCAACCCAGTACCGGGTGGCTCAACCTGAACGCGCAACCAAACGTCCAGGTGATTCATCAGAGACTGCAAGAGCTGGAGAAAAATGGAGATTTCAAGACGAAAAATCCGGTTGTTAATGAAAAAACCATGGCCGATGCTTATTTAACTCGGGAGAAAGACGTGGAGATTGTATCTGGAAAGGAATTGGGAGATGGAAAAGAGAAGCCTCAGATTGACTTGCATGAGTTCCTCCAGCAACTCGGCATACTGAAAGAGGACCAGAGTTTGTTGTGCGGTGGCGACGAAGGAGAGAGCTTTACAGAGCCCAAAACTCCATTGAAAGACGACGACGAGGATGGTGATCATCATGGTGGTGGTGGTGGTGATGGTGGGGTCCGGGGATTCGCTGAGAATAGTTTCAACTGGGATACTCTTATCGAGATGCGAGACACGGAGGATCATCAACCCTCCAGTAGCTTCCAGATTTGTGATATCCAAGAGGAGCTCTGTTTGCCTAGTTCCATTTGGAACTTCTGAGAAAGTATCAATAGTACATGAAGTACTTAATTTTTGAAAGGAAGAATCATATGTGGCTTTTACTAGCTAGAGGCGAGATAATAATAGGAAGGTCACGTCTTGTCATCATGTGACTTTGCTATATACTCCCTCCGTCCCAAATTGATTGTCCGGTCCGCAAAACGGAGTGTTAAAAATAATACAATTTTTGCAAGAAAAAATCAAAAGTTTTTCAACAACTTACTAGATATCAATGAGAATTTTTAATTTGTGAAAAAAGTTTGAATTTTTTCTTGAAAAAATTGCATTATTTTTAATACTCCGTTTTGCGGACGGGACAATCAATTTGGGACGGAGGGAGTACTATATGCAGTAGAAAGTTCCATATATATAGTGGTTGCCAACTTTATCTTCTTACTTAAAGTCTACGCTCACTGCTATTTTTCACCCCTCTCCCACCGCAACGCTTAATTTCACCGTCCGTCTCAACAAACAAACTCTTTCTTGAAAGAGTTTTTTTAAAATCTGAAGGTAACAACGAAAGAGAATGTGGTGGGCGTAGACTTTCTGTTTTCTCTTACGCACGAACTCAATTTTGATTTGAGAGATAGAGCGAGCGCCGTCTGTAGTATAGTAGTAGCAGTGGGGTTGAAAGGAGCATGTTGTTTTAGTAGAGGCAGAAAGTGGGGTTCGGTAATCGATGTGCGTTCTTAGTTGTTTTACTGAATAAAACGCCTCTTTTAACTTTGTAATTCCCAACCTACGTTACTCGTTCCGATTAACTTTTTCTAAAGTTAACATTTTATTTTTATTTAAATTTTTGTGTTTGTTCGTTTTGTGCCAATTTTATTGGACTTTCCGATTAGTCTTTCTTCTTTTTTTTTTTTACTTTTATCCTAATATTTTGATCAAGTCAACTTTTTGAGCTTAAAAATGGTCATTATTTAAAATATTTGGATAAAAGTAAATTTTTTTTAATTTTCCGATTCATCTCGTTGAGACGAATCAAAAAGTCAAAAAAAATTGACGCAAAACTAAAAATTTAGGAAAAAATTCAAACACGAACAAAATAGGAAAAAACTCAAAAAGTCCAGAGAAACTAAAGTTTGGGCAGTTAGGCTTTTAAAAAACGTGCGTTTTGTTTAATAAAATAGTTGAAAAACGTGGTCTGTCAATTCGAGGCAACTGGTAAATTTGACCCAAAATTTTCGTCATCAAAATTTCTGGGTTTTGGTCGATTGAACTGAAATTGATCGATCAATTTTGAATAAGGTTTTGTAATTTAGCTTTCTTTAGGCCGAGTACTGGCTGAAAAGCTAACACTTGCGTAAAATGTTACGCCGGCCAGTACTCGGCCTTTGTAAAACGTTACTTCGTCCATCCCTAGTTATACCATGCAAACCGTAGACCTCCCATCCAGTATATATAGGCAATTATGTTTTACCAGGCAAGCCATAATGTTCTCTAGCAACAGGTTGACAATGCCAATTGCCAAGAGTAGCACAAAGTGAGCAATGACAATTAGATTCATCAAATAAGGCTAAAACAAAGCGAGAGCATTACAGCAAATACACACACAGATTGATATATATATCCTACTGGCCGGGAACAACTACGATGTACACTTGCGTATGATATGCACTCATAATATTTATCACTGAGAGACGTAACATTTACTATTGAGAGGTGTTAACATTGGCGTAACATTTTACAACAGGTGCAATATTCTACCAAAGAGGCGTAAGGGTGCGTACCGTATGCACCCTTAACTATTAAGAGGCATAACATTTGTACGTTCAACATAGGTGTAACATATATAATATGGGGTGTGCATTGGAACTTTTTCCGTAATTGGAGGGGCACCAAGTTCCATATTTAGATGATGTTGAAACTTCTCATGAAATTAACACTAATAAAGCTACACATACGTTGCGAGTGAAAAAATTGTCATACTTTGACAAGAAGTTTATGGGGAAAGAGATTGTCTTATTCACGGCTTCACGGAAGAATGCAATCTCGGCCGTCCGGACAGTCCAAAGTCGAAACGGACGCGCGTGATTCACCTCCGTAAATAACTATTCACGGAAGCCTCCGTTAAAAAGATATGATCTCATGTAGGAAATGTTTATAGACAAGGTGTTTCATTCCATAAACATTAGAACAAAACATTAGCAAGGAAAAGATCTAGTTTGCCCATACCAAACAGTACATCATCTTCACCTCATAACATGTAACATGTTTGAAAAAGGATACAGATGCTGTCCATTCTCTTAAATGGGACTGAACGGTCCTGTCCGGATCCTTACCAGGTCTGTTTTGATAATGGGTATTGTTATTAGACTTTGGCAAGAACATTAGGCGCAGACCATCAATAACATTAGGCATATAAGCACGCAAAAAATCATGCTAATTGGATATCGTTTGATGTGTTCTCGAAACATATTTATGTCTGTAGAAATGAATTTTATTTAGTATTGCAATATTTTCTAAACCCATTTTTCTCAAGATAGATGTGTTTCAAAAATATACTAAATGATACTAGTATATGATTAACATGAATTTTGGCGCGCCTAATGTTCCCGACGAGGTCTAAACTATCAATAGTCCCAATCATCAAAACGGACCTAAGAAGGGCCTGGAAACGACCAAACACAACCGTCTAGTCCCTATGGACTAGAGAGGATCTGTATCCTTGGAAAAATGGGTTTGTTCATTTAGTATTTTGGTGACATTGGACCAAAAAATTAAGACAGACCCCACACCGTATGAGGTGAGTTCAAATGGGCTTCGATACTCCTAAGCAATGGGTTTAAACTTTAAACCATCGAAAGAATTAATGGACACAAATTCATTCATAGGGATGGATAAGAAATTGACTCTCAAAATAGAAATGTTGAGAATGTGAAGAGATTTGATTATTTAAAAAAAAAAAGGAAAAGGCGAAGAGACACCTAAGCCCCACTGGGTTGAAGAAGAAACCTTTGGCGGATATTAATTATCCAAACACGTCATTGGCCGTCATTTTCTTATTTTTCGAAGAAGGAAGTGCACAAGTTATGGGGGCTTTGGGCTTCGACCCATTAGCCATGCGCGTGCGCTGCTTTTGCTTGCCCGATCCGTTGACTCGTGGATTGGCTTGTGCTCGGGTTTGGGCTTTGGCCCAATGCTCTTACCTATTTACAGCCCAGAAATTTAAGTGGATTGGGCTTGGTAATTTGGCCTTTTTTGGACTCTCAGAATAGAATAGTCTATTCAGTCCAAGAGCTGAAGAACTCTTCAGTTCCCCTCGTTTTGGAGCAAGAACGCCTTTCGAAAAAAAAGAACAAGAACTATTTTGAATTAATCATTTTTCTCGACCAAAGAAACCTGAAAAGAAAAAATTAGCAGGACCAAAAGTAAAAAAAAGTACACTGAAGATGAAAAAAATATCAAACAACTTTATTTTTTTTGTTTAAAGTGTCGTCTTATATGAACTTTTTTCAACATCAGTTCATATTTTTATATTTTTCCGATTCGCATCGTCGAGATGAACAGTTAACCCCAAAAATTACGATGGAAATTTAAACATAAAGTTACGAAAAGCAAAAAAAAAAATACAGAAATAAGTTCTGGACAAATAAGTTTACAAGAACGCATTAATCCCAAATTAATACCACCATTACCCCATTCGCGAAATTGAATTGCGTCCGCCCATAGTTTTTTTTTTTTTTTGCATTAGGGCTCCGTTTGTTTCGATGTAAAATATTTTACAATGTAAAATGTTTTTCATGTAAAATATTTTTCAAAAAATAAACTTCAAACTTTTATTTTTCGATGTTTTGGTTGGCACTTGAAAAATATTTTCAGAAATCGACAAAATAATGTAGAAATATAGAAGGAGGCTTAAATGGTGGAGAGATTTGAGAATATTGGAATTAAATGTGGGTCAGGATTGACGATCGAGAAAACTGAGTAGTGAGAATTGTAGTAGAAAGCAAGGGGTTCATTTCGGAAAATAACTTACGAAAAATTTAAGGGTAAGTCATTTTTATCCAATCAATGAAAAATGTTTTACACGTAAAATATTTTCTTCCTTTTTTACACAATCAAACACTAGAAAATAGGTAAAGCATTTTATCAAAAAACATTTTACGCCCAAACAAACTGAGCCTAAAGCTCTGTTGATTGTATCAAGTTTACCAAAAAAAAAAAAAAAAAATTTATCAAAAAAACCAAACAAACCAAAAAACTCCAGAGCTAAAAATCCGTTTTCTCCTTTGTTCTTCTTGTTCCAATGAGAGAGAGAAATATTTCACAAGTTCTAGTTCGATAAAATAAAATAGTAGAGTGTGGTGCTGCTACGACTATATATACATAGCCGTTGTACCTCCGGTGACGAATTTGTCTTAAGGGCACCATGTAATACACCAGCCTCGGTTTGCAATTTCCTATTTCTTTGCACTTTTTGATTTATATATAAAGTTCAAATGAATCAAATCAGTTTTCTGTAATTTCAGCCTATTGTTTTATTTTCCAGCGTTCAATTCTGTTAATAAACTAGTTTTTATTGTTATTGTTTCATCACTGTTTTTGCCTACATAACAATGTCTTTATGTCAACTTAGAATCAGTAATCTCCACAGTAGAAAGCAGGGGCGGAGCCAAGATTTTGATCCGGGGGCCGGCTTAATAGATATATATTTTTTTTATAGAAATGTATATTTATTGTATCATAAAATTTTTGCTTTTCAATACATTATATCTGTACGTTGAAATGATTCCAACCGAATGCAATTAAAGTATATTAATTATTTCGTTTTTTTTCTTTAGGCCACCTCAACAGTCACGTGCTTATTTTTTTTATTTATGACAGAAATTGAGAAATGATAATGTAAAATAACTTATTTTTTTATCAAATAATCCAAAATTATTGAGATTATAAGTTGTTATACACGAATAATTATCAATAATATTCAAAATCAGATATATACAAAATAAAACTTTTAAAACTCGAGCAGCTCTCGATCTCGGTTCAGCTCATTAATGCTCAGCTCGGCTCGGCAACAAACGAGCCGTTCGAAAAAAAACTCGGCTCGTTAAGGAGAATCTCGGCTCGATTAAAGAGGCTCGTTTAATAAATGACTAACGTCAACTCGTGAAGGGCTTGGCTCAAGCTCAAGTTTTTTACTCACTTAGTGAACAAGCCGAGTTCCAGATCGATAAAGCTCAGGTCGGCTCAACTCATTTACAGCCCTAACCGGGGGATTCCGGACCCCAACATAGCTTTCGCCCCTGGTAGAAAGTGTAATCAATTAAAGCTATAGATTTGGTTGCAGACAATTCGAAGAGGGTGGGGACATGAGTCACATGAGTTGGGAAAGAGAGAATGAGAAAGGTGAGTTTTTCCCTTGTTTTTTTCCCTTTCTTCTTTTGACTTGATAACGGATGAGAGGTGAATGCGTGAATGAATGAGTGATAAGTGCTGGCCAGAATCAGCACAATCCTTTTGCCTACTCTTTCCATTTCTGGAAGATTCTTCCATTCTGAAGGGGACACCCCTCCCCCGGCCGCCCCATCGATTCCACAATCCTTTTGCCTGTTCTTTCCATTTCTGGAAGATTCTTCCATTCTAAAGGGGACACCCCTCCCCTGGCCGCCCCATCTATTCCACAACCCTTTTGCCTGTTCTTTCCATTTCTGGAAGATTCTTCCATTCTAAAGGGGACCCCCCCCTCCCCCGGCCGCCCCATCGATTCCTCACGTTAAATCGACCGGTGAGCTCAAAAAGTTACATGACTGAAAACAAAGTGTAAAAAGTGTCTTCCACTCCCAAAAAGTTTGAAAAATCTTCTCCTTATCGCAAAATTACGTGCAAACACAGTTTCTTGGAATGAAATGGATGTTGGGCATGTCATGACATTGTCGCGGGCGAGGTTGATTGATTGAACGAAGGACCGGGAAAATTTTGGGGTTTGTCAATCTTTTAACTTTATGGTTTTGGATAGAGCCGGCGTTGAATTTGCAAGGGCCAAAAGCGAACGTTTTATCTGGAGCCCTCAGTACTTTTCCTAGTAAAAAAAAGTTTTGGGGGAAAAGAATACAAGTATTTGAGAACGTAAATACCCATAATCAAGCTCTATATTCACAAAATTCTCATACTGATCATCATTTTCCACACGTTCAATTGAACTTGACCATCTATTTGCAAAAGAAGAAATTAGTAATGGGCCGGGATTTGGTATAATATATGAAAAGTATTTATGAATTGGTCCATGAAAAGTATTCATGAATTGGTCCATGAAAAGGCAATAAACAGCTTAGATTCAAATCACTGTGAATTTGAGCCATTCATGAACCAATTCGGAGACTTGTCATTTATCTCCTGACATTTTCGATTAGTAATAGAGATAGCACCGAATTGAGAACATAAATACCCAAAATCATGCACTTCTGATATCTTTGAGTGTGAAACTAAACCACCAGTTTTCCCTCATATAGGACAAACCCAAGTGATACTCCACCATCACAAGCAACTCATAGATTTAAATATCGGTCACTACGAAGCATATTGGTCGCTACATAGCGATTTTTCGGCCCTCTGATAGTACTGCTATTTCCGGTATATTGTTGCTATCCAAAATTCACATCCATACGTACCGATTGATTCCCCCAATAGGAATCGCTTTGACTTTGGTTTTGTGACCGCTTCACGGCCGCTAGGTGACCGCTACAGCCTCTACAGTTGCTTAGGCACAATGGCTGCACCTAATTTTTGCTACTTATTCAACGATACGCCCGCTACTGCTATTGCTACTGCTACCGTTAACTAATCCGCTATCGCTATTTAAAACCTTCCAAGCAAGAGGAAATTAAGCTTTTACTATCTCTTCAAAAAAAAAATTTTGGCCATTCTGTGGGCACAACCGTTCCTAAGCATTACGGACTACCAAATGGGGAGCATGTCTACACATTCCTTGATCCTAATCTTCTCTATCCTAGGGGACGGGAATGAATGCTTACGATAATCGAACCATGCCCATATGGTAAGGAGTATAACGGAGACACTAATTGCACTCCACTCCACTTGCACTATCCGTTCTGATTGAATGCATTTCTTCTCCCAAATTAAATACTACAATCTAGTCCACTCGATAAAACATTTGTTTTCCGTTATGACCCAATCCCCTCTCTGTTATCGATCCCACACTGCCTGGATAGATCTTTGGTTCTGAATTACCCATTTCATCTCTAGCAAGGATGAAGCTAAGGTTTTACTCTAGCAGTGACGAAATGTGAAGGATTGGAGGAAGGGTGCTTGGCAGTGGTGCCGTGTGGCCGATCTGGCCGTTCATCTCAGTACGGACGGCTCGGATCTAATCCGAGTACATAAACGGCCGGATTGGCTGCTCAACATCGTTGCCAAGCACTCTTGGTTGGCAATATCCCCGGGTCCACAAAATGTATACTAAAAAAATAAAAAGATGCATTGCAATATTAATATATAGTTATTGACTCTAGGAAAAGTTAAAAAAACATAATAATAATAAAACCTATAGTAATGTTCATTCTGTTCAAAAAGGGATTTGTTTCTATAGAATGTCACAACTTATGAGAAGATAGAGGAAGGGGGAAGAGAAATAGAATAATGTTCCTTTTGTTCAAAAAAG
>BPLS01000687.1:411836-430866 GCA_019656275.1 Rhododendron kiyosumense | reverse complement strand
TTTGATCCTAGTTTAGCTTCATTATCTTTCTTTTCGTTGTTCTAGCAACGATTAGAAATTTTTTTAAGTCCTTAGCTCACAAAGGCAACCAACTAACCATCACGAGGCCTCCTTTGGGCCAAGCACAATCACTCGAAAGAAGTTAGATTTTGAGGCTCGAAGGCCTTAAAAATTACTCGGACAGCAATTCTGCCCTGGCATGCCCACAACATTTGCCAATTCAGTTTTTTGCACTTTTGTGAAGAAACAGAATGACAATAAGTTGCCTAAGGAATTCTAGGCCAAAGCAATGGCATGTTTAGTTATCTACTGAATCGCGCGACCGCTAGACTTTAGATTCATCACAAAACACAAAACTTGGAGTTCACACAAGCTGAATGAGAATTATCTTGGAGTACTATTTGGTTGTATAGCCTATACAAAGGTCCTAAAGCCAAGAGGATCAAGTGATTCTTCGCGAAGGACACACGTACATCCTTCTTGACAATAGAGGCTGAGCGCGATAGAATACAAGCCATACTGTCCCATCGCCAAGGAGTAAAGATGTGAACTTTGAAGAAGATTAGGCTTGAGCTTGGGATCAAGATGAAACTACATATCAAGGATGTTAGAGCTCATCGCGATCAAGTGATCACTCATCATTACCATCAGAAAGCTCAACTGAAAGACCAAAAAGGAGAAGCCTGAGGGAGCTGTATGAAGCCACAAAGACAGAAGACATTCCGACATTCCCAAATGGGCGGCCTTTTTTGGTATTTTAGTTGGGGTATTTTAGTTGAACGCAATAATAGATGAAGAGAACGATGAAGGGGGCAACTAATTTCAAATGAAATTTCACAATTGGTGCCAACTGTTAAAAGTCAACTTCTGACAACTTTCCTAAGTGTGCGAAATGAAATGGAGTCAACAGTTTATTAGGGAGTAACTTTCAGATTTACATCTAGGGAGTAACTTTCCTAAGTGTGTTAAAGTATATGCTGATTCCAACAAGTTTTTGCACAAAGCTTTTAAAAAGGATTTTGATTTTCCAATCTTTTCCTCCTCTTCCTTTATTTTCGAGATTTCATATTTTCTCATAATTTTTGCACATAAACAAATCTCACAAATCAATAGCACAAATCAGCTCCATAATATTATGGCAGAGTAATGACTGCCTATCTATTAATCTGAACCAAATCACACCCCAAAGAGGAGGCCCAGTTCATACAAAGGAAATGAAAGAATTGATATCTCACATGAAAAGAAAACCAGGCCAGTTCATACAACTGAAAAGAAAACCAACCAATTCCTCCCAATGAACTCCAAGAACATGAGAGAAACCCCAAGAAAATGAAAGAATTGATGTCCCGATCAAACACCATATGCCGCGGCATTCGGCCGAATACTTTTGAGACTGAGCTAGTTTTTCAGTTTTTCAGACTTGGAAGGGCCATGGCCAGTTCTTCATGTCCTCCTCCTCCACCTGCTGCACCTTTGCGCTCCTCTTGGAAAGATCACCACCTTCCACATACGCATAGTACTTGAGGAAGAATGCAAGAGTCAGAACCACCCACTCCAGGCAGAATATCAGCACACACAACCCACCTGCCAAAAAATCAATCCCAAGATTTTCAATCGAGATTTCTGTTTTACAAGAAACTGCACTTATTGACTCTCTAGAAAAAACTTAATCTTTCATGGACGAATCTATATTGACCAAATAATACCCCATCCATCCGGGTAAAGATAGTCCATTACGAAAAAAACTTGCAATTTTCTAATAAAAAAAATTAAAGCGCTTTCGTACATAATCGAACATATAATAAATCTAATTGGAGGAATACTGGAATAGGATTATTTAGGTGATATAAAATCTTTTTAAACAAATTGATCTTTTGATTGAAAAATCTGCATAGCAAAGAAAATACTACTCCTACAAAAATTGATCTTTGATTATTCTACATAACAAAGAAATCCACATAACAGAGATTGATCTTTGATCGAAAAATTGTTCTTTGATTGAAAGACAGTATTTTGGTGAAGAAGTAGTAATGTATTACCTGCCAATTTCAGTATCACAGCACCATCTTGTTCCTGGACATAGGACTTCAAGTTGCCAAGAAAATCACTGGTCCTCGTGAAGATGAGGACCGAGACAGAGCCTTGGAATATTGCCGTCAAGACAGTGGCGACCATGTGGGTCCCGTACCACTTGCTGCTGGCGCGGGAGGAGGCGGCGGCGCAGCCCGAGACGGCGCCGGCGATGGTGAGGATGTGGAGGAAGATGAGGAAGAACCCGCAGAGGGAGGGGATGAGGCGGAGGGAGAGGGTGAGGAAGATGCAGCTTGAGGCCGCGCCCAAGAGGATGTAGTTGCAGAAGAGGAAGATCTTGTGGGTGTTGTAGTGCGGGTCGCTGGTTTCAATGGAGAGACCCATTTGGAGGGAGAATCGGTTGAGAACTCAAAAAGTCCGGCGAGTCGGTCGGAGAATACAGCGGTGGTCCGGCGGGCGAGGGCGGTGTTTCTTGGCGGTTGAGAGATTTGGGCTAGAGTTGTTTTGATGATGGCTGTGGTGATTTTTTGATATTGGAGGAGGGTGGAAGGAAGGGTGTATATAAGAGAGAACAGGGCAACGGTAATATTTGACTTTGTGGAAAATTCGAACGTTGGGGGACCGGGGGTAGGGTTAAAGAAAGCGAGCGTCACGTCCAACGGCTAGTTTCTTTATAACGGTGTTATTTCCTTGTTCGATATTTCCTTGTAGATTCCTCTCTCTTCCAGAAGTTGACTTCACATTTTTTATATTTGGAAGCAACAGCAATAATGACGGTTCACTCCTTTTTATTTAGCTTATTGAGGAGAAAATAATAACTAAAAGGAAGAAAATTTAAAAAATTAACTGAAGATAAAAGATCAAGGGCCTTGTTCGTTTAGGGGTATTGAGAGAGAGATTTTTGAAGATAATGAGTAAGAAAAGAAAGCCAAGAGAAAATTTAATTATTTGAAGCCCCAGCCAAATTTATTGGAGACTGTTTCTCTGTCTCTATGGGATTAGACAAACATCAAAGAAATTATCATATATTTACTCAAACTATATTTTTATCTTGAAATATAATTTGTACATTTTAATTTCATATCATTGTACTCTAATATATGTTTTTTAGTACTTGTGTTGTGTGCAAATGGAGTGACGCGCAAGTGGTAGTAGCCATATGCTCCTTGCACCAAGTAAAGGTTTGAAACTCACAAGCCCTTCCCATTTTCCTTGGATTAGTAGTAAAATAATTTTGCGTTGTAAAATAAATTAGTGCAAAAATCATTACCCTTTTATTTAATATTGAGTATGGTTTTGAGTTTAGTTATCAAGTAGGCCAAACAAACCATATCAGACAAATGTATTGAAAACTCTTAAGCCTCAATGAAAGGTACTTGCCATTTTGGCTTTATAATCCTGCAGTATTTTTTTTAATTTAGATTGTTTTCATCTTTGTTAGTTTCACGTCAATTTATAATAGAATATTGGTTTGTCTTAACAAAAGAAACCTCAAAAGTAAAAACTTATGATCAAAGTATTAAAGAGTTTCACTAAAAACAAAAATGATCCCAATCAGTCTTCATTAAAAAAAAAAGTCATTTAGTTAATAATCATTTACTGTTTAGATTCCTCTAATCAAAACGAGTTAGTAATTCAATTAAAAAAATTAATACAAGAGTTAATAAATGCGAAAAAAATTGAATAATGAAGAAAAAGAATGGGAAAATAACGGTCAAAGACGTGTTTTGATAATTAATACCTGTCAAGGACATTTTATTTATTAACAAATGTTCTTAACATGTCCTTTTAAGGTATTAATTATTAAAACACGTCATGCCGTCATTTTCCCAAAAATAATCCGCCTAAATTATTAAGCCGACGCATGCCAATTGATGGGCTAACTTACTGTTCTTGGGCTACCCATTCCTGCGAAGTCGCAGGCTTTTTATTTGGCAGGCCAGGCATTAACAAGAAAGTATAAGCCGAAGCCCAACCCATGGGCTAGGGATAGACAGGTTTTTCATGGAGAGGCCCAAACCGGGCTAAAGACCAATGGTCCAGACGGGCATTGGGCCCGCGGGTGGGGACAATATTTGCAAAATAGTATAGTTACGATATTGATATGGTGGAGGTTGTTAGTAGAATTACTCTCTTACTCTTTTATGTAAAAATAGAAGAATATATTGATATTGTAACGGCGATTAATGGAGAGGCCTCAAACCAGGCTAAAGACCAACAATCCGGATGGGCATTGGGCCCGCGGGTGGGGACGATATTTGCGAAATATGGTACGAAGTATTTGAAATTGTAAAAAATACTTCAGGATAAAAGAGATTAGCAATGTATGGACACTTCAGGATAAAAGAGACGGACTTGCGGGTCGGGATTATGGACGAGCCCGGTTTCGATCCCTAAAAGTCCAAGTTTAGCCCATACATAATCGAGACTGAGCCAGCTCCCCTACTTGGCGGGCTGAGGCTCCTTTTTCGCTAAACTAGAATAGGAAAATATATATATCCAAATGATAACTTACGCTTTGTGGTGATTACAATTATCACGTAGAGCAGATAATTTATTTAAGTTGACTATGCTACATTTTAATGTGCCTTTAAACACGGGCATCCGTTAATTTAGTTAATGATGAAGCATGTTTTCTTTGTTGCATGCAAACGGTAAACTCTTTTGTATATTTTTACACCAGTTTTAAATGGCCCCTTGGGAGTACTGAATTGCATGTACACATGTTTTTTCAAGTGCATTAAACGCCTCACCATAAAGTATATTCATATACATAATGAGTTAGACGAATGAGTCCGGTATATTTTTTTGTCTCTGGAGTAATGGCAAAAGACAACTCATTTCTGCATATACATTACATTTAGTCCATTTTGTTAGAGGACATGTGTTGAATAGTGAAAAAACATATGCAAAATAGTACTAAACACTATCAAAAAAATAGCCACAAAAGGAAAATTTCAATCATAATTCAAACCCATACTGTTCCAAAAATCCAAGAATCCAGATTTGATTATTGTGTTGTAAGAATAAGAAAAGAAAATTCCGTTTACCCAATTGGGGAAGAGACTCAAAAAATACATCTAATACGAGCAGACATGGTCCACTGAAAAAATAAATGCCATAGTCAAACAAGGTCCACGACTAATACCTTCGAGTCACCCGAGTTGTGAAGAATTCTAATCTTGGTGGTTGAAGTCCATCACTAACCCCAATCAGTGGTGAAATTTTAACTGATAAACCAACCGAAAAAGTCGGTTCGGTAAGTTGCCAATCCCAACTGAAGGGGAAAAAAAATGTGACCCTTTGCAAATGCAATTCAATCATTCAATGAGATAAATGAATGAGACCAATCAGCTGCAAATCTATTGGACTATTGGTAAGTTGCCTATGTGCTCATTTATTTGCCGGGACCAATATTGATGAATCCCACAGAATATATAGTTGCAATGAACTAACAATGATGAGATTAATAACACCGCATGCATTTCCCACAAATTCCTGATATTATTAATGACTCAAGGTGTTTCGCCAAGTTACTAGAGTGAGTATGAGAAATCAATAAGTCTGTGTCCTCCATGAGGTCGCATATTTAAATTCTATAGAGGTCAAACATTTAAAATTTTGGGGCTAGCCACTAGAGAGTTTACTCGGTTGTTAACTTTAATTCTTTAAAATCCTGATATTAGTTGAGATGCACACAAACTGGCCTGGATATCCGGTTGTAAAAAATAAAAGAAAGAGTGATATTATATCATTTTTTTATAGGGAATAAAAGTTTGGGCAATCAAATGATCCCTGTAGTTTGGTCTTTGTATCACTTTGGTCCCTCTAGTTTTAATTGGCTCGATTTTAACCTTACAGTTTTGATTTTGTGCCAATTAAGTACAATCACTAACTTCCATTTCCTCCTACTAACAGAACCAATTGTGCAAATTGCACTTGACCCCCTGTGATTTGCCCTTGGTATAAATTTCCCTTATTTATTTAGAAACTTCAACACAACCCATGGTGATTTTGTATATTAGAGTGCATCATTACATGTGTTAATGGAATGTTATTTATTCTACTTTTATTAGTTTTGAGTCAAATATTTATTGAATTATTTATTCGTCTTGACAAGAGGAACGTAAAAAGTTGTATTTGACTTCTCTAAGTCGCTAAGTACAGATATAAACCAACATATATTCAGGAAGTTTTGTTGTGCCTCAATCACACTATTGGAAATCACTCTTGCATCTCGCTGTTAACTTCCTCCGAAACCACCATATCAAAAGCTCACAAAACCATGAAGTGGTGCTAACAAAGAACTATATAGGGTAAATTTCAGATACACCCCCTGTACTTTGGTCACTTTTCAACTACACCCCCTCTACTTCATTTTTAATCACTCGCACCCCTTGTACTTAAGACTGATTTGGAACTGTTAGTATTTTCGTCCAAACTAACGAAAAAGCAGGTAATGGCTTGTTGGCGGGAATTTTCCCTTCTAAAACATCTTTTCTAAGACCAAATTGCCCCCATAATCCATTTACATCCTATATATACCATTTCTTCTCAGGTAAGAATGGAAAACAAAGCATCACCCACCCATTTCTCCACAGGTAAGAATGTAACTGATTGACTTACCTCATTGCTCGATCATGTGTTTGTTAATAGAGAGACTTGAAAGAGGTTGTTCAACCTTAATTTTTTTTTTATTTTATGAAAACTCTTTACAAATTTAAAGAATCATACCAGTGCATTTTCCTTTCCCTTGCTAGCAGTTTGTGTACTTTTTTTTCTTAGGCTATTGAACCTTCTTTTCGTAATAGATGTAAGAGGCAGAAGGAAAAAAACAAAAGACTACTCAAGATATTGGAATGAGCAAAATAAATCCAAAGTAAAAAAGATACAAAAGACAAAAAAAGAATTGAGAGAATTTCATTTATTTGTTAACAAATTTGGTATGCTTCAATGGTTAAAACCTAAATGCAAACTAGTATACGTTGGCAATTGGTTAGGAAACTCAACCTTTGTTCAAGCCAGTGACAAAATGCAAGCTCTTGTTGTGCTCGCCTTTCATGTGAATGGTGTATATTGAAGGAAAGCAAAACAGGAGCCATGTAAAGGAGCCATGTATTAAAATTTGTTAAGCTAACCCTTGGACATCACCACCAATGAGCTCCCATTATTATCCCCAGCTATTGCACTTATAAAATAGTTCTTCTCCCAATGTTCCATTATCCACTCCTTCAAAAAAGATAAATAGAAAAGATTACTTGGTTGATATACAAACATTTGCATGCAATAAGCACACTTCCATTAAGTGCAGAGCCCATTAATGTGCATGTATAGGCCATGTTAGAGACCTGTGGGAAAATTGGCATAGATTAAGGACTAGAAGAAACCATGTGCAAAAAATGGGGTGAGAGCTCATAAACGTGAAAAGTGAAGCCAGTGCCAGCATCCATAATTAAGGCGAGCACAACAATATACATGGCTCCTATTTTGCTTTCCTTCAATATACTACACTCTTCACATGAAAGGCGAGCACAACAAGAGCTTGCATTTTGCCACTGGCTTGAACAAAGGTTGAGTTTTCTAACCAATTGTCAACGTATACTAGCTTGCATTTAGGTTTTAACCATTGAAGCATACCGAATTTGTTAACAAACAAATGAAATTCTCTCAATTCTTTTTTTGTCTTTTGTATCTTTTTTACTTTGGATTTATTTTGCTCATACCAATATCTTGAGTAGTCTTTTGTTTTTTTCCTTCTGCCTCTTACATCTATTACGAAAAGAAGGTTCAATAGCCCAAGAAAAAAAAGTACACGAACTGCTAGCAAGGGAAAGAAAAAGGCACTGGTATGATTCTTTGAATTTGTAAAGAGTTTTCATAAAAAAAAAAAATTAAGGTTCAACAACCTCTTTCAAGTCTCTCTATTAACAAACACATGATCGAGCAATGAGGTAAGTCCATCAATTACATTCTTACCTGTGGAGAAATTGGTGGGTGATGCTTTGTTTTCCATTCTTACCTGAGGAGAAATGGTATATATAGGATGTAAATGGATTATGGGGGCAATTTGGTCTTAAAAAAGATGTTTTAGAAGGAAAAATTCCCTCCAACAAGCCATTACCTGCTTTTTCGTTAGTTTGGACGGAAATACTAATAGTTCCAGACCAGTCTTAAGTACAAGGGGTGCGAATGATTAAAAATGAAGTAGAAGAGGTGTAGTTGAAAAATGACCAAAGTACAGGGGGTGTATCTAAAATTTACCCAACTATATATATATATATATATATATATATATATATATATACACATACATATTTATGTCTGTATTGTATTATTTTTTTCGTTAGTGAACTTTTTTTAGGATTTTGGACATAATTTTCTTTTTTTTTTTTCATTCCTCTTGTTGAGGCTATTAAGAACCTAAAAAAATTGGATTAAGGAAAATTAATCAGAACAAAAAATGAATGTTGATAGTTTGAGATTTAATTAGGTGGATAAGATATTCAATTAATATCATCTTCTCTATACATAGTCCATTAAAGATATGTTCTTACATGTGTGGACGGGAGAGAAAAGACAGAAAAAAAAAAAGTTAAGAAGGATAATATCGTCTTTTATATATAGTATTAACGGGTTTTTTTTTAAAATGAGCATTAGCCAATGAAATGTGCACTTTTAGTACATAAATCACACTGGGTCATACGCTAGTTTTTAAAATGACAAGGGGTTAATTTACACAAACTCAAATTACAAGGGTTCAAAGTGTAGTTTCTGCAATTAGTTCCGTTAGTAGGAGCAAATAGAAGTTATCAATTATACTTGATTGGCACAAAATCATAACTGCAAGGTTAAAATCGAGCCAATTAAATATAGAGGGACCAAAGTGACACAAAGACTAAACTACAGGGACTATTTGAGTAATTTTTCCTAAAAGTTTTATTAAAAAACTTTGACAAACGGTACATCAAGTTGAAGGTAGGGGAGAGGAATCTAGCCAAGGCTAAGATGAAAAAAAAAGAAAAAAAGCTAGGCCGGTTGCTGCTGCCGACTTTTCACTTGCAAAAACCCTCGTGAGATCTGTTGGGCCAGCCACAATTGCCTTGTCAGGACCCTTCCTTTTCTTTGGTCTAACTTTTGGTCAAACTAGTAAACCCATTGGTTTTTGGCCCACCAAGACATGTGCAAACTAAATAGAATTCTTTTGCCACCTATTAGCCCATGGACTAATTAGTTCCGTGCTAAACATATGACCTTCAAACGGACTTTCCAACACCGTATAATATTTTGATTCCGCATTTTTTTTACCAAATCCTCCAAATACCTATAATACACAAATTAAGCATTAAGCTCCAAATAATAATATAAATGAGACTTAACAAAGATAAATTAGGGGGCACTAATGTGAACATTTACGCACCTATCACCAGTCCCAATTTTTGATTTCATAGCATTTGAAATCCTTTCCAAGTAAGGTGAACAGGCCACTAGGTCCTTGGGGAAAAGAACTCACGCACGTCCAATTGTCACGTCCTCGATTTTAAACATAAAAATAATAGTTTTTCCATATATAAAACATCGTCTTATTCCTGCCAACATACTCATGGACGACTTGTCAACATCATCTCACAAACAAACCTCCTTTCAGAAAAATATCCACCTGTTTACATCTCATAAATTACATAATAGTCCGGAGAGAGAAAAATATTAAGTAGCATTACATTTGTCTAAGATAAAAGATATGACATTTAAGTTACAATTTCACTTCAAAATATAACTTAAACAAGATGAATAAGACACTCTTCTAACCTAAAGCTTCAACGACATCTGGCAATGCACCATGGCACTCCATGCCATACACTTTGATTGATACCTGAAAAGTGCCAAGAAAATATTTTAATATGAGCAAAATATTTTAACTAAAGATATAACTTACATAGCTATCCTTCCTTTAGACAACATAAACTTCTCTTCTGTAATGCTTATCCTATCATCTTCACACGCGCACGCACCCCGTCTATCTTTAATAACTCAATTTAACCTCTATTGTATCCTCCATCACATCCCTTTTATCACATCATCTTGTTAATGTCGATATACCATTATTTAAACTACTTTCTCACCCACGACTTACATTCTAGTCTTCAGTCATCGTCTACCAAATTTCTTTTACACTAGAATTCTCCTTTATAAGTTTAACATGCAAATATCCTTTATAAATCTCTCACAGTGTGCCACACCACAAAATATCAAATATACATTCATGCCAAACAAGTTACCAAATCCTATTTATCGCACTACTAGTATCAAACAAGCATCCAAGGACTCAATCTTATATAATGGCATCAAAATAGGTCCAATATAAATAGATCAACCATATCGGCATCAAGGAACTTACACAACTACTTCACTTCTTAAAAATATCAAGTCATTGTCTATCGTATCCCTTCTCATTATTCTTATTATCATACTTTTCATGTCAATATGAGTAATTCACACCCACACAAGCATGTCTTTTACTCAACCGATATTAGGACAATGAGCTCCAATGATTGGGAAGTTTATGAGAAGGAAAATAAGCTAGTATCGACATCTTAGACGATCTAAGTTACCAACTCAAATTGACATTTCAATCTTAATATAATACTAAATAATAACAAGATTCTCCATTTTCTCTATGTCACATGTTTCGATTTCATTTCCGGGCATTAAGGACCCCGTGCGTTTTATGTTCATTCCAGCATCCCACCTTTCAGTGGATCCATGGCTTTATTGTGCACTTTCGGGCATTAGGAACCCCATGCATCCCGTATTCATTCTGGCATCACACCTTTTGGTGGATACATGGCTTTCATTCCAACATCTTGCCTTAGAGTAGATCCGTGGCTTTCATTATCGTTAAATCATTCAATTAGTGTCACATATTCTCACTAAGCGAGCAATCTCTTTATCCACTGTTTCTCTAATCCCCACACATAGCAAAATATGTCTCTCACACCAATACTTAGATTCACTTACATGTAAATAATCTCATCTTTTCAAACCAATTCATCATCAGGCATATTTTATAATCTCAATACATAACAAAACATGCCAACCAACTAGATTCATGGATCAAACACATGTAAAGAAACTCCCTTCACAATTTCAAAGAGAAAGACACAAAATTTCACATCTTTAACGTAGTAGATCAACCATTTGTTTCATATCAATCAATAACGTACACCAATAAGTCAATTAATCCTTTCCGAACTCAAACCCAAGGAAATATGTCAAATAATCTAATTCTAAGTGAAATATCCATATTATAACTCGTGGTCTCATTTCATCATTGACCTCATCATCAATCTAGTGATTATACTACGAGTGTCAACTAATTCCTCACGAACTCAATACCATACAGATAGCTAGAAACGGACTCACATTCCGATTCCTATCGAACACAATTCATTATGCTATGTGCATTCATAATTCATTCCTAAACTTACCCTGAAAGAAACGTAACCATTCATTGGGTGTCAAAGATGTATGATAAGCACCCAATAATGCAATGTAGGATGCGCTAAATCTCTAGATCAGGTTAAGTTAATCCTTTAATTAGTTGTTTTTAATTACTTTTACTCGAAAGGTATTCTAGTTTCGTTTTATAGAGAAATCATTCAAAACAGGTGTTTTAAAGCTCAAAGCATAACAAAGACATTCAAGGACCTGATGGTGGCCCGTCGGCTTGAGAAGGCAAGCAAATGACCAAGTGCTGGAGATAACAACGTCGGCATCGGTAGAACCAAACAAGTTCCATCGGTACCGAGCTGGTTCAGGGTTCAAGTTATCAGCGTCGGCATCGGAAGACCAAATGCCTTTCCATCGGTACCGAAGTTCTTATGCCAGCTCCTAACACCTTCGGCATCGGTAGAATTAAATGCTTTCCATCAGTACCGAAGCTCCCAGCACAGCAACTTAAGGCCTTTGCTATCGATACCGAGGACTTCAGAGGGTATCTTTCAAGCATCTTTTGGGATATTCTGTGCGTGGATCTTGGAGAATATAAAAGGCGTGATGTCACATTGTCCAAACAAGTAGATTTTGATTACTTTTTTAGATCCAGAATTAGATTTATTTACTTTTTGAATTGTTCTTGGTGTTCTTCATTTTTCTAGCTATGAATCTTCATTTTCTGCCTTAGATAATTTAGTTTAGCTATTTTTGTCTTCATTAAAGTTGTAGACAATCTTCCGATCTATTGTTTAATCTAGTTTTCTTCAAGTGTTGTTATTTCAAATATGTTAGCTAGATTTTTTTGCTTGCTTTTATCTCTCTAGATACGAGTGAGTAGTTTTTCAAGGTTAGGTCATGGGGTGATTAGCACCTCATGGCTTGAGTTTAAATTGCATTTTTCACTAATAAAGTTTGAATCTTTGGTTTGAAAATCGATGTGTAGTTCAAATTTATTTGTCAAATTGCTAAGGTGTTAACATTTTTGATCATGTGTAGGTAAGAGCAAGCCTACTTACCACACATGATGCTTGGAGCTCTGTCGCTCGAGATGTTTGCTAAATAAATTCTAGAGCTAGCTTGGTAATCGAACCATATATCTTCCGGGTTAAGAACCTTAGTTGAGTATCTTAAACCGTGTAATCGGGTGAAAATGTAGTTTTACTTGAGTCATGGGTGTTAGTAATTCCTTGGCCTAATCTGTTTTTTTATCCTAGTTAATTCGCTCTTAATTTAGCCTTTTACTTTCCACCGCATACGTAAAACAAAGTTGGCTGCCTAAAGGTCGAAAACCTGTGCTTACATCTACAAATCCAATCAAGTTGTATTAACTACTCCCTTGGGTACGATCCCGGTCTTCCGGATTATTATGCTTCAATTGGACGCTTATACCCTACGCCTGGGGTGATCTTATTTGATATATAGACGAACGAAGCAATGTACTATGAGAACTCCACCATAGAATAATGGTATTAACATAACTTTGGATTTTGAATACTTAAACTATCCCCATTGTTTTAATATATTGAGTAACCGTTTCACATCACATCCCCTATAATTGTCATTACATCATAAGTAGGGTTCAAGTGTCCTATTTCGATTTTCAACAGCTCTTGACAAGTCTTTAAATTTCATTTCAACGATAACTAATTCCTTCAAAACCCAAGATGATACACTACGTGTCCAACGTCTAATAATATTCATAAACTCTTAAATAAGTATAAACCAACCCCATAGAAGGAACCACGGCCTTAGAATAAGAAAAAACGAAAATTTTACGAAAAACTGTCTTGAGTTCCGGAACTGGCAAAAACAGGGGTTTCGGAACTCAACCCGAGAAATTTGAAAATTCACCACTGGACAAAGGGTTCTGGAACTAGGCAAAAGGGGAGTTCCAAAACCAATCTAGAATTTCAGCGCGAAGAACACAACCTTGACAGATTTTACCTAAACCCAAAACAACAATCAACAAGAAGATCTAGGCACCAAAACTACTCATAAACACATAAAGTAAGTTAGAAATCCCTACCTCATGGGTTTTGAGCAAAACCCCAAAAATCTAAGCAAACCCTATGTTGTTTAGACTTGATTTCGGCCATGCAGACTCACCAAGAATGATCTCCTCCAACCTAGACAGCACAATCTCCACCATGAATAACTCCCTCCAAGCTTGATCAAACGATTTCTCAAGTTCTTGGTCACTCAATCAAGCAACCCGAAAAGTAAGGAGCTCCAAAATGATCCGATTATGATTTTTCTTGGATTGATAGGAAGCTCTTGCTCCGTAGAACAACTTTAATACTTGGAATTTTTCCAAAACCTCACTCTAAGGAGATGAAATCAAAGAGAGAAGTAGAGAGGGGGAGAGAGATGAGAGAGAAAGCTCTAGGGCACCATTTCGTGGTTATGGAGTGTGAAAAGAGTAAAGATAGTGCTTATATAGTGGTCTAACACGCGATCCAATTTTCAAAAAATTTGAGGTGGGTTCTAGAACTAGGAAAAATGGGAGTTCCGGAATTGATTTGTAAACAAGTGTTCCGGAACTGGCAAAAACAGGGGTTCCTAAACCAATCTGGAAATTTTGCAAACTCGTTCAACAAATCAACTTCCGATCACCACCCACTCACTCACAACACCCCTAAACACCCTCATAACAACGAAACACATCTTTCAACGACCAATCGAACTTCTGTTACATAACGATGCACGTTAGTCCGTAACACGACGTTTAGAAAAATGATATTCCATCCGAAATATGATCGTCCGCATTCAAATTAATTAAAGAAATGGAATTTAAAAGTACGGGTCCTTAAACCAGTTATCCCAGCTTTTTCCTTTTTTGTCTCTCTCTCTCTCTCTCTCTCTCTCTCTCCATGTGCATGTGCACCTCCCTCTCTCTCTTCCCTCTCTCCTCTCTCTTCCACCCTTTCTCTCCTCTCTCTCTCTCTCTCTCTCTCCTACTTTTTATTTAAAATCTTGTAGATTTATAACTCTTTTTATAAATATTTATTTTTTATGAAATTTATATTTTTTGAAATCTACTCGATGTGATGTATTAAACAAGACTAATATTAAATACTCCCTCCGTTCTTTTGTAAGTGTCCTGCTTCGTAATTCCAACTTATTAAAAAGACATCATCATTATACCTTTCACATTAACTTTTTCCTCCACTTTCCCTATTTACCCATCATCATTACACTTTTATTCACTAACTTTTCAAAATGGAATATACTTTTAGGGACAAAATAGACAATGCACCAACTTTTACCCACTAACTTTACAAAATAGACACTTATTAAGGGACAACCCAAAATGGAATACCGGACTCTAAAAAAAGGACGGAGGGAGTATAAATTTATGGGTATTTTTTTTTTTGGTGTATTCTCTTTTTTTGGACCTTGAATTGTTAATTAACAGTTTAACACTATTAATTGCAAATCTAGACTATTTATTATTATTTTTAAGACTGTTAATTATTATTTTTAATTCTATTAATTATAGATTTATACAGTAAATTGTTAAATTTAACATAATTAATATTTAAATGAACACTATTAATTTGTGCATTTAGATTGTTAATCATTAAATAAATACTGTTAATTATAAATCTTTAAAAAATAAAACGAACATTGAAAAATAAAAAAATTATTCTTCGTTATTTTATATTAAATATTGGTCTCATTAGTAAGATCTCTACGAGTAGAATTCAATTTTATAAATTTAATTAAAAATAAATATGTAAAATATATGTACATTAAGATTTAAAAAGCATACATACAAAAAAAACATGTCATTGTAGAAATGTGTACATTTTTTTTTATGAATATTATTGTATACATGTATACCCAACAATGAAAGAACAAAGAACAAAAAAGGATAGAAGATGAGAAAGAGATTGTGGGCAGGACCGAATAAAGGAGAGGGGAATGCGAGATGAGAGAGTTAAATTGACAAGGGAGCATTAAATGCGAGTGAGAGATAGTCACGTACACAGTTAGATGGAGAGAATTAGTGGAAAAGAGCGCGCGCGTGTAACAAGAACTTCATGGGAATATACTAATGCGCATTTTGTGCGTAAGGACTTGATGAGACATAATTCACTCACATGGGACCAACACCGGAAGAAGCCCAAAAGAAATCCCTGTGGACTGAGGTCCAAACACCTTAAGGGCTAAGCCCAAACACCCATAGGTCTCAAAATGCCCAAATCATAACAGTAAAGAGCATAAAAACACCCAAAGGGACCAAGCCCAAAACTTAGAGGGCAAAGCCCAACCCAATGAGCCAAAGCCTAACCCTAATTAATACAGCAACACAACCACTATTGTATACCTAAGAGCCTTGCCATCGCCACCTCAACCACCACCAGCAAACCAACCGCTGCCCAAGACTTCTGTTGTGGTTGTGAACAGACCCCATAAGATGATAACACCAAACGGTCCGTGCCACCACGATTCCCGCGAGAAGTTGAATCCCAAGCCAAAATTGCTGAAAAGCCGCCAATACGACCCTTATAAATGGTTGAGATCCGGCACTTGAGCATATCCATACGCCGCCACTACAAGAAAAATGGTCATTCCCGGTATTTTAATTAATGCCAGAAAAGCCACTATTACAGTCATTTCAAAAAATGCCAAAAAAAATAATTATTACCGGCGTTTGTTTAAAAAAATGCTGGCAAACGTTGAGTTTCCCACTAAAATAATACCATCAAATACTACTGGCATTTGTTCAAAAAAATGCCAGGAAAAATCTCCGTATAATATAAATATTCTTCATTGTGCAAGATGACTCAATATGGTGGCTAGCCTAGTTGGTAGCCTCATGTGTGCGCAAGACAAAGGTCACGAGTTCCAATCCTGGGATAAGCAATTTCTTCACAAAATTTACCCACCACATGGGTGCTACACAAGTGCCATGTGGCGCCCACGTGACATTTTGTCTTATATGGTATTTATAATAAATGCCGGTAATACTTGACAAATGACGGTAATACTCTTTACCGACATTTTTTAAACTTTTAACAGCATTTATGAAATGCTGAGAAAAACAAAATTTCTTGTAGTGTGCCGCTTACTGCCGCCTTGTTGTCACCCAACAACCACCCTAGTTAGATCTACAACAACAACCAAACAACATAACTTGCAAAAAACCCAAGGTCACGACCAGCAACGAACTCTTGCTTTGAGATCTCAACTCACCATTAGGCCCAGACCGATCATGCTTAGGAGCAGAGATCAGCGGGAGATCCACAACCAACCTCCCCCTGCCTCTATCGCACCTGGCCATTAGGTCTACCAAAAACTGCTAAGACAATAACCAGCAAGCTAAATAGAGATAGAGATGAGGCACAAATAGGGAGAAGGAGACACTTGCGAAGCTATAAAAAAGGGGAAGGGGGGAAAAAGAAGGGAGGAGAATGAGAGATAGAGATTAGAGAGAGAGAGATCAGAGAAGAAAGAAAAGAAAGAAACCTAGAAGGGGAGAGAAGGAGAAGAGGAAGGCTCGGCTACTAGGGTTGGGTTTTTCTTTTAGAGAGAGAGAGAGAAGAGGAGGCGCAGATGTTTATTAGAGAAATATTATAACAAAACAATATATATCTGATGGATAGTTTATTTGATTCATATAATATTTAACCAAACACCAAAAGATAGTATGGTCTCATTAAATATTAAATATAAAATCTAATCTGATGTCTATAGTTGGTAATGTTGTCTGATTAAATTTTATCTCCCCATAATGAATTTTGGCAATATTTGAAATATTCACACCATGTAGTTTAATGCCCTAATCCCGACTTATCTACTCATGCCATTTGGGTGTCTTTAGTGATAATGGGTGTTACAATGTTTTGTGATATGGATTCATTCAGGCTATGTTTTTGTCATCAATTTTTAAAAGAAAAAACAAAAAGGAAGGAAAACAATAATAGTATTAAAAATAATTCAGCCCTTTTTTTTAATCAGCAAAAGTAACATTTATTAAGGAGTGCAATTTTGTTCACCCTCCTTAAAAGATGGTGAACATTACCCTCATTTCTATTGGGTGAAATGATATCGATCCCCCTACAAAGTGATGTCATCCTTACCATGCAATACACTTTTTGGTAAGTATGACATCACTTTGTAGTAAGATTCACATTATTTCAACCAATATGAAGAAGGGTAATGTTTACTCTCTTAAGTGGAGGATGAACAAAACTCAACTCGTTATTAAGGAAAGGGGAAGGGGAAATCTAAGGTTGGACAATACATCCAGATGAGATGAAACCCAATCACACATATTGGGACAAAACTCATTACACCTGTTGACCTATATGTCCAGATCTTATAATTAAAAACCAAAACATCATATGGCCAAAAGCTCAGATCTTATAATTAAGCACAAAATGGATAACCTAGCCCACTCCACCAAAGTGGGCTAAGCCCAACCTGTGAAAACCCTAAACCTTAATTGCAAATCTGAGTCATTTAGCCTTGTTCTCCTTATCTTTATGGGCCTTTTTTTTTTTTTGTCATTCGTTAAACCTAATTTACTTTATCCTAGATGATTTGGGGAGGGGGATGGATGCTTGCAGGCACATTTGCCAACAGACTTGTAGCCCAAAGACACTTTCTCACCTCTTCCAGATGGAAGGCGAGGGTTCGATTCTCGCTAGGAGCGTGAGTGCTTGGTATGGTGGTTGATGCCCTGTGGGCTTGCCCCACCCATATGCTGCTTAACGATACCCCTTCCCATCCCCTTAATTAGGAGTATGCTAGACATCTATCGAGTGACAAAAAAAATTCGTGTTCGTTAGTTTTGTGCCAAACTTTGGTAGATTATTGATTTATCTCGACGAGATGAATTGAAATTTAGAAATATCCATGATAAAAGTAAGGTAAAAGCAAGTTTTTTGGAAATCTCCTTTGCTTCTTGGGCTTTATCTTGGATTTGAAGGTACAAATAAAATATTTTGAATTTTCTGATTCCTTTTGTCAAGATGAATCAATAATCCGAAGTGAAATAAGATCTCCCCCTCCCCTTTTTTAGGTCTAGGTACACTATACCAAACAAATTATAGACATGTATGAGTAATTTTACTTCCTTAATGACGGAATGCTTACTTGTCACAAGCATAGACGAATAACGTTTTTTATGCAACTGATAATGAGCAAGGTGTAAATGATATCGACATTTCCAAAATTTATTCTACTCATAATTTGAGAATTTCACTAATATTTTTCGCTCATTGAAAATAGATGATTGCTTAGGATATAAACAACTAATAGTGATGATTAATTCCTTTAGAAGTGGAGGGATTTGTCAAAAATGATTTTTAGAAATTAAAAATTCACGACTCCAACACCAACACCAATTCCAATTCCGTGTCTCACTACGTTTTTTTAAAACCTTGATTTAGGGATGTCAATTTCCCACAAATGGGTGCACACCCCACTTATTTGGAGGCAGATGTTACCCGATCTTTTATTTAATATGAACGGGTATGATAGAACTTCAAAAATATCT
>BPLS01000687.1:378933-411826 GCA_019656275.1 Rhododendron kiyosumense | reverse complement strand
GATTGGGCATGGGGCAACATTGATTAGTTGTATACGTTACACAACTTTGCTACAGCCGCAAACCAATATGCATACACTCACAAGATGTGTGGGACTCACACTCATTTTGGAGGTAGATATTACCCGATCTTTTATTTAATATGAGCGGGTATGATAGAACTTCAAAAATATCCGATTGGGCATGGGGCAACATTGATTAGTTGTATACGTTACACAACTTTGCAACAGCCGCAAACCAATACGCATACACTCACAAGATGTGTGGGACTCACACTCATTTTGCTTCGGGTTGTGGTTATAGAATTTTTGACACTTATGTTACAAGAATTTACCGTGGAGTGTGGTGGCATGGGCAATTAATGGAAAATTTTATTACTCCACTAGTGAATGCCCGTGTAACGCCCCGATTTTCCAAGGAATTTCGAAAGCATTATACTTAAAATACACTGAATTTTATAAACTATTAGGCCCCTGTTTATCGTTATACAAAATCTACATTAAAAAAAATACAAAAATGAATCTAACATTTTATTTAAATATCTTCAGAGCGACTTTAGTCTTGATAAAGATCTCAAGCATCCTCAGTCTCCGCCCTTGATATTTCTCTTGTGTCAAACAGCTCCACCATTGAACCCTGCACCCTCTGGCAAATTGATCGCCGAAGCAAACGATTTACCAGGATACAAACGTATCCGTGAGTGATAATTCACCCAATAGAATAATCTCAATCCTACGAACCCCTTACTCTACAATTCGCATTCAATAATAACAATAATATCACGATTGATAATACACGAGAGGTACAGAATTATAGCACATCATTTTTTTCTTTACTATCCATCATCTTACATGAAATCTAAGGATCGTCTCCACGAGATCCTTTCTTCCCACATCCACTAACTATGATTCGTGTCATGGAAAATCCCCCCCTTGCTTGTCCTGAACACGGGGTCCTAAATGAATTCACCTAAGTTATGTACCTCGTATGAATTCATTTAGGACCATAACAGGGGGCACGATTACCCTTTGAAACTTTCCATGGCGTACCATACATTAGGGTCGCCACAATTCCTAAGCCACTAACTATGACCGTGTCATGAGACAATCCCCCTTACTGGCCTTGCAAGGCACGATTACCCTTTGGAACTTCCCATGGCGTACCATACGTTAGGGTCACCAAAATATCATCACTGGGCCCTGCAGGTAACCCATTTCAACACAGGGCCCCATACGTTACCCTTGCCATCACCATGGCTCAAATCACAATCCACACACTCACACTTCCAACACTTTAACATTTTCCATTTACTTATCATCGTCTACATGATTCTCTACTCGTAACCACCCCGGTGAACCTAGGTCCAATCTAGCACGTACAACATGATCTATCAATAACAAGATAACGCATACAAATGATACATTACAATGACATAACGAAATATAACAATTGATACGTGCAAGTAATTAAATACATAAGGGTTTTGGATTGGGTCGGTGCCTTTCGGATATTTAAGTTTTATCGAACAAGTATATATTCTTTTATAAGTAAAATTCTTAAAATTTTTATAACCAAGATAATGTTTTCACATTTATAAACGGAATAAATCTTTTATTTGTGACTAGTAAATAATATACTAACATTATCAAGGACAATATTTTCATGACATATTTATCATTTTCCGTTGCTAATGTTACACCCTAGTGGTAACATAAAGAAAATGCTATTGGGCCGAAATTGGTGCCGATTGTAACTTAATATATTTATTTAGGCCAAAATAATACACTAGAGTAATTAGGAGGGCCAAAGTATGATTTTAACAAGAGAGATTTGAAACCAGGTTCGTTGGTTTCACTTGCATGTCACGGACGAGAAAACCAGAGGAATAACCATTCCGGCCACGCAACGTCGAGTTCAATTTCTTTTATACTGGAACATAAAAATCAATACATAATCACATAATATACTTAGAAAGAGTAGGAGAGCGATTATTCTACCTTTAATCTGGACAAAACGATTCGGTAGAGTCCGGTGGATTTTTTTTTGTTTGGCGGCAAAAGTTCAGTATTCCAGCAGCAACTTCAGAGTGAAATAACTCAATCAAACCTTGTCTGTTTTTGGCGATCCTTGCGTCTAACGCGAAGATCTTGAAATGTTCTACAACTTTTGTGAAGGAGTCCGAGCCCAGTATCCACTTTTACTATTAGAAAAATGGCGATTTGTGGAGGGACAGTAAGCTGCTTGGAATTGGGAATCCGAGATTTGTATTGAAGTTTGGACGGCGATAACTCCATAAATCCTTAACCATTTTGGGTGATTCTTGTGTTGAAATCGAAGCTCTTGACACCCTCTATAACATTTGCGAAGAAACTCGGCCTTAGAAGGACATTGCCGCGGACAGGAAGATGGGTTTGTGGTATGGATGAAAAACGAATTGACGTGATCTCTGTTTCCTTTTTCTTTCCTTCTTTCTTCTTCTTCTTAATTAGCCCAGCACTTCTCTCTCTTGATCAAGAAGATCAACGCTAAGAAGAATAAAACAAAAATGGTCAAAGAAGAACTAAACAAGGGAAGAACAAAACAAGGAGATGATGATGGTGATTTACCTCCCTCTCTCTCTCTGACCATCTCTCTCTCTCTCTTGCCTGCCGAGGATGGAAAAGAAAAAGTGTGGGTTTATTTCGTAGGAATAAAAGTTGGGGTAGTTGGAGTGTGGGAGGATAAGTAAGGAGGTGGTAGAGTATGGAAGGGAAGTAGAGAGTTAGTTCGAATAGGATTTTAATTAGGGTTTAGATAGGAATGATAAGAGATGAGTATGGATGAATGTATATCTAAAGTATATATCTCATATACATTTAATTGGGTAATATCAATTATATACATAATCAAGTATTTTAATTATTCAATCTAATTAGTTATTGAATTAAGAATTTAACATTAAAAATTTGTATTTAAAAAAAAATAGGGCAAAATTCAGGTCGTTACAGCCCGTGCCTTCAGGCACGACGCAATGCATTTTAAGCGCAGTTTAAATGAAGTATCAAACCCCATTTTTATTAAAAAAAAATTGGATACAATAGTTGTTTTTAACTCGAACTCACATGTGAGAGACGATCTTTCCCTACTCCCATCAAATCCAAATATTGAAATTTCAAATTCATAAAATAGTCTAATATGACATCTATATTATAAAAAGGGTAATTCCATTAGTTGCATTCAGGCACAACAAATAAGAACTTTAGTGGAACAGAGCCTAAGATAAACCAAGAATTCTTGCTTAACATAAAAGTTTCCTTAAGCTAACATAACCCAGAATTCTCACTCTCTTGTCTGTAACCTTCCCAAACAAATAACCAAGATATTAAAGAGTTGAAATAGTGAGATGGAGTCGACACATCTCTAATTTGTGCACCAAATTGCTGACACCTGAAAATGGCACAGGGGACATGTTTTCCTGCCCCTATTCACTAAAGAGTGTGTTAAAAGCATCTTCACCGCCTCCAATTGTTTTGTCATTCAGCATTTGCCCATCAAGCTGAAAAAACAAATAGCCAGGTAATAAGTCACATACACCCATAGTAGAATAACTTAAAAATAGGAAAAAATGTACAAAAATGCACATTACACCCATCTTGCCAAGGAAATGTTGACATGGACTTACTTGACATTGAGCATTGACCATTGAAGGAAAACCCTCCATACCATCATCACTACATGCATTCTCTTAAAGCAATTCGTTCGAAGGAATAGGCCTAAAGTATTTTATCATAAAAACAAGAACATAAATACATTTTAAGTGTAATAGATTAAGAGAATTAAGTCTTTTTAGTACCTTTGTGGAGCATAAAAGTTGCTTGGTACAGAGGTGGGACTAATGAAAGGGTGTGTAACTCTTGGAGGAGGAACACCCTCCACATTATTGTTAGCACATGCATCCTCCTGAAGCAATTCACTTGTAGGAGTAGGTCTAAAGTATAGAACATAAATGATTGCTAAGTGGTAAAGATTAAGAGATTTAAGTTAGTACAAATATTATGTTTAGTACCTTTGTGGAGCGTAAGATGTGCTTGGTATAGAGGTTGGACAAATAGAATGGTTTGTAACCAATTGCCGTTTTGGTGCCGATGGATTGACATTTGGTTGATTTATTCGTTATTCAAAGCAAGAGAAGGGGCAGCAACTAGGTGTTAAAGGAGGAAAATATATAGGTTGTAATGGTTGAATAATCGGTCTCTTTCTTGATGCAATTGTTGTCTTCTTTCACGTGGCGATGCAGAACAAAGTTTTTTATTTCTCGTTGTGCATGTTGAGCCAATGCAGCTTTCAATGACACATTATTGTTGGGTACCTAAAAAGTTTATGAAATATGCAAACCTATTTTTCATTGTTTGCTATAAAAAAAACTTCTGATGTACCACAAAAAAATTGAACTATATAGGAAAAAAAAAACTATCAGAAGTCATACCACTGGACATGAATTTTCCTTTCCCTTCCCTGTAGTGGTTATCTTTTTCTTTCCCTTATCCACAACTGTTCCTTTTTATTTTTCCGTAGCTATTGCTTCAGCCTTTCGTTTATCCTTTCTGACAATAAAGAGTAAAATCAATACCAAACTTTTAATGTATAAACCAAGAAACCAGCTTTAGCTTGTAGTATTACCGCACACAAGAGCATGAGATTAATGTATTGCTCATCGCCGATCACAACATGCACAGTATTTCTTTCTCGATGAACTTGAACCTATATGTGCAAAGTCAATAGAACAGGAAAAATTGTTTAGGTAAGACGTTGTAGATGTTAAAAAAAAAACTATCAAAGGTCATACCATTGGACATGAATTTTCTTTTCCCTTCCCCGTGATGATTTCTTTTTCTTTCTATTATCTGCAACGATTCCCTAATATTGTTTTTCCTTAACTATTACTTCAGCCTTTCATTTATACTCAAAACTTTTAATGTTTAAACCAAGAGGCCATGACATGAAGAACTAATATTCTACCACGCTTAATAATCGATTTATTAACCAATCGAACCAAACTATTTTATCATTTTTGAAGTTCGAAACTGAATGAAAATCCAAGTTGGAAAACTTCACAGGCCATGTATTAGCAGAAATCAAACTCTCAATCAAAGTTTGGAAAATCAAACTCACAATCAAAGGCCATGTATTAGAAATAACACTCCCAATCAAAGGCTGAGTACTAGCAGTGGGAAATCAAATTCTCAATCAAAGGCAATTACTGCAACAGGTCACATAACTTCAACAAAATCCCAATTTCGGAAAGCAAAATTGAGGATGAGGGGAGTCTTATAGGAGAGAGAGAGAGAGAGAGAAAGAGAGAGAGAGAGAGAGAGAGAGAGAGAGAGAGAGAGTCAAATTGATTTTGTGGATATGGAGAAGATGTGTACAGAGATTGAGACAATCAGTCCAAATTTGGATCACAAAAAATAAAGATTTTTAAAAGTTATTTTAAACCTATTTCAATTGTTTTTATACTCAAAATTGAAACATGAGAATCCAAATCAAGCCTAAGAAGCCCAAAAAGTTTAAGACACGACCTTGCTGCCAACATATTCAAGCATGCGACCATAATTTTCTCCGATTGATTGGTGGGCGATAGCTCTTTTTTGTAGGCCGAGGAGTGGGTTTTGCAGAGAGAGAGAGTAACTATGGAGGAAGAAAGGAAACACGATGGAGAAAGAAAAACTGCTGGGTAGACAGGCGTGAGTGGGGTAGATTGAAATCAATAATTCAATCCAACGGCTGTAACCTATTGAAATTTTGATCCGACGGCTATAGATGTACTCATGTTTGTATCAGTAAACAAAAAAACCGTTCAATTGCCCAAATTCTAGTTTAATGGTGACGCCTTAAACCGGTCCGAAGTAGCCTTCGGACTCCGAGTCCCTGCAGCGAGGCTTTCTCGCTGGAGATTGCAGCCCCTCAAAACGACGTCGTTTTGAGGGCGTTTTGGGGCACTTTGAGAATCACAGGGTACAGAACACGTGAGCCCCCTGTCACATCCAGCCCCACTCAATTTCTCTCTCTCTCTCTCACCCAATTTCTCTCTCTCTCTCTCACCGAACCTATTTTATTTTTCCTTTATTTAATTAATACTAATGTTTGTACTCGATATCTTTTTCCTTTTTTATTTATTTAAAATCATTTTAGTGTTCTAATTTTCAATCTGGTTGAATTGGTGAAAAGATCTTGTTTTTTTTATCATTTTATCTTTAATGGTCATTATGAAATTTTGAACTCGTAGAATCAAATATCTCTTAGGGCTAATCAACAAGAGCTCTAAAGTCAAAATTTAATTATGGCTATTTAGGATAAAATGATTAAGAAACTAAAATCTTTCCACTGGTTCAAACGGATTGAAATTTGGAACACTTAATTTTTTAACTTTATTTTTAAATATATAAACTGTCATTTTTAAATATAGTATATTACTTTTTTTTTTTGGAAAAACCCAATTGAAAAATCATTGGGCATTTTCTAGCAAAACCCAATGAAAAATCATTCCCCTCATCTTTGATTTAATATTTTCATCATGCAAAAGGATTTTACTATGGAAATTTATTTCTGAATCAGTTCTTCAGGAAAAAAGTGCTTCTAACAAAGAATTTCATTTGAGAAGTGAATTTTCGATTCTTGTAATTGTGAAAGGAGAGAGAACCCACTGGAAAAAATTCGATTCTTATAATTGTGAAAAGGGAGAGAACCCACCATTTGTCTATGAAGTCTTGTGTTTCCTAATTGAATCCAGACAAATCGATAAAGGTTTAATTTCAATACTCAGATTTTTTTGGTTCTTCTTTGGTAATATTGTTGCTCTTGTACCACTTTGGAGACAAATGAAAAAAAATTCGTGGAGTTGAAGGGTGACGTGGTGGAAGAAAAATTGGAGAACACCACAAAGAAAATGACAAAGGGGTGTTGGAGAGAGAGAGGAGATTTGTGTGGGGCTGGGTCAGAAGGGCTCACGTGCTCTGTACGGCGGATCCTCAAATTGGCCCATAACGCCCTCAAAACGACGTCGTTTTGAGGGCGTTTTGAGGGCCTGCAATTTCCAGCGAGCTTTCTCGCTGCAGGGACTCGGAGTCCCTGGACATTGGGCCCGCGGCTGGGGACGATATTTCTTTCCGAAACGTAGCAGGAGACAGGAGTATATTGAAACTGTGACGGTGATCAGTGAAGTAACTAGTGATTAATTTCATCCCACAGCATGTCGGCACCGAATGACCACCCAGAGAATCATCAGCACGCATCAGCAAATTCATACCAAAACCTAGAAGAAGAAGATCTTGGGGTAACAGGTGAGCGATTTCGATGTCCCCTATGCATGGCATGTATCTATCTATTACCTGTAATCACAGGTTGCACACAAACAATGAAATAGAGAGAATCATTACTACTTTATAGAAACCCTTTTTCATAGGTGAGCGAAGCTGCAAACACTGTTAGAGATCGATTCATCATTCGTTAGAAACCCTAATTCCAAATTTGCCTTCCGTCCGTGAGCGGAGCTGCAAACACACAGTTAGAGAGAGGTTCGGTACGAACCCTAATTCTGAATTTGCCTTTCGGCGGTGGTTTGAAGCTACAAACAATGTTAGAGAGAGATTTAATAGAAACCCTAATTCCAAGTTCGTCTTTGATCGGTGACCGAAGCTACGATTAGAGAGGCACCCTAATTCCATGAGTGAAGGAACACATTGCCAGATGTGTGTGGAGAGAGAGAGAGAGAGAGAGAGAGAGAGAGAGAGAGAGAGAGAGAGAGAGAGAAACCCTAACTCCCAATTTGCCTTTTGTCCGTGAGCAGAGCTGCAAACATAGTTAGAGAGAGGTTCGATATGAACCCTAATTCTGAATTCGCCTTTGGGCGGTGGTTTGAAGCTACAGACAATGTTAGAGAGAGATTTAATAGAAACCCTAATTCCAAGTTTGCCTTTGATCGGTGAGCGAAGCTACGATTAGAGAGGCCTGAGGCACCCTAATTCCATGAGTGAAGCAACGCATTGCCAGACATGTGTGTGTGTGTGTGTGTGTGGACTGTGGAGAGAGAGAGAGAGAGTACAATCCGAAATTGCGTGCTTACATCTGTGTCTGTTTGAATATCTGTTTAGGTATTTTTGATAACTTCAAATCCGGCCCAATGATGCACTAATATTTTCTGTTATTTACCTTCAAATAGTTGGAAGTTAGAAGGTTAGGGTTTGAACGAAGAAGGAGGATATTGGATACATATATGTCTGTTTCTACTACATTCAGTTAAAATGTTTAGATTTCTTGTTTGGGAGGCGATAACTCAAAAATCTTCTTTTTCCATTGGTGCAGGAAATGGTTGTGGTGGGAATACTGAAATGAATACTGAGATGGGGTGGTATATTCTTGGTGAAGCTCAGGAACACATTGGCCCTTATGCTTTATCCGAATTGCGTGGTAAGCCTTCCATTCCATCTACCTACTTGTTGTTGCTAATCTGGATCAGAATGGCTTGAATTGTTTTGGATAATCATATGCCCCATAATCATGTCTGTTTTTCGATCTTATTAATTCGTGATGCTCTTTTTTTCTTCTGGTTATTCAATTCCCTGTCCTTTAATTCTCAGATGCCTGTAGATTTTTATTTTCTCATTTCTTGAATTTCAGTTCTCCCGGTACCGAATAGAACAGTTTTGGGATAATTGTTCTCTCCGTATTGTGTTCAAATGGTCTTATGATTGAACCATCTACTTAAGCTTCTTTGCTTCACCTGGACAGAACACTTTCTGAATGGGTACCTCACTGAAAGTACACTGCTGTGGTCTGAAGGAAGGAGTGATTGGCAGGCTTTGTCTTCGATTCCTGAGTTGATGAGTCAAATATATGATGATATGGGTACTGATTGCTTGACTTGGGTGACAATATTTTCCTTTTCTACTTCTACCTCCTGATTTGTGGTTTGATGAGTTGTATATTGCAGTGCCTCCCCCCGATGATGATGAGTTTGAAAAATGGCAAAAGGAAGTGAGAGAGGCAGAAGCAGAGGCAGAATTTATGAAGCCTCTTGTTGGCAATGACGATCAGGACAGGCCTTCAACGCCGCCGGAGGGTGAGGAGGAATTTACCGATGATGATGGAACGACATACAAGTGGGATCGGGGTCTGAGAGCTTGGGTCCCTCAGGTACGCACTCGGACATATTTGATAAGTGAACTATATAGTAGAAAAGCGTCAGAAGGGGTGCAAACTTGTGTGCATAGCATATACAAAGCCAAATGAACAACTGTATCCAGTCCGCTTAAATGATTTTGCAAACATATAACTCCCCCAAAACCCCACTCAAGAGTTCAAAAAGATGGGGAAAATATCATTTCTGGATTTGGTTTCTGTGATTTGATTACGCGTTGAGCTCAGGAAGCATTGAACTTATTGCGGGAATTGGGGAAAAACTTACTTAAATTTTCATTCGAAGTGTAATTGGTTTTGTGACTCTCAATCTTATAACTCGGCTAAACTCATTTCAACAAGCCTTTACTCCACTTGATTCTGCTGGACATAATAACCTCTCAATAGTTTTTTTCTTTTTTGATAAGTCGTAACCTCTCAGTAATGCTCAAGTTAATCATGTCATTCTTGTCATCCCATGTCGTCGTTTCCATTCCTCTAACCTTAGAGGGATCAAAGCAATCCTTAATGTCAGGCTGTTTGGCTTACAATGCGCATATCTATACCATCTCAATTGGCTTTCCACATTTTATCTTCAATTGGTGGCGCATCTAGCATGTTTCATTGGATTCATGTATTGTTTTTTTGTTGTAATAGCCCTCATCCATCTCAAACATGTCATTTTAGTTACACGTACCATTCATTATAATTTCTCAAGCTCTAAATAAAAGTAAATAAGTTGATCCCAGCATAAGCACATGGATACCTCTATGTTTGCATGACTGTTGGCATGTTATCATAGTTTCGTAGTATATTTGCTATCTCTCATGTCTCATCCTTTCTCCAGCAGCGGTGCATTTGCATTAAACATGCACACACAGGTATCCTATTGAGATTTGATGGTAGCTGGACTAATTTGATATTTTTTTAGGGTAACACAATAACAAATAGTGAACACTATGGGGCAGAAGAGATGACGTTTCTAGAAGAAGAGGAAGTCTTTCCAACAGTAGAGGCCGTTGGTGCCACTGTAACAGAAGAGGTTAATGATACCAGTGAAGTTCTGGAAACAAATCAGAACACCAAGAGAAAGTTGCCTGATAAACCTGTTGAAAAGAAGGTTCTTTTTTCCCGCTCCTTTGACTTATCATTATTATTCACAATGCACTTGTATACATCTTTACTTCACTGCCCCTTACTATACCAAATGGTATTAATATTAGTATGGAGTTGGGATCTACTTAGAAAATAAGCCTTTGGCTTCTTCGATTATCACATTAGGATTCAAAATTCCCAATAAATGATATGCCTTTCGGTAGTTTCATATTTTTATATTAGAACTTCACTTTTTTTTTTTTGTTGTTGCAGGAAGCTAACAAACCTCCGGACAGTTGGTTTGAATTAAAAGTAAACACACATGTTTATATTACTGGACTGCCCGATGACGTTTCTTTTGACGAGGTAGGCTTCAGTTCTTGTTTCTTGACTTTCATTTATTGCGGTTATTATGCATGACTTGGCAGGAGTATTTGCATTTGTCAAATTGTATTTTCTTTAAATTGGGGAACACTTATATAGCAAAATTGATTGCAGGTTGTGGAAGTCTTTTCCAAGTGCGGGATAATAAAAGAGGTAGGAAATCTATCGTCTGTTGTTGTTGAATTTGTATTTATCTTTCATTTTGGCTGAAAATCTTTTTTGCGCTATATTCATGGTCCAAGCAACCGAACTCAGCTGAGCAAATATGTTAATCAATTTATTGTCAGCAAGCCATGAACGTATTTTCTGTTGTTTGTTAGATCATCCCTATCTACTATATAGTAGTAAGCAGTGTTTAGAGTATAAGGGGAAGAAAGAGTCTCTGTAGAAAATATTTTTGAGGCACACAGAGTCATGGAGTCCACCTCATCATACTGACGGACGAGATATTTTATCTGATTTTTTTTCGTTACAACATTTGATGATACACCAGGTATAATTGTGTTTGTAGGAGTAGCAACCTAAGGTTCTGTCGGTAACCTTACTAAGTGATGAGAATTGAATGTTCTTGTTTTTCATATTACTTGAATTTGCATTGGTTAAGAAGCTCTAAAGTGGCTGCACATTCATCCCAAATATACAATCATTCAATCGATTGTTTACCAACACATGTTAGCAAGAAGCGTGAAATACTTCCATTTTGAAGGGTTTTTGTATTTTGGTCTAAGAGATATGACCCTTAATAACAAGAACATGTTTAGTGCAAGGTGTTTTCCCATGTTAATCTTAGTTCGAAGGTTTCTATTCCAAGTGAAGAGACACGAGTACATGACCATGTATGTATGAAGAATAGATACCATTACAGGATATAGATATGATAGCATTGATAGGATAGGAGTAAAGCGATACGAGAAAGTTCCAAAAAAAAAAAAAAAAGAATCCGGGTACATTTAGGATACGTTAGACTAGAAGATATTTCTATAATTATTTAGCATTGCATGACGCACAATTATGAGAAAGTGTTGTACTCTTAATGCGCAGAATTGTTGTACACAAGTTTACTTGTACTTGTTGGAATGCAATTTTATTGGAAGTTTGGAACACATGCACAACACAACATAAGAAGGATATTAAAAAACTGTCCAAAAAGATGATACTATTTCCAGTTCACTACACCTTCCACTATAAAAGTATGTAAAGTAGTAGAAGAATATGTTTTTCTATGTTCCTGTCATTTTTTTACTCGTACTATGCAAGAAGTGCCATGATCTTTATTTCATAAAAGTGAAAATGTGACCTTGAGCATCCAAAAAGTATATCCGATACTTCAAAAGTTTAAAAAATCAATTGTTTTAAAAGTGGATACTTCTAAGATAGGTATCCATGAGTATTGGTGCAGTCCTGATACCACTCATGGAAGTATCTGTGCTTCATAGCCATGTAAATACTAAGCTCTTGTTCAATTCAAGGTGCTTTAATCCAACCCCACAGAATTCAATGATTTTATTGTTCCGTTTCAAAAAAAAAAAATGATTTTTTTGTAAGTCCACTTTATAAGAGTTCTGATTCCATGTCGAAGAAGCACATCCCTTAGTTTCTTATTTAAGTTTGAAAGTTAAGGTCTATAGCATTGCTAACATGACACTCAAATTGTTCTGTGCCAAAGTGATTTTAGCAAAAGAAGCCTGGTTATCCTTGCCTTTCAATATTAACATAAGTCCATTATTGTATGTGAGGAGTTGTTTAGATGTCTATTTAATTGGAGTCTGGAGACCCTGGACTAATACGCAGTTGATGGGGTGACTGCATGCATGTTTCCACTTGCGTATCTTGATAATTGTGCTGGTTGGTTCACGGGTGTTTATCCTTCTCAAGTTTATATACTGACCTTGGTCTTCTTCTTAAGTTTTCACACATGCTCTTCCAACCAAATTCTGGCTGGGTTGGTTATGTGATTGTTCTCTGGAAAGGCTATCACCTTGTGCTTGATCTTCCATTTGGGGGGCTAGGATGGCTATAATTATGTCAATGTAGGATCATCTTTTTACTCTGCACTTGTAACTTATATTTGTACTGTTGGTTCATGTTGCATATCGGTAGCTGGTAGGTATTTCCCTGCTACTATCAAGTAAATAATGAATCAAATTCCTTGCTTTTTCGAACTTTTAGGACCCTGAAACCAAAAAGCCTCGTGTGAAGATCTATGTTGACAAAGAAACAGGAAGAAAGAAGGGGGATGCCCTTGTATCGTATCTCAAGGTATTGTTTTGATTGCCGCAGACTGCTGCTTGTGACATGTCATGCAGTTAGATACTTATTCATGGTATTTTCATAATATCTTTTTGTGTATTAGGAACCCTCAGTTGCTCTGGCTGTCCAACTTTTGGACGGTGCACCTCTTCGGCCTGGTGGCAAAATTCTCATGTCAGTAACTCCAGCTAAATTTGAGCAGAAAGGTGACATTTTTGGGCATCAATTATTCTACTGAAAAATTGGGCTGATAGGATTGTCTTATTGAACTAATATGTTACCATTGCACATCCCCAGGGGAGAGATTTATAGCTAAGCAAGCAGACAAGAAAAAGAAGAAGAAACTTCAGAAAGTTGAACATAAGATGCTGGGCTGGGGTAAGTTCTTACCTTAATAGTTACACTGCATGCCAGCTCAATTTTGGCAGCAGTTTCCTTTGTTTTTATTTACTTAATGTAAGCATTTTCTGAAACAAAAGTGCTATATATTATTATTTTTTAGCCTTTGTGGAACTAACTGCTACTTGTAGCTTGATTCCTCTAATCTTCTGAAACATTCCTCTAAGATGTTGGAGAAGCGAGATATACTAGACCACAAATGTAGATCGCGTGCGGCTCTTTATAGTTGAGAATTGAGATGAAAGCTTTATAATTCCTTCTGTAAAGTTCCTGTTTCTTAGTGATATGGGTGACAAACATCCTTAATGAGTTTTTCAAGTACCAAGAAAGAGTTTGCATGAGTACGACACCAAAAGGTTGTCAGGGGTCTGATATTCACCGGGTTGTAGCGGCCAGCTGATGAGGAAGTGATATGCTTATGGATTTAGGACCACCATTTACCAACAAAACTGCTCATTGGTTCTACCCATTTTGTTGAACACGTTTGTTTGAATACTTTACTTGAATCACCTAAAATAGCTTCCTCTCCTCTGCACGGTTCTTTGGCTCTATGGTTCATCTTTCACACTTCTGGTGGAGTGCTCTCCTCTGCCAACCTCTATGGCTACCCTAGGCTGCATCTGCCTATGGCGGTCTGAAGCCTGTGAAGTGTATCGCCCTCTTTCCATAAGGCTGCTTCAAGCCCTTCTCTGGTGTATGAATTCTGACAACAAAAATCCCCCTCTCTGTCAGAGTTTATAGCACCCAAGGTAGCCTTGCCCTCAACCAATAGCAAGCCATAACAAGCACCTGCAATGTAACTCATCCATATGTGGTGTGAATCTAGGAATTAAATCAAGTGTCAAATCAAGGTGAGAATATAAGTGGAAAACCCCAAATTAGGGAAAGCCACGGGAGAAATTTAATCTATTTTTGGACTAGATTAGAAAGTCACTTGGTTGAAGTTCAAAAAGTTAAGTACCTAAAGCAACATTTTTAGAGATCTCTTTTCTGCAAAGTTTCATCTATTTGTTGTTTTTCAAATCATACTATCAAAGTGTGCTCTATTATTTAATCTACATAAACACATAGTTACCTATGTTGATCTTATATTTTGCAATTGTCATCTTTTACTGGTATTTACACCCCTCTAAGCTTCATCTTCTACTAACTATGTGATGTGCAATTCATCACCTGACACTTCACCTTTTGATGTTTAGGTGGTCGTGATGATGCAAAGGTGTCGATTCCAGCTACTGTTGTTCTTCGCAATATGTTCTCTCCTGCAGAAATGAGGGTAATGATTTTGTAGTTCTCCTAACGGCAGAACAAATAATGAATTAAAAAAGATCCAAAAAGAGGATTATGCTAAGGCTCTATATCCTCTATAGAAGCTTAGCATGCTCTGTAGTTTGGTACAACTCAGATTCTAATAACATTTCCATGATCTACGCATATTTTTACTTTTTCTAAAGTTGTGAAGTACCTGTGTGATGTATCAAACGCTTGACATGGGTATGTGTCCGATATATCTTGTTGGAACCCAACTGTTACGTCCAAGTAGTCAGGTAACTTATCAAACCACGCATAAATTTGTGGACAAGATTTCCATTTTGTGTATGACAAACTCTAGACTTCCAGAGGAGTTTCGTTGGGCATTTGAATTATGATCAATTTGACACTTGGATAGTGGGACACATTCTCCCTCCACTTGTATCGGGGCCCTGTGAAACAAATCTACTCATTGATGGATTGAGGATGGGTTTTCCCCCAATGAAACATATTCTCATACCCACCCATACCAAGATCCATCTAAACCAAATCTTCTTGTTTGGAAGGACAAGGGTGAGTAAAACAATTGTTTTAGTCAAGACTTTTGGCTTTAGAACAGTGGACTAACTTATCTTGCTATTTTGGAATATGGTGATTGAATATGGAGCAGTTGCTACTGTACTGGGAAAAAAATTGCTATTTCTCCCTTCTCTTTTTCTTTTTTTAATATTTGTATTTTCCATATATTTGAACTTTGAAAATTTGTATACGTTCCCAAAACTTGGTTTACTTTAATCTCCTTATGTAATTGCTACCATTCTCGTCATAATGGATGGAATCTTGAAGTTATCTAATTACTCCATCCGTCCCTAAATTATAATCCATTACAAAAAGTCATGCAAAGTTCGTATAAAAAAAATAAACTACTTTATGCATAATTTTTTAAATTTATTTGTACCAAATTAAAGATTTCTCTTGGCCCTGAAAATTGATACCAAAAAATCCAGCGAATTATGGATGAAAGAATTTTATTTTCTAATCCAAATTGCACGACTTTTCATAGTGGACTTAGCTATTTGAGCGGAGGGAGTATTACCTGATCGTTTTGACAACTCTATAAAACTATTGTTCTATGAGGTGACATTCTTCTCATTTTTACAGGACGATGAGAATCTTTCTTCTGAATTAGAGGCTGATGTTCAAGAGGAATCTCTGAAGCTTGGACCAGTGGAATCAGTAAAGGTATTGTACTGTTAAGAGGAACATGTTTGACTAGTCTTTTTTTTCTCTCCTTCTTTGCTCATATCCAGCCTCCAATCTTATTGATAACATCCACATGGAGGGTTTAAAAAAACTAGCATACTGGTAACTGTTGGAAATTGACTAGAATTCCTAAATTGACTAGGATTTCTATTCCTATTCGGTTTAGGTTTATTTAGTGCTTTCCTATAAATAGGAACCCCCAAGGTTCCTAGGGTTATGGTCTTTTGTTCAAGGGCTTAGATATTTGGGTTTTGTTCATTCTTAGGGTTCCACCAAGGGTTTGTGACTCCCTTTTGGGTTCCACCAGAGATTTGTTCCTAGATATCTGTTTGGTGCTTCAAGTAGAGTTATGGGTATAGCCGGCTCTTTGTTTCTCTCCCCGTTTATGGTGAATCCTCTTGCTCTTTTCCCCGTGGAGTACGTTCTTGCTTTGTGCTTGAACGAAACCATGTATATCCTTGTGTTCTTGTTTATCGCTTGTTGATTTGTTATATTCTCAATTTCGTGTTCGGCACAACAAATTGGTATTGGTATTAGAGCCAGGTTTTAATCCGAGGCTTTTATTTTCCGCTACGTATTGTGCAATTGGTGATCGTTTCAATGGCGACTCGTTTCGAAATTGCGAAGTTTGATGGGCAGAGCACTAGCTTCAGTTTATGGTGTATTAAGATGAAGGCTTTGTTTGTTCAACAAGGATTACACAAGACTTTGTTGGGAAAATTGAAGAAGCCTGCTGATATGCAGGATATTGTGTTTGAGGATCTCGATGCGAAGGCGCTCAGTTTGATTAAGTTGTGTTTAGCCGATGATGTGTTTCGTGAGGTCGGGGAGGAGGATACGACTATCGGTATGTGGTTGAAGTTAGAATTCTATATGACGAAGTCTCTTACCAACCGGTTGTATTTGAAGCAGCGCCTTTATACGTTTCGTATGAGGGAAGGTACGCCCGCAAAAGACCATCTGGATGAATTAAATTGAATTATTATAAATTTAAAAAATATTGATGTTGTGATTGATGATGAAGATCAAGCCCGTATTGTGTTATGTTCTTTGCCTACGTCTTATGAGCATTTTGTTACTACCCTACTTTATGGGAGAGATACGATTTCCATGGAGTATGTTAAATCTAGTTTATATTCAAAGGAATTAAGGAAAAAAGTATCCGGTGAATGGGAGGTTTATACTTATGGTTTGGTGGCGCAAGGAAGACCCTTTATAACGGCAATAGAGGGGTTTCTGGCTCTTGTTCCACAAATCAGGAAGTAAAGTGTTTTTACTGTAGGAAATACGGGCACATGGTGAGAAATTGTCCTAGGTTGAAAAATAAGGACAATTTTGAAGAGAAGGTTATTGCTAGTATTGTTGAAGAGGATTCCGACGATTCACTTATGATTCTTTCTGTGAGTGTCGGTGATGTCTATTCGAATACCGAATGGATTCTGGACTCCGGATGTTCTTACCACATGTGTCCGAATAAGAATTGGTACGATACTTATGAATCGGTCAGCTGTGGTACAGTTCTTATGGGGAATAATATGCCCTGTAGAATTATTGGGATTGGAATAGTTAATGTCAGAATGCATGATGGGTTTGTGAGGACGTTGTTTGGTGTTCGTAATATACCAGATTTGAAGAGGAACCTTATCTCTTTGGGTACTCTTGATTCTTTAGGTTGGAAGCATACCGCTGAAGGTGGAGTCTTGATGGTTTTGAAGGGTGCTCGTGTTTTAATGAAGGGTCGGAAATCGAATAACCTCTATGTGCTTGATGGTAGTACGATTGTGGGTGCTACATCTTTGGGTTCTTCATCGGTGAATTTGAGGTTGACTCAGTATTGGGTTTTTAACTCCATGGTGGAGTCGGTAATTAACACCGTGTGGAGTTTGAGCAGATCTTCATGTGTATCCGGGAGGGATGCGTTGGGTGGGAGGTGCCCGTTGGAAGATAGAGGCTCAATTTGGAGGCATGTGCGACTGGGTTTCCTGTGTCGTGTTTACAAGGTCAAGTAGGCGTGCTTGAACCTTGCTCGTTTGTGCCGTTGGTGATTGCCCCGTGGGGGGCTTTTGGGGGAGATGAGCGATTGAAGGAGAGGATTGCCTATAGTGTTGACTTCAATGGAATTCAAGTCAAGGTCAGTGGCGGATTTAAGAAGGGACGAGTGGGGGCACGTGCCCCCACTGTTGCAAAATTCCGAAACTTTTTTTTTTTTTTTTTTGACTTTAAAAAAATATTTGCTCCTTACTGTAACCTTTTTGTCCTCTTTACAATCCCACCGACCCACGTTTCTTTCTCTCTCTTTCCAAAAAACCGACTGAAATCGCCAGCGAGAGCGGAGAACCAGAGAGGCAGAGAACCGATCGTCGACGTCGAAGCTCGTCGGACCAGCTCCAACGCCAATCGCCGGAGATCGTCGGACAGTTGGATATTTTTCTTTTCTCGTTTTGTTTCTCCCCCCTTTATACAAGAAAAACTAGGGTTGTTTCTCCTTCCTTTTCTATGTATCTGTGTTCGTATGAATTATGTGAAGAATCATTGGCGCAACTGAATGGGTGATGAATGGACAAGTGATGGCATGGTTGCATATATAGAGAGACATGTGAAAACATTGACAATGAAACTATCATGCAAAGCTTTCAAAACATGAAAACTTGTCGTGGTCTATTGTAAAACCGTAGTAATTTAGTAACTTTTGTTTATGACTATGGTAGTTTTTGTTAGTATTTGTAGACAGGTTATTAACTCTTATGTGGGTTGCTGAATATCTTGGCTTTTGGTAGTATTGTTGTATCAGTTTGTTATAGTTTTTTTTTTTTTTTTTTAAAGGTTGTGTTTTTGTTATGCCCCCAGAGGTATTCATTCCTGGCTACGCCACTGGTCAAGGTGGAGATTTGTTGGAAATTGACTAGAATTCCTAAATTGACTAGGATTTCTATTCCTATTCGGTTTAGGTTTATTTAGTGCTTTCCTATAAATAGGTTCCAAGGTTCCTAGGGTTAAGGTCTTTTGTTCAAGGGCTTAGATTTTAGGTTTTGTTCATCTCTTAGGGTTCCACCAAGGGTTTGTGTCTCCCTTTTGGGTTCCACCAGAGATTTGTCCTTAGATATCTGTTTGGTGCTCCAAGTAAAGTTACGGGTATCGCCGGCTCTTTGTTTCTCTCTCCGTTTATGGTGAATCCTCTTGCTCTTTTCCCTGTGGAGTACGTTCTTGCTTTGTGCTTGAACGGAACCACGTATATCCTTGTGTTCTTGTTTATCGCTTTTTGATTTGTTATATTCTCAATTTCGTGTTCGGCACAACAGTAACTATCAGATTTTGCTATTATAGTAACCTTTGCTGATATTATTTTAAAAAAAGGTAGTCACCTAAGGGAGAACATTTTGGTGATCCCATCAAATATAGGAAATTGATGTGATTTACCTACAAACAGCAATGTGTTCTGTTAGAGGCTTTTAACCCTGTAAACTTAAGGTGGAAAAGATAGTAGTTGAAAGAAATCAGTAAGTGTTGACGCTTGACTTTTGCAATCTGAAATGTTTATGTCATCATACGTAATAGTCATTGGTCATTTATTGGTTATGTATTGGGGTACTTCTCGGGCGGGCAAAAACTATAGGGAAACATTTCTCTACGTGTTTTCTGTACCTGGTATGCATGTGGAAGTACGCCATGGTTGTAGCAAAGCTTTCAGCCAAACTCTGAGTTTATTTGGAGAGGAGAAAGGCTGCGTTGCTTGCATTACTGTGACTTGGTCAAAATGTATGCTTGGCTCGTGTATTTATTGAAGCTTGAGATGGTGTGTGCACCTCATTGTCAAAATTCTGAAGGTCAAGTATGTGTGTTTTTGCATGACATCTTTTTATTCAGACCCATTGGGATACTAATGAGGTCAGAATGGAAGTTTAAAAAGCTATGGAAGGGTCCATTTTCATTGATGCTTAGTTTGCAAATACTTCTTTAATGCATATGATGCTAACATTTTTTTTGTTGATATTTTATTTGATCTCTAATTCAATCCCTAATTTGGTAGAAAAAATAGAATATAATTTTTTTTTTGCTCAGATGAATTTTTAGCAAGATATGTAATACAGTATTTTACTGTTCATGTCCCAATGTTTTTGTCCTAATTTTTGAAGCATTTCATTGACCACTTCCTCCATGCAGCGCTGGCGATGCTGACCTTAAATGACAATCAACCTTTAAGACCTCTTTTTTCATCGTTCATCACCACCGGCCCCCAAAGCCTCCCAACTTCCCCTTCTGATGCCACGTCTCTGGTCTCTTCCCCTTTTGGCTTCAACTAAGGCGCACCCTTTGGTTTCTATTCATAAACTGATCTTTATCTTCATTGCCCTTCCCTAGACCTACTCAATGAACAAGGGGCTGAAGTTGTGACGGCTCACCTTGCTGAAACTCCCCTACCTCTCTACACCCAAAGAGGGTAGGCCTCCATGTTCTTAATGATTTGTAGAAAGAGAAGACAGGCCTTCATTTTTCTTAATACATGCTGAGCCAAAAACCGTGTGTGATGCCATCATGATGCAGGCCACCAACCCGGTAGAAACCCAACCCCTTTGCCTCGTTTCTCTCAATTTGCATTTCAAAACTTGGGCAAGAGACTAAATTTCTAATCATGGCATCTAATGTTGATGTCATCTTCTTTTTTTGTTGCGACCTACTATATGGATACACATTCTAGAAAGATAAGTGATAAATAGACTACCAGAAAACCAGGAAGTCTTTGAGGTTGAGGTTGAACCATTGAAGGAAGGTGATGGTTGTTGGTGGCAATTTTCTCCATGGTGAAGAAAAGTTGATGACGTAGTAGACATGTTTGGATGTCGTGGTCTTAAAGGGATGGGAATCTCATTTCTAGGACTACTAAAGTTTACAATGAAAGAGAACCCAGATAAATACACAAGGAAAAAGCCTTAAAACTATAAAGACTAAACTACCCTTAACATAAAATAATATTACAAAAGAACCAAAACAATATATATCCCCCCCCCCCCCCCCAAACTCATGATGCAAGCTTGGAGAGCATCTAGAGTTTGCCAAGGAGGAAGCAAAACCGAGCGGTGGTGTGCATCTTGGTGAAGAAATTGGCTAACTAAAGAGAGGAGTAGACAAACGGTAGAGCAATTGCGCCAGATTGGAGATGAAGGTGAACAAAGTGATGACCAATTTCAATATGCTTCTTGCGCTCATGAAAACTTGAATTATGGGCAATCTGAATGGCACTTTTATTGTCACAAAAGAGAGGTGTAGAAGAGGAGATAGTGACACCCATATCCGATAAAAGCCAAGCGGAGCCAAACAACTTCAGAGGTGGCATGGCCCATGGCACGATACTCAGCTTCCGCAGTGGAATGAGCAGTAACGGATTTCTTCTTGCTTTTCCAGGAAATAAGGGCGTCACCCAAGAAAACACAGAAGCCAGAGGTGGACTTTCAATCAGAGATATCACCTGCCCAATCAACATCGGCATAGGCTTGGAGAGTCAAATTGGAAGAAGAAGAAGAGAGAAATAAACACTGAAACATGGTGGCACGAACATAACGAAGGATACAAAGCAAGGTAGCCCAATGAGTAGACCAAGGGGCACAAACAAACTGTCTAACAATATGCACAGCATAGGCGATATATGGCCGAGTGATGGTGAGATAAACAAGACAACCAACAAGCTCACAATACTCGATAGGATTAGCAAGAGGAACCCCATCAGAATCAAAGAACTTGGCATGGAACTCAACGGGAATATCAACGTTTTTGTCATCAGTAAGTTGAGCACGATGAAGAATGTTAGTCACATACTTAGTCTGAGTCAAGAGATAACCTTTTGGGGAGGAGGCAACCTCAATGCCAAGAAAATACCGAAGAAGTCCCTAAGTCCTTCATCTCAAATTCGTGAAACAAGTGATGTTTCACTTCATCAATAGCAGTAGAGTTGGACCCAGTGATGATCATGTCGTCAACATAGAGCAAGATGAGAACCAAACCATGAGAAGTGCGACGAACAAAAAGAGCAGATTCATGAGTGCGAGGCTGAACCAATCTGTTAAACCACATCATGAAAACGTGCATACCAAGCACGAGGAGACTGGTTGAGCCCATACAGAGCACAACAGAGGTGACAAATAAGGCTGGTGGCATGAGGGAGACCCGGAGGAGGACGCATATAAACTTCCTCTAATAGATGACCATTGAGGAAGGCATTTTTAACATCCATCTGAAAGAGAGGGCATTGGTGCGTAGCAGCCACAGAAATCAAAAGACGAATAGATGTCATTTTTGCAATAGGAGCAAAGGTGTCCTCGTAATCAATACCATATTTTTGAGAGAACCCCTTAGCAACTAAGTGGGCCTTGTACCGCTCCAATGAACCATCAGAATAAGTCTTTACTTTGTAAACCCATTTGCATCCAATGAGATTCTTACAATCTGGGAGAGGAACCAAGTCCCAAGTCTGATTATTAGTAAGAGCAGTGAGCTCACCATTCATGGCAGTCACCCAGTTAGGATCATTACAAGCTTCTTTGTAAGAACGAGGTTCAAAATGAGTATGTATGCGAGATAAGAAATTGCGAGAAGAAGAGGAAAAACAAGTATTAGTAAAGCCAAGAAGTTTTACCGATGGACGACGATCATGAGAGGGATACTGGCGTTTTGGTGGATCAGAGTCTTCCGAAGTAGAGGATGAGGAGTCTTACGATCGCGACGGACATAATGTTTAGGAAGAGGAGGAATGCAATTGGAACTAGAAGAAGCGGGAGGGGCAATGGGAATACCACACTTCAAGGGTACAAACATACTCATTTGTAGGAACATCCGCGGGGAATGTGATGCGGGCTGAAACCCGCGAAGGTTGGGATAGTCCCAGGTAGGGCTGTAAATGAATTGAGTCATTCGCGAACTGTTCGAGGCTTGGTTCGGCAAGAGCTCGTTCGAGTTCGATTCGTCTGCTAAACAAACTGAACCTGAATCTCAATTCTAGGCTCGTTCCGTAAATGAGTCGAACCTGAGCCTAACAATATTCGGCTCGGTTAGGTTCGCAAACCTCTACTTAAATTTAATTAATAATTCAATAGGGGTCTATTTGTAAAATTAAAAAATTTTAAAGCTGTATATATAATTCAATACTTATTTTTCTCTCAAATTCTATATGATCAATGAGAGAGTTTGGGTTCGCTTGAGTTTAATGAGCTGAGCCGAACAAAACCTGAGTCTTGACGAGCTCAATTCGAGCTTAGATTCGGCTCAACTCAATTCATTTGAGTTTAACGAGCCAAACTCAAGCCAAGATGTTCAAGTTTGAATCGAACCCGAGCCGAACTCGAGCCAGACTATTACCTTAATGAACCCAACCGAGCAGAACCTGAGCCTTGAAAAATTTTAACGAGCCGAACTCGAGCCAAGTTGTTTAGGCTCAAATCGAACTCGAGCCGAACTCATACCTTAACGAACCCGAGCAGAACTTAACAAGTTCGGCTCGATATGGTTTGTTTACCGCCCTAGTCCCAGGAAGACACTCACGGGGGCAACGGAATCACTCGGCGTTGCTAATCGCGGAGGACACTCACGCGACCAAGTCACACACTTGATTGTCGAAGGAATCACACACTCTCAAGCAAGAAATACTTGCACAATATTTTCATAAACTCTCCAAAACTGCCAGCAAATTTCATTCACAAAGATGTATAGAGAGATTACAATAGATGACTCTATGAGTACCCTGATAACACTTAATGTTTTAAGACTTTCCAAAGCAAACTATACTTCCAAGACTGACAACACAAAACAACGAGACATAGAAGTCAAAAGGTCTTCAAAGACTAACACAATAAAATAAATCTAAATAGACTTTTCAACTCCTGATTATGCTCCAGCATCATTCTCCTCCGCTGGAAAAGAAGTCCTCCTGGAATTCGCAACCAAATCTTCCCAAAGCCTTTCATCAAGTTTCTTGAGTTCTTGAGTTGAAACCCATGCATCTTCACAATGTGCTTTTCCTGTCCAATGAACCAGATGTTGCATATAGGTTCCTCGACGAGTAGTGGTGGAACGAACATCCAAAACATCAATGATTTCTTGATGTGAATTTTCTGGTGAAGCAAGCAAGTCTTCAAGCTTCAAGGAATCACCATCATCATCTCCATAATAAGCGTACAAGTCACTGATGTTAAAAACTGGACTGATAGAGAACCCTTGTGGCAACTCCAATCGATAAGCGTTTGGTCCAAGTTTGGAGAGTTTATGAAAATATTGCGCAAGTATTTCTTGCTTGAGAGTGAGTGATTCCTCCGTCAAACAAGTGTGTGACTTGGTCGCGTGAATGTCTTCTGTGATTAGCAATGTTGAGTGACTTCCGTTGCCCCCGGTCTAGTGACTTCCCGAGATTATCCTAACCTCGCGGGTTTCGGCCTGCATCAGAATGGATCAATATGCACAAGATCTTCTTTGACGACACTGACAGGTTTGGATGGGAGAGAGAGGAAAGGGAAACGTTTGAGAAAAGTAACATGCCGAGACACATACAACTTTCAGGTCACGGGATCATAACAATGGTAACCCTTTTAACAACGGTAATCCTTTTGTTGGATTCCATACCCCAAGAAGACACATAAGACACTACGAGCACTAAGCTTAGTGCGGTCCTTTTTAGGGGGAAGGACAAAGCTAGTGGAACCAAACACACAAAGAAGAGAATAGTTAGGAATAGACCAAAGAGTCGTTCATAAGGGGAGGAACCAGAGAGGAGAGGAGTAGGCATCCGATTGAGAAGATAAGCTGCAATGAGCACAGCTTTGCCCCAAAAGGCGGCAGGCACAGAAGAGGAAACAAGAAGAGACTGTGCAGTATTTAAAAGGTGACGATGCTTGCGTTCAGCACGCCCGTTTTGAGTGGGAGTGTCTATACAAGAAGATTGATGAATGGTGCCAAGAGAAGCTAAGATATGTGAACTCACCAAGAGAGTATTCTCCGCCTAAGTCAGAGCGAAGAACTTTGATTTCTGTTGAAAACTGAGTTTGAACCATGGAGTGAAATTTGTGATATACTTGGTAAAAATATGACTTGTGTGTCAACAAATATACCCATGTAAACGTACTATATAATCATCAACAAATGAGACATAATATCGAGAACCACCTTTAGTAGCAATTGGGGAAAGACCCCACAAATCTGTATGAACAAGTTGAAATGGAGAAGTAGAAACAGAAGTACTTCTATTAAAACGTAAGGCAGACATTTTGGCAAACTTACAACCACTGCATTCAGAGATATCGCTTGCAGAAATGTTTCCTAAATATCTTAAGTAAAAGTTCAAATGTTCACTAGATAAATGCCCTAAGCGAGAGTGCCAAAGATAAAAGGGGGAAGACTCTTGATTTAAACAAAAGGATGACATTACAGTGGTCATAGACTCGATAGGAACATGCAAAGTCTCCAAAACATATAGATTGCCAACTCTACAACCGGTCCCAATCTGCTTCTTCGACATTTGATCTTGCACAACACAGCCAGAAGAAGAGAACAAGACATCAAAGCCGGATTCAGACAATTGACTAATAGAAATAAGACTAAGAGATAAATGAGGAACATAGAACACATTTGGTATAAGTAGGGAGGAAGATGGAGACGGGACAATAGAACCTATAGAGACAACAAGCATAGGAGAGCCATTTGCAGTGGAAATACTAATGGGAGAAGCAGGAGAGATACAATGGCTTAATAATGACAATGCAGGAGTCATATGGTGGGAGCAACCAAAATAAAAAAATCCATGTGGTAGGTAGGATACCTGTGGTATAGGAACCATGCAAACTTGATGGAGTAGTGGTCATAGCAGAAGTTTGAGAATGACCTCCTTGGGTGGCAGCCAAATACGCACGATACTCTTGATACTGCCCAAAAGAGGGATACTGTGGAACACTATCAGTTGCAGGAGCTACGAAAGCGGCCGGAGGACGAACATACTGCAGTGTGGGCTGAGAATGCCTTTATGTGGTCCTAGAGGAGGAGGGCTTAGAACGAGGAGTGCTACCTGTCATCTGTAACAATTTCGGAAATGCATGATTCCAGTGCCCTTTTTGGTGACAAAAGCTACACTCATCCAAAGCATCACGAGGTTTAGGCTTGCTTGTAACCTGTATCAAGTGAGAAGATGGTGGAGGCAAGAGAGGTGCCATATACAAAGTAGGCTGAACCGATGGCGCAACAAATACAGACTGAGAGGGAGCTGCAGCAGACCCAACCTTGAACCTAGTTTCCTCAGCTATGAGCTCATGAACGGCACCATCAACTGTAGGTTGGGGAGAACGATGAAGGATGGCCCCCCGAAGAGGCTCAAATTGATCACGGAGGGCCATGAGAAATTTTACATGACGTTGTTTCTCATGGTATGCTACATAGAAATCAAGAGGCTACAATTCTACCAGTTCCATTAGCATCAATTGATCCCAATATTGTGTCATTTCATTGTAGAATTCCTAAATGGATTTATCTCCCTGCATAGCCAGTCAAATAGAGCCCTCAAGTTCATATTGCTTTGCAAAGTTGGACTCAAGATGCATCCTTTTTAAGTAATCTCAAACTTCCTTGGCAGTATCATACCTTGAAAAGTTCATTCCGATGCTAGGTTCGGAAGAATTATGAAACCATGTAAGAATTCGTGCATTTTCAACTTTCCATTTGCCAAAGTTTTTGACATGCTCTACATGTTTCGCCGCATATGTAGGATCATCAGCTTTCACATTCACAGGAGGAGGTTTCACAATAAGGCCTGTCACATGATCCCACACTTCCTTACCGCCAAGAAAATTCTTCGTCACACTTGCCCAATACGAATAATTTTATTTTTTTTTGGTCAAACCCAATACGAAAAATTACCACCATTCAACCGAATACTAATTACTTTATCTTCTGACATAGTGAGGACTAGAACATGATATGCACCAGAGATGAAAAGAAGAGATCCCAAATGGTCGAAAAATACCAAACAGTGCAGAATGATCCTGAACAATATCCAAACAGTACCCAACAGTACTGAGTAGTACCAAACAATGCAGAAACAGAGTCGAACAATACTGAAAGCTCAAAGATGTTAACGCAGACAGATTTGAACGCAGTAGTTAGAGTACAGATTGAAATCCCTCAATCAGTGCCGAAAAAGTATAGACTTGGATGCAAAATACCTAAACGTTCAACAACAGAGAAGTTCGAGTGTAGACGGAAGATACCCAGTAGATTTCGAGTGCATAAAGGGGCCGCCGGAGGTCAGAAAACGATCGGCAGTGGTTGGCGATGTCTGGGTGGTGCTGTAGAGTGGTTAGCGGTGCTGTAGGATAGGCATCAAAGGTCGTTTGGTGCAGTAGAGGGTTGCCAAACTGTGTTCTTTTAATATGTAACCGAGAGAGGAGAGAACGATAGATGATTTGAGAGAGAGAGAGAGAGAGAGAGAGAGAGAAGACGATGCATTCAGCCCAGTTTGGGCTCTGATACCATGAAACATTTCAAATACAACTACTAAAGATTACAATGAAAGAGAACCCAGATAAATACACAAGGAAAAAGCCCTAAAACTATAAAGACTAAACTACCCTTAACATAAAATAATATTGCAAAAGAACCCAAACAACATTATATATTCACAGTAATCTCATTCAATTCTGATGAATTCGGGAATCTTATCTATAATATTTGTAAAGTTATTTATTTCATTCCACTTGGTTTGGGGAGTCTGTGGGTTTAGATATTTGTTAGTTATTAGTGTTCTTGACATCTTGTCCATTCCGAATGTTGGAATAGCGACCCCCAATCACATTTTCATTCTCCTCAAGACTTCAGTGACAACCTTTTCATGTATTTATGATTTCATGTTTCCCGGAATATCTTCTTTTTTAGCTTTTTCTCTTGTTATTTTTGACTTTATCAAATTGTTTAAAAGAATTTCCTGTTGCTATTTCTATTCAGAACTCACTAATTTGTTCTCTCCATTAAGCACTTGCCCCTCAGTTGTGCCTGGCTCAAAATGTCCAATTAAATTAATTTATTGTATTGTGTAACTTGTGTTTAATTGATGTCCAAATTTTCCGTTCGGGACATGTCTTTTTATTCTGCGTTGAAGCTTCTACTTGCTTGATATGCACCAGTTATGTTCTGATTTCATTTTGTTTACAGGTCTGCGAGAATCACCCTCAGGGTGTTGTTTTGGTAAAATTCAAGGATAGGAAAGATGCTCTAAACTGCATAGAATTGATGAATGGGCGATGGTAAGTGTTCTAATCCTAACAAATATTTTAAAGGTTGTACGTATTTTTATTTTGCGTGTATGTGCAAGTTGGCCTTGTGCCCTTGGTTCAAAGTTTGCTGTTATCTGACACGACCTGGCCAAGTGAGACTACTAGTTGTATCAAATTGGATAGGTATAGGGATTTTCCCCAAAATACACTGGGTAGTATGTCTTTTTACTTTGGTGATATTATTGTATGGTATTTGCCCATATTAGTTCCGAACCAGCTTAGCTAACTTGGACAATTCTTTGATCACTGCTTCTGACAGCTTATGATGTTCTGTTGTTGAAAAAAGCTGCAGCTAGTTTCCCCTAGTTTCTTAACCCTGGTGCTTAGCCATCAATAGAAGTTTTTTTTTTTGTTTTTCCAAGATGGTTATGGCGCACTCTGGGATGTTTTAATGAGATCTTGTGTTGCCACAAGATCTAGGAAATGTAAGAAATAATAGGGTAGCTAGGCAATAAAGGGAAAACCAAATACCACCATCTGTGGTCTCGCTAAATATTCTGCAGCTACTCAGATACGAAAGTTCCTATTTCAAGACCTTCTTGGATGGAATTCCTAAGTAACTACTGGACCAGCCTTCTGATATTTGTTTGCATATGTTGTATTGTTTCTTTTGGTTATTTTGTATTGTAATAGGGGTTTTACTGTTCTTTTCACCCCATCCTCCACTCTCTCTTTCTGGTCTTAACTACGTCGTACCATTTAGGTTTGGTGGCAGGCAGATACATGCTAGCGAAGATGATGGATCTGTGAACCATGCTAAAGTCCGGGATTTAGGAGAGGATGCCAAACAATTGGAGAAGTTTGGAGCTGAACTTGAAGCTGAATGAGTTGAATTTACGCTTCATCTTTAGAGCTTATGTCATAAATCTTCATTCCCTTTATATAATGTAGATTACCAACCCTCCTTTGTAGATGACTAATGCTGTAAATTTGCCCTTTCCCACATAGAGCCTAATATTTCCCAGTTTTGATCTCCGGTTTATTAGTTTCGATATGATGCTTCTCATAATGAAAAGGCGTCGAATTGGTCATTATCTTTGTTGAGTGATTCACGCACTACCTAAGAGCGTCTCCTAGGGGAGAACGCAAAGTTTTATCCTGATATGGGATTTGCTTACCCATGTGGCAATTTGAAGAATCATTAGTAAGTTCACTCTGAGGACAGAGGGAGTACTTATTGGTATATTGCCAGTAGTATGAGCCATTGTATTCAGAAGTTGGAGCTATTTTTAAACTAACTAGAGTATCTTTTTGTTAAATTTTAAAGTTACTCTGATCTGGTAACACAAATACGTTTGTTGATGTGCTAATAAATGACTGTCCAAGTTATTTTTGTCTAGTAATTTAGCATGTTGCGAAAAATATGGTTTCTACAATTGAAATGGCTCGTGATTAGAAATGCTTATAATCATCTTTTATCTCACCTTGTTAAACATAATCATTAGCTGTACTGTTTTTAAGCTGTTTTTGCCAAAGTTGCTTTCAAAGGTTTTATATATATATATATATTTTAAGCAGCTGCTTTCAGATACTTTTTGGTACTGTTTGTACTCCCATGAAAACTTGCATGGACGGGCCATTGTGTGGAAAACTATGACCGAAATCTTTTTTATGTGGCATTAACTTGGAACCGCGTGCATTGAAGCACCTTTTAAGTAGATCATCGTGGTATGTAAACCTAGAGTAGTAGCATGATGAATTAAAAAGTCTTTCGGGCCTAAACTTGCATGAAGTTTAGCACCACGCAAATAGCAGCTGAGGTGTGGAGAGGATCTAAGTCCAATTATGTTGAAGGGATTAATGTCCTTGGCGTTGGTTTCCCAGTTGTGATGGAGTAGATTGACTTTGACCTATTTGAGAGTGTAATTAGAGGAGACCAAACACGCGTAGACAAAGAAAGCTCGCTTCGGCCAAACTTTTCATTGGCTGTTTTGCACTGTTGTTTTCTCTTAGTTTTTATTTGATTTTGGTGAAACATTTGCATCATACCATTTGTCTAAATGAGTGGAATCGGAAAAACATAAATATAGATTGAAATTGAAAAAAAATATATAAAAAGACAAAAGAGACCCAAAAAGTCTGCTTTTGCAGATTGAGATTAGATATGCAAGCCAAGATAATTTCAAATCGAATCAATTATATTCGTTTTGTATCACATCAATTTTTTTAAAGAGGCAATCCATCCTATATCAAAAGTCCGAAGGCATTACAAATTTTATCACGAGATACAGGAATGAACCAAAATTATCAAAACCTAGACGCGAGCATGTGCACCAGTCGTAGACTCAATGACACCTACTGTAGAAACAAACCGACAAGAATGTTAGATGTAAGAGCCAGTTGCAGAAAAGGTAGGTTGACAAGAACGTCAGACGCGAGCACATGCCAAATCATGATTCATCGCCTATCAAAAAAAAAACCCTAATTCATCAACCCATTGCAAATGCAAACTTGCAATCACAAAACCCAAATCTGAAGTGCAAAATAAGAATACAAATTCGGGGTTCTTCCCGGCCGGTCCTATGTGAGTGGATTATATCCCATCAGGTCCTTGCGCACAATTACACATAATTTGATCTAATTAACAATTAGATCTTATTCGTTATTTTTTGGTAATTTCTGTCTAATTAACAATTCAAAGTGTTAATTGAAGCTCAATTCAAAGTGGGCTACGTGGGCCTCGAACCAGAATTGAAGCCCAATTCGTTAGAGATGAACCCGTACCAATAGCCCAAAGCCCACTTAATCTGGAAAATGCAAACCCCCAGACAACCAGGCAATAGGGTTTCCACTCTGCTCCAGAGAGAGAGAGAGAGAGAGGAGAGAAGATGTGGAGATCAGTAGTTACAAGAAGAGCTCGTCTCAACATTCATCCTGGAGGACCCAAGTTGCATTCTGTCCAAAACCCACTTCCTTCCCCTCCTCAGGTACCTCACAATCAAACTCTCTTCTCTACACACTTGTTCTCTCCTAAGAAAAAAATCCCATTTCTCCATAACCCTAGATTTTTCTCTCAAGATTCACGTGACCCTCTTATTGATGACCTTATTGGACCCCAAATTGGGTCACCCTTTTCCCAGTCAGATGAGAACTTCGATGGGTTGATTCATGCGGAAGAAAGTATATTTGAGGAAAACCCTGTTTCTGTTAGATCAGAATTAGAGAGTGAATTTTTCTCATCATTGGCTTTTGACGAAAATACCCCAGGTAATCCGATGATTGAGGGTTTTGATGATAATTTAGTTGATGATAAGTTAGTTGAGGAAGATGAGATTCCGGAGGTTGATTTTGAGAAGTTAGAGAGTGTGTTGTCTTTGCTTCAGAGTAGTAGTGGTAAAAGTGCAGCCGGGTCGTTGGAATCGAGCCTTGATGAGATGGATTTGACGGTAAACGAAGAGTTTGTTGTAAGGGTAGTTGAAACACCACTTGTTCCGGGTGAGAATTTGATTGCGTTCTTCAAATGGGCCTCAAAGAAGCCGAAGTTTTTGGTTAGCACGAGGAGTGCGCGCGCTCTTGTTCGGGCGATTTCTGGCGTTCTTAGGAAGAAAGATGCCTATGCTTTGTGGGATTTGATTAACGAGATTGGGGAGAAGGAGAATGGTGTTTTGAATGCGGAGATTCTCAATGAGTTGATATCTCTTTTTTCAAAGTTGGGTAAAGCCAAGGCGGGATTTGATGTGTTTAACAAGTTTGGGGATTTTGGGTGTGTTGCGGATGCTGAGACATATTACTTCACCATCGAAGCTCTTTGTAGGCGCTCCTTCTTTGATTGGGCTTGTTCCGTTTGTGACAATATGAAAAGTGCTGGTGAATTGCCTGAAAGCGAGAAAGTTGGGAAAATCATATCGTTTCTGTGCAAAGGTTCCAAGGCTGAAGATGCTCATTCGGTTTATTTACTGGCGAAGGAGAAGGATAGATACCCACCTCGATCTTCTGTTAATTTTTTGATCATCTCCCTGTGTCAAGGGGATGAAACTGTTCGCTTAGCTTTGGACATGTTGGAGGACTTCTCTGGAGAAGAGAGAAAATACTCAATTAAGTCATTTTCATCTGTCATAGGCGGATTGTGTAGAATCAAAGATGTTGAAGGAGCAAAAAATTTGCTGTTTAAGATGATTGATTCGGGTCCACCTCCTGGAAATGCAGTCTTCAATTCTATAATCAATGGCTTTTCCAAAACTGGAGTTATGGAAGAGGCTAGAAAAATGATGACATTGATGGAGGCTAGGGGTCTAAAACCCGATGTACACACTTACAGTGTCATTATGAGTGGTTATGCAAAGGGTGGAGAGATGGATGAGGCTTGTAAAGTTTTGGCTGAAGCCAAAACGCAGCATTCCAAGTTGAGTCCTGTGACTTATCACACACTTATCCGTGGATACTGCAAGCTTGAAGAATATGACAAGGCACTGGAGTTATTAAGGGAGATGAAGGAGTATGGGGTTCAGCCTAATGCTGATGAGTATAATAAGATGATCCAATCTCTTTGCCTGAAGGCTTTAGATTGGGAAAAAGCGGAGAAACTGTTGGAGGAGATGAAAGAAAGTGGGTTGCATCTCAATGCGATCACAAAGAGTCTTGTAAGAGCTGTTAAAGAGATGGAAGAGGAAGAAGTTGGGAATGGAGAAGTAGTTGAAGCGGCGTAACTAATGATCAGCTTGCCTAGGTGCTTGTGATATGCAATATGAATTTCCATTCCCATTCCTTTGTTCTTGTTTCTTTTTGGGTGTGGTTGTCATTCATGAGATAGAGGAAAGCAGAATCCATTATAGGTTTGAAATCTTTCATTGTACACTTCTCACAT
>BPLS01000687.1:317101-343933 GCA_019656275.1 Rhododendron kiyosumense | reverse complement strand
TTCCAAATTATGAATTCCTAAATTAGCAGCTAGCTGAAGACCATGTCGCAGTCCCTATATATAATTCTGCTCCCAGACTCATTGCTGCCCCTTTTTTCTGACAGAAAGCCACCCAGTTACCATGGTGGTCATGTATAATACCCCCAGCCGCTGCATCAATGTTATGGTTGTGTGAACCAGTCTATATTTAACATGAACCAATTTGGTTTCAGAGGCTTCCAACCCGTGAAAAACCAATAGTGAGCTCGATTTGAACCACTCATTTGGCATGCTGTAGATTCCCACTCCTGTGCAGCTGCGATGATATGGTTACGAATGCTATCCCGATTGATAGTAATTTTGTCAAACACTCCGCGATTTCTATTAAGCCAAATGCGCCAGCACGTAAAAGGAAATATTCTCCTTGAACATACTTCTCGAAATGGTAGATAACCTTTGATGGTTGCCACCAACTCCCTCGTATTTTCCTTTTAAGACTCGTGCTCAGAGAGACTCTTGTCTTCTGTAAAGCCCCAAAGGAAATACTCTATTAATTCTATCTAGCATACAGGAAACTGACTTGGGGAGAAACATGGTTTGCATAACATGAGCCGGGATGGACACGTTAACTGCCTCGATCAGAGTCAATCAGGCACCAAGCGAAGCGATTTGCTTTCCCTAGCCAGAGAGCCTACTATTGATTTTATCATTAATAGCTTAGAGGGCCTTTCATGAAGGAAAGGGCAGCCAAGATAACTAATTTTTTACCCTGATTCTTTGCAAAAATTTCAACAGTAGATTTCATCACATGACAATAATCATCATTGGCCCTCCCGAAAAGAATGAGATCATCTGCGACAAATAGGTGAGACAAAGCTGCATCATGATTGGAGAACTGATAGGGGACCCAAATTTCTACTCACGAGCTTTGTATCGCAATGGACAAGTTAGTAGACTGTTTTCCAATTATTTAACCGTGGCCTTCCGTTTATCTAATTGGCGAGATGTCACCATCTAGGCTAGTTGACAGTTGTCAGTTTTTATAGCAACGCCATTACCGACAAAAGAGAGGGATGTGAATCAATAATAAAAATTCTATGATCACACGAAACTCAAATCAACAATGCTAGTGACAAACCCATTATGCGCATACACTGCAACTATTTGCTTGTCTTTAGAGTTGTTATGGTACAAATAGCATCTCACTGGGACAAAAATTCTCAACAAAATAGACACATACTGACCGTGTCGTTATTGTATTAAAATTATTAATAAAAACACAACTATTATAGCTACTCCGTAGAATAGCAGCAAAAGTCCAAGTATCATTCCACAGGGACAAGACTACATTATTGAATCGGTTTCAATCAATTTCTACTTCAATTCAAAAACGAGTTTCAAGTTTTGGTTATAAATTCTAAACTATGAAAACAAAAGAAATTTGATTTTGCAGAAACAAGTGAGAAAAGTTTCTAGGGTTTCAAATCCACTAGACCCCTTGTAACAGTATTTATGCAATAATAAATGTTAATTACTCAAATCAATCCGAATATCACTAGGGTTCGCGGGCCCTCACAGTATCACTGAAGGATTTTTATGAATCCCCGAATAGCATGGGGTATTGCCGCCTAGCACAAACCGTCTTGTTAGTAAGACTCATCTCTATGGCTCGAATCGTCTAACAGCACGGCTTGTCTTGCAGAGCATAGCCTATCTTATCTAGTTATCACAAAACAATTATGAACCATTGCATAAACGTGCATGAAATCTAGAAAATCATACACAAGATCAAATAGGAAAAATTAACATTACATATAAATCCTCAAATCATGCAACCGCGATTCGAATAACAAAACATAAGATCAAAACATAAATATTGTTACTCAGAGTTTGAACTTCATCTATACCCTAAAAAAGGAGTTTAGCAGGACATCAGAGTGGAACCCATCGGCGTTTGGTTGAGATCCGACATGCAAAACTAGAGGCGGCAACCTCCCTTCTCGCTTGCGTCTCTCTTCTCTCCTCCCTGTTGTGCGTGCGCCCGCGTTCTCCGTTCTGTTGTTCTTCCGAACTGCTGTCTTTTAAAAACCCTTTTTCTCCCCTGTTGCCGACTTAACAAAACCCCTGTTTTCTTTCTTTTTTTTCTTCTTAACCGACTTACACTTTTCGTTTCACAACTTCTTACTAGGGCATGTCTTGAATCACAGGATAAAAGATGCAAAGATTGAGGAATTATTTCCAATGACAAGTTAGTAGACAGTAAATTTGGGCAGGAGCAAAATGAAAACATTACAAGTTTGGAAAGCAAATTGAATTCCGTCTCTCGTCCTCTTGTTGCAAAGTATTACTCGAGAAAATCGTCTTACAAAGAAGCTTAACACCACTTCTCCTAAATGCAGTATTGCAAATATATAATGAAATCTTGTAATGAATTACACACACACGAAAAAAATGAACACTTTAACTGAAACAAATTGATCAGTCATGATCATGCACACTACGAGTTTACTTTGGATCAATGACAGCACCAGAAATTTGTCCTTATTCAAAAAAATTTCACATTTGTTAGTTTTTTGTCGATTTATTTTTTGTGGATTATTGCTTTGTCATGACAAGAGGAATCTAAAAAAATAAAAAAATTACTATCAATATCTAAATTTCTCTTAATAAAAACGAAAATAAGCTAATAAGCTAATTTTTTTCTTCTTTATTTAGCCGAATATATGAGGACTCAGTCTCCCCAATTCAATGTAAAAGTAGAGCATCTGGCACTTGGGATGCACGAGAGACAACCTGGCTTTGCATTTGCGAAATGTAGTAAAATATTTAGTAGCGGGCGAACAGTGTCTCCTCAACCTTGACGAGGAACTGTAGCAATTGTAAAATTTTGCAGACAAGCGAAGCAAGTAAGAGTATTGAGGCTGATTTTGAGGCCATTTTGTGTCTTTGACTCGTTGAATTACCCTAAAAGACATTTTTGCCTTGCCTGATAAAGATGCTCTTATAGTGGCTAATTTAAAAATATCAAAAAAAAAAAAAGGGTTTATATAAGTTTGTCTGTCTGCATTTCTTGTAATTCTAACACTTGCTCATCTAATTTGTGTTCGAAAAATTTAATTATTGTCCTCCTATGATTGAATGCATCAAAAAAAAAAAAAAAACACTAAACATAGAGCCCGTTTGTCAATCTCTTATCTTTGCGGATCAAAAAAGAAGAGCGAATAAGAGGAGGATATCATAGAATGAGAGATTAATCAAAGAGTGCTGACTATTATACATTTGGTTTGGTTGGTAGTTTGCATGGCTAGATGAATTGGGAAGATGGTAATAAAAGGAAAGAACTTACTTGTTTGCTCTTCAAAATTCATTTCAAAGCACAAATGTGAAGGTGGGGAGGGATAAATGGATAATGGGCGAAGGGGACTAACTTATGCAGAATAATTATTTGCTGAACAAGATCGAAGTGGCCATAAATAGACCCTTTACCATAAAAAATATTAGTCCCGCTCCAAAGGGACTAATTTAATCTCCGGATCAAACAATATATATCCAGATGTGTGTTGGAGAAAAAAACTGAAGAAAATCAAAGTTGCAATTATGTGTCCGCCCTTGCAGCCACAAGGTACTATTCCCAAACCTGTTTCAAAATTTACGGCACAAAAAGATGCTTCGCCAATATTTAGAAGAACATCGATAAAATGACACTTGAATAACAGCCAACTAGTTTTATCGAAAAATTTATCTCTCATTTAATTTACACCATTGTAGACACCTCAATCTGAGCTTCCAGATTAGTTTACTTTTGGTGTTTGATTCCTCGATGATGAAACGGATCAAGAACACCCCGGGAATGTCGAGTGTTTGAGCTTCGAGTTTTTTTTATACCTTTTTAAACCCTTGAATCTAGCCGAAGCCAATTTCAAAAAAAGCCAAAAAATCCACATGCACGCGTTGGTTGAGAACCAGCGCGCGCGGTCAAACTGCCATGTTGTGGTCAACAGTCAAAGTTTGACCGTTGACCCACGCACGAGTTGGTTTGGCTCGCACGCACTAGTCCACTACCCGCACGCGCCGGTACATTTGGTAACCGACTTTTCACCTTTCCATTTCTGGAAGGTTTCCTCTTTGGGTGGCCTTCTCCACCAAGTAACCCCAACTAGCCTTGTTGGCTGGTTGCATCACCTTACCTCCCACCAACCTTTCCAAAGGAGGAAATTTAGCCACCAAGCCAAGCCAACCATTACTTGGTTGGTTGTACCATTCTTCCTCCTATAAATTCCCCCATGGTTCTTCATTATCAAGGGTTCCAAAAAATATTCAAAGGGTGACAAAAAAAATATCAACTTCCAAAGAGTTTTCAAAAGGTTACAAAATCCAAACCCTAATACCAAGCAACAAGCCACCTTGTTTCCTTGTTTCTACCACTCAAAAGCATCCAACCTCAACTTAACTCAAAGCTCAAACACTTTTCAAACCTCAAAAACCAAAGGTATAACACCTCTGTATTGCATACTGTTCTGATCCCTGAGGGGGGCTGTCAAGGTCAAGGCTGGTATCAACACCATGTCTTTGCCCTAAAGTTGACAAGATTTCAAAAATCGTAGTGGCAAGGACCGGCGCGCGCCGACCATCAGTATGCTCGCGCCATTTGGTGGCTGTGCGTGCAAGTTTTGCGTGGGGATTGGTGCCTTGCTATTTTGTGTTCTACTTTGTATATAGATCACTATTGATGCATGTTAAATCCTGTCTACTGCTTTTCTATATTAGAATTGCTAGTTTTAGTTCAATACGTATTTCTGCTGCTATGGAGTACCCCTGGGATCATTCTGGATATAGCCCAGAACCCAGAAATATGTAAAACCAAACACTGGTTTGCAGGATCAAACCTGCGCGCGACTGTGGACTACTCGCGCGCGCAGGTTGTCCTCTGGCCAGTGAGTGGCCTTTCCATTGGTAACTTAGTCTTAGGCCACTGTTTTGCCACCACTCTGTTTATGAGGTGTTTTGTTAATTTGTAGGACTTTTCAACCTTTAAACTGTTTACTGACTGCCTATAAACTGTTTGGTTTGTCTTGGGTGTGCACTCGTCCATCCAGAGCCCAGAGGGTTTGAAAATAAGAGCTGTGGGTTTAGGCTTACTGGTGCGCGCAGGTCTTGTAGTAGTGCGCGTAGGTTGGGTTAGCATGTAGCGATTTGATCAGTGCATGCTGGTTTCTTCCTGCGCACGACGCTTCAAAACAGTGGCTTTCTAGTCTGTTTAAAACTCCCACAAGAGTCTGTTTTCATCTTATACTAATTGCTCATTCATGCTATTCAATCGCATCTTGCAAATTGTGTTACAGTCTTAATCCCCATTAAACTGTTCACCGCCCCTAAATGGCTAAAGAATTGATTAATCAAATAGAATCGCAAACATCTTTCGCAAATGCTCAAGTAGAGACCGATCTCCGGATTGGGCTAGAGGGGTGCCTTAATTAAAACTCTTCCCATCTTGTAACCTGGCTTCCGAACCCAGATATGGTTATGACGGACTAGTGTTTTCACTTTTTCAAATCAAACAGCGCCATAGGTGTTTCAAAATATAGTTCCTTGGGCGTCGGACCTTCAAATCCGAGTGGCGACTTTGTATTCCGAGCGCTTGCTTCTCCGCTTGCGCTCCCTCGATCCGGGCCCTTGCTTTGGAAACCGAAATTTCCACAACCATTAACCCTCTCTATTTCTCATTGTCTTTTTCAACTTTTGATTATAGTATCTTCCTATTGTTTAAATGATGTAATCCACATAGGAGAGCAGACTAAGGATCACTTTGCTAATAAATATTTTATTGCGCAATATCAGAGAGGAGAATATGAAGTTCTCCCTTTGTAGGATCTCAAAGGTTCAGCGCAAGAATGTTCATCAAGCCATGTTTAGATAAAAGGGCTCGGACGTCATTCATGGAGTTTACAAGCGGGCAACATCTTTTGAGTAGCGCTAGTGCGGATCTGAATATTCCTCGGTAGCTTTGTTTTGTATTGTTGCCTTTTATTTCCTGTAAACTATTTATTTACTAATCAAGTTTTTAATGTTCTAGTAAAAAAAGGGCTCCATTATTTATGTCAACTTTTGATTATTCATCCTCAACTTATGCATCTTCAGCAATTGTGACTTTTGATAATGTGATAAGGAGTATTCCCACTGTCAAAAAGAAGGCTCAATTATTGAAGTGAAACTACTTCTTACTTCTATCTCTTCCTTTCTTTTTTTATTCGGTCAAAATCGATCAGTATTGTTTATTGTTGTCAGTGAACTCCGAACCATTGTAAATGCAAGGTAGTACATAGTGCTTACCACTTCAGTTGCTTCTCTTTTTCCCTGTGAAATGAAAAGTCTAGGAACACATTTTAAAACCCAATTCCGGACACAAAACTGTGTCTGGATGAGGTTCCGAACACAGTTGTGTCGGCGTTATGTTTTAAAGTTTTGTATGTTGTATTGCTTCTACCTGTTTCGTGCACTAATCGATTGTGCTAAAGGTGTGGGTGGTTTAGTTGCCAAGCTCGGAGTGTTACACCCCAAAATGAGAAGAGACCGGCCATGAATCACAAGACCAAAGCTCATAGAACATGCAGCCTAAAAATGAATTTTATATAAACTCCCAAGCAAGGATCCATCCAACAGTCAACCATTTTTTTTTATTTAGAACATCTCCAACCAATAATTCCACAAAAAGAATGGGGCACAAACATCCCATGAATCAAATAATATCCAGTGATCCAATAGTAATAAAAGAATCTAGATGTCTGACAAAATGTTTCAATGTGGAAGTGATGAAATAAAACACTAAGCTAGGATGAGACACCCTAAGGAGGTCAATAAACGAAATCCCTGGGATGCCGCCAGAGTCCTTGTCTAACTTCTCAACTTGCCTGAAAAAGAAGTTAGAATAAATCCCTGAGTTTATTATTTTTCAAAAAGAACTTGCCTTTATTATTTTTCAAAAAAGAACTTGCCTTTATCATGAAAAAGAACTTGCCTTTATTATTTTTCAAAAAAAATTTCAAACACCAATCCAAATATAGCATAAGCCACTTGGCTTATTTAGCCGAACAACCCCTGAGTTTATGTAATATTTTGACTTTTGGACATAATTCTTTATCATGTTGTGACTTTTGGATCTATATCATGTTATGACTTTTGGACATGGTTCTTTATGCATTTTCAGAGGTATATTAGGTAGGCCTGTATAAAAAATCCGTCCGCCTGCGGACCCAACCCGAAGAGTCTTGGGCAGGGTCAAACATGTGGTTCGGACGGGTACGGGTTCATTTTCTATTAAAAATCAGATTTCGGTTCGGGGTCCGGATTGGTGTGTTTCGTACCCGACCCGACCAATTCATAAAGATTAATTCAGTTTTTGGTCGGACCCGACCGGACCTGATGTAAAGAATTGGGCTCGCGGACGGTTTTTATCCATTTTCGGTTCGGTTTACGAGCCTAAAACATTTGTTACCCAACATGTCGGGTCGGATTAGGGGGTCAAACCCGACCCGTGCACACCCCTAATATTAGGGCAAGATGAGAATGAAATAATTACTGTTTTAACGCCAAAAAAGGGAACCATTTGATTTTGCTGTTAAAATGACTAATGGTGGACTAACGGCGGTTAGTAATTGGACCAAGTTGGAACAAAATGGAAAGTACAGAGTGTAAATCGAGCCAATTATAACTACAGGGACCAAGTTGATACAAACACTTAATTATAAGGACCATTTCAGTTTTTTCCCCTTTTTATTTCTGATATGAACCAAAATACCTCTGGATACGTATATGAAATTTTGTTAGCTAAATTAATTAACCATAAGTCCCAATCCAAAATATTTACGGAGAGTCATTTTGGTCTCTAATATAAAATTTATGTCTGTTTAGTCACCAAAGTTTAAATGCGTGTTTAAATAGTCCTCGAAGGCTCCGTCCAACTTCGGGTATTTTTAGAATTTTGTAACACAATTTCGTATCGAGAATCAAAATGATACTCCCTCCGTCCCATTTTCATTGTCCATTATTCCTTTTTCACTTTTTTGTCTCTTGCGTATATCTTTCAATCTATGATATTTTTCATAATTTTGACATCTTTGTATTATAGAACAAATTAAAATCTATCAAATAAGATCCATATTGCATATTTTTGGAGATTCACATTGAAAGATATAAGCGATTGAAAACTGCACGAATATCAAAAAAGGACTATGAAAATGGGACGGAGGGAGTAGTAATTCGCTAATGGTTTGAAGAACATGCATCAATAAAAACGACACTTCAATATTAGCCCATCAGAATGTCCCATATACGACATTAACACTGTTTCTTGTCCATTTCAACTTTTGATTACAGCATCTTTCTATACTCTTAAAAAGAAGGGCTCCATTATTGAAGATCAACTTTTGATTATTCCTGCCCTCAAAAAGAGGGCTCCATTATTGAAGTTAAACTGTAGTATTTTCTCTCTCTTACTTTCTCTCTCTTTCTCTCTTATTCCCGTTAGTGGAAATGTATCTTCTTCTGTTTTTGAAAAGAAGGCCCAATATCTATACCTCTTCTGTTTTTGAAAAGAAGGCCCAATATCTATACCTCTTAATAAAAGAGTCGACTGTTTGTCGACTTTTCACTTTCCCAAATTACTCCTCCTTACTTTTCTCTTCCCAAAAACAAACGCACCCCTCCAAACTCTCCTTCCTCCGGAACAGACACGACTCCTCCCTCCCCGTTCTCCCAAACAACGCACCCCAGCTCCGAACGGCCCACCCAACTATACCATCACAACTCCCCGCCGCTCCAAACCCAACCTGACCCCAGCCCGCCCACACCTCCACCCTCATCTCCAACCATCAAAATTCCACCGTACTTCCCTAGACCGCCAGAGTTTCGGCCACCGAAAAGCACTAACCAGCGCCTGAGATTAGGCCGGCGGAAAGAAATTCCCAGTAAGTGCAACTTAAATAATTGTCTGCCCCTACCTCCATCTACATACACACACATTTGCATTTAACTGTGCTTCCTAACGAATCATTGCATTACGCACACCAACTGTTCGACAGAATTACACAACTTCAACTGGTCTTGGATTAAAAAACTTGCTGCCCTCCTTAGTACCAAAAACGGGAGTTGTTGTATTTACATGTGTGAATTCAGCTTTAGGTACGAGATCAGTTCCACACAGTCGTGCGCCCAAGTTGCTTTCTACGTACTTATCAACAACCAAAAAAAAAATTGCTTCCTATGGTAATTGTGACCATTCTCCAATTCTCGTCCGTTTTCAGTATGTCTATATGGTCACAAATGGTTGCATAGCCAAAGTTTCTGGCAATTTAAACCCCCACTATACCTCCATACTGCCTGAGATCCAGCCGCCGGAAAGAAATAATTTTCTGGTATGACCATGGCCGTGAGAATGGTTTGGGGTAGTTTTCCCGTGTGAATTTAATCTTCCGGACTCTGAATAATTTACTGCAGACTCTGTTTTGTGGTTTGTTATGTTTTGACCGGTCCTTTGATATGTTAGGATGGTTTATTATAGTTGTATTCCCGTGCTTCCTAATGGATGTCAGCATAATGCAAACCAAATGTACAATACAATTATGCAACTTCCGTTGGTGTTGGATTTTAAAACTTCCTGCCCCTTTAGGACCCCCCCCAAAAAAAAAGTGTACTTGAACTATAGGATTTGAGGGCCTTTTAAAAACCAAGTAGATTTCTATGGCCACAGAGAATCACCTGTTTCATGATTCCGCATTGCGAAAAATTCGTGCAATACTCTTGGAAAAAAGCATAGAAGTCATTGTTTGCTCAATTCCTTGGAGTTACAGCTGATCCCTAGCAGCATTGTTTCAATGCATTTTAGTACTCACAAACAAGTGACTATTGTTTAAAATACATTAGGTTTTCAACAGGATAGGAGGATGCACTATTGTTTAAAATATTAATTTTGGAGTTTGGAGACTATGGTAGGGTTGGCTATGATGGTCTTATTCAAACATTTCATTAGTGTTTTGTGCTATGCTTTGATTGCCTATAGAAAACTATGTTGGTGTGTAATGAAGAGGTTAATGAGATGAACCATTGAGATTCAGAGTTTTAGAAGAAATGATGATATTGGTTGGAATAACCCTTTTGTTTGAATTGCTCCATTGATGCCGGATTTTACGTATGGGTGGTTCACTTGGAACAAGATTAGATGCATTTGGATGTAGTAATGTTGGACATAATGAGGTAGTAACTATTGAATGGTTGGTAAATTTTTGGAGTTCTTGGATATTCGAGATGTTCAATCTTATGGAGGAATGATTCTTTTCAGAGTTTCAAATAATTGCATACATTTCTTTGATATTGATGTGAGTGATACGGAGTTGCTAAGAGATTATACCTGTTACATGAAAGTCGAATTTGGAGTTTGTAGTTGATTGGCTCACTAAGTCAGTACATTTTATTGCCATTAACATGACGTATAAGTTGGATCGTTGGTGCAATTGTATTTTAGGGAGATTGTTAGACTCCCTGGTGCACTTGAATCAATTGTGTCAGATTGTGATCCCCGTTTTGTATCTAAGTTTTGGGGTGCCTTACAGGTAGTGATGGGAACTCGTTAACTAAAGTGAAAACTTTGATGCCACATAGGGCTGGTATAAAGAAAAAACTGACCAGCAATCAATTGTAAATTTATTTGACAGTGTGAAATAATTAATAATCTACCGGAAGAACAGATTGATAACGGCTTCAATCCTAAACAAAGTGCGATCAACATAGCCTATCCAAAAAAAAAAAAAACAAAGTGTGATCAACATAATCCGATCTTTCCGTATAGAACTTGAACGATCCCACAATTACTTGAGGTAGCCATGATTTTACAAAAAGCATGTGCCCTAGGTGGAAGACAAGTTTCTCTCTGTTACCTCCTTTTGGCAGTTTGGTAGTAGTATCATATAAGGGATCGATGAAAGATTATATATACACTCTTTCATAGATAGAAAGAGAATCAATTTTCTAATTAACCTGTTATTCTAACTCCCCATAAAAGCCAGCCGGAGGCAAACCCACAAGCCCGCTGGCTTGGGCGACCCCTGGGGAACGAAAGAAAATTTTGAAAGCCCAACAAAATCAAACCACTTGTCCAATTTTTGAGAGTTGGGTCGGATTACCTTAATCGAAGTGAATGGCACAAGTCTTTACATGCTTTGTTTTATATGCGTCGGATTGCTCCTTTGTTTTGTTGACACAAAATCAAGACAGCTTTTGAGGTAGTAAACCCACGCATGTCTTTAGACTTATACCAATACAACTTCTCATTTTTGTCTCACACACAAAAAAACCATACGTGCGTACATTATCAAGTCTACGATTTTCTTGCAACGTCTACGATTTTCTCTGCAAGAAAGAATCAAGGTGTTAAATGTTGGTTGAACAACTAACCATATTCAATGCCAGGTTCTTTACTGTAGCAATTTTTTAGAATTGCATGGCTTCTTTTTTTTTTTTTTTTTTAAATAAGTGCAAATCTTATTAAGCTCAAACAACAATAACCAAAGCCTAGTGATATAGTCCCTTACAACAACCAGCAGAAAACAACTCCAAACTAGCCATCAAAATTACAATACTCCCTCCGTCCCTTTTTAAGTGTCCTACTTCGTAATTTCAACTTATTAAAAAGATATCATTATTATACCTTTCACATCAACTTTTTCCTCTACTTTCCTTACTTATCCATCATTATTATACTTTTACTCACTAACTTTTCAAAATGGAATCTACTTTTAGGGACAAATTAGACAATGCACCAACTTTTACTCACTAACTTTACAAAATGGACACTTATTAAGGGACAGCCCAAAAAGGAATACCGAACTCTAAAAAAGGGACGGAGGGAGTAACAAACAAGAACCAAGAAAACTAAACAAGTAAGAAAATCCTACTAGATAAGCCTCAATTTCTGCACAAAGATTTGATTCTCCAGAGACTGTTACATCTTTCTCCTTGAGCTAAGGAAGTCTCGAACTTCATCTACAATGCTTCTCATCACCTGATCATGCCCCATCACTTTACCTTGAAAAATTCGACAATCTCTCTCCCTCCATAGACCATAGACAGTTGCTGCTTGGGAACATTAAAGATTAATAAATTTCAAACTTTTACCATTGACCTGCCCACAAAACCAGTCAAGAACCTCCACCAAGCTACCAGGCATATCCAAAATCATATTTTTGGTAGCCATATGCTGCCACACAACAGTGGAAAAAGAACATTCAAAGAATAAGTGTTGGTGAGTTTCATCAGCAGACTTACAAAGAGGGCAGATGCCATCCAACTGCATACACTAGCCTCTCAATCGATATTTGATGCTAAGTCTTTGAAGGACAGCCAACCAAAGAATAAAAGACCATCTAGGGACAATATTACCACCCTAGACAATCTTGTGCCAAGGTTGAGTTGGATATCTTTCCAAATAGCATTACAAGCTGAATGAATAGTAAACATGCCACTTGGATGAGGTAACCAACGAACAGAATCTTTAGCGTAAGGATTTGGTCTCAAACTTGGGGAAGTATGAGCCATAATAGTTTGAATAGACTGATTTCTCAATCTAGGTCAGCACAAATCATTTTGTTCTATAATAGTATCAACTTTAGCCCATAAAGCTCTGTCCAAATTAGTCACAACCCTCTCACCAAACTTAGTATACAAAGGACCCAAGTTGTGCCAATTATCCAGCCAAACAAAAAGTATTTGCCCCATTACCAAGAAGACATCTGATAAGAGGCTGGCACAATTTCCTTAACCCAAGGATTTTCCTCATAGTCCAAGAAGAATCACAAGGAATATTCATGGTCCAAACCTTTGGTCACTTTGAGGTTTTGCACGTTTGGCGTTAGTTAGATTCGATCCCGAACTCGGCGACCATTAACCACAAATTCCCACTTCCAAATCTCTCGGAGGAATCTCTAGGAAATCCATCTCGGTAAGAAATCCTCCATCAGTTTTGTTCCCTAGCAAGGTTAGAATATTTATCGATGACATGAATTTCCAAGAACCTTTCTTTTTGTGTGGCCCGTTGATCCTTGGTTCGAGCTCCTCTTCGATTGGTATGAGTGTTTCCTAGCCATTTTGCCCTAACCTACACAATGAATGGACGACTAAGACATGGCAGGGGTTGCCCGGGAAGGCCCTCCGGCGAGAGAATGAGAATGTGCAAAGAGCAAAGCAAGAGACTAGGGTTTTAGGGATTTAGTAGCATGTACCTCTCTAGGGTTGCTTCGCTTGGTAAAGTCTGCTTGACTTGCTCTCCAAGTACGGACATGTGCATTGCACGGGTTGGCTGACGTCATTGTGACGTCACTGATAAAATCTGATAACCGTTTTAGTGTGAGTTGGCTCCCCCATGAGTGCCTATTATTATCTCTTGGCATAATTGCTTTAGCGCATGGGGAGGCACGCGGCATCATAGTTGGCCGAGTCTCACCCTCGGCCGAGCTTGAGGGTAGGTGATTTGCAGGGGAAAATAGCCGACGGAGTCACTGGCCTTGAGGGTAGCCGAGCATGATGACTTTCTCCTGGTGCGGGTTGTCAGATGAATGCATCATCGTTCATCGCCACGCTCTGGTAATAGCCAAGCTCGGGTTTTAGTACGGCCACCAGTCTTGACCTTAACCTTGGTCCGCACTTCTCAGACGAGAGGTCCAAGCTGTCAAGTTCGGTCTACTCCACTTTTTATAATTGGATGTTCGAGTCAGTTTACTCACATCTCGAATAATTTTGGAGTCAAAGAATTCATACGGGCAAACCTCCATCCCAGACTTAGCACGTTTGGCTTTATTGAGATTCCGCAACCACTGCCATTAAAATCCCATTTCGAAATCATCTCGGTAAGAACTGAAGTCTAAAACCCTCCATCTGTATTTTCCCCCTAACAAATGTTCACAATTCAATGAAAATCAAAAGCTACATGGGTTCGTTTTGATTTCGCTTGGCCAAAGGTTCCCCTGGTTGTGAAGGAAGACTCAGACTCGTCCCTGTGCTATCTCAAGTAATTCTACACCCCCTTCTCTTCCAAAAAAATCAACAAAAATCAACGTGTTTTGTTTCAATATTATATTATTCACCCTTCTAGAGTTCTTTGGTGGGATTCGGCTGTGCATTTCTCTCTACATGTTCGTTTGTTTTCCTTGTATGTTTTTTTTTAATGCATTTCAAGTGCTCAATAAAATGTGTGAATCACAATTTCCATACCTTGGGGTTTGGTCCATCAGTGTCTTTGTACAATTTGCTTATGGGCCATGTAAATCTTGTTCGAATGTGGATGCATTTTACGTGTTTGTCAGTTTGCCCCTTAGCTTCCATTACATGTACTCTTACTGCTTTGGAATTGGTGTTTGCTACTAGTAACATCCATAGGTTGAAAAACTCTTATTGTTGAGAAGTTGGTGAGTGGATTCGGTCCCAATTAAATCACCTCCGACTTTCTTTGGGGTTCAGTCATTTCTTCCTCCCTCTTTAGTTCTATCCCTCATTAGTTCTATAATTCTATTGTTGGTCAAAGTGTGCTACCATACGTTGGTATGACCCAGCAAACATAGTTGTCAAATCGAGAATCGAAAAGGCTCATTTGCGAATCGTGAATCGAATCGAATCGTGAATCGTTCCGATTCGGTCAAAATCTTGAAAATGCATAAAACATGTAGATTTCAAGTTTGAATGATTAAAAGTATTGTTTCAAAAGATAAATAGATGATCTAGTGATCTAATAAGCAAGACACTAGTTAAAAAGAAGTTTATTATACTCTGTTTTTTGTTTTGTTTTTTTAACGGACTTTTATATCCTAATGTACACCCCACTTGCTGGTGATATAAATTATATACACATCACTAACAAGTATAATATATAATATGCAATATGCACAGTTGCACACCACTAACTACTGTATATAATATATAACATACACTCCACTAACTAATATAATATATAATATGCACACCACTAGCTAGTTAATATAAATAAACTAATATACACCAGTAGTATCAAAAGTCAGAACCCTCACCGACTGGAACGAGATGCAATTCAAACATCCATGGCGACGTCGAAAACTTCGAAGCAGCTCGAAGCTTCTCTACGAGGGCTTTGGTTTTCGTATTCTTCGATGTTAGGATTCTCTCCAGGACAGACAAGAAATTCCGACCCTCGCCTACCATAAATTTAAGGTATTTTGTGATTTATTAACAGAAACCCATCCCAACCCACAGAAAAACTCACTCATTCGAAAACGAGGTGAATCGAACGATTCTCACGATTCACCTCACGATTCACCGATTCAAAAAACGATCCTGCGATTCTCACTTCGATTCTTACCCATTTGTGATTCGTATAATCGATTTGAATCGTTTTACACCTGAATCGAACCGAATCGTACGATTTCGATAACTATGCCAGCAAATGTTTGACATATAGCGGTGGATTCAATTCGTCTTTCATCCTTATACCCCATGTGACCAAATTTGTGGTCTTATGCCCACTTTGCTGTCCACCATGGTGTTAGTCGGAAATCTGGAGGAGCAAACTCATCAACACTCTGATTTCACACTCACCTTTCCTGTCTCTACGCTGCTCTGCTCTCAGTGACCCATTATAATTTATGCATGCTAATTGCGGGGTCCCCCATCAAACCACCTCTCAACTCAGCAGTGACCGCTGATTTGCTGTCTGTGACTACTGATTTGTTTCCCAACTCACCAGCGACAACTGATTTGCTGCCTCTGACTACTGATTTGTTTCTGCTGGCAGGACTTTAGAAATGATGGCACCAATGAATAAGAGGGAGTGGGAAATTATTCATATCCCAGAGAAGCCTCGTATTCCAGCTCACTCGCAACCCACAGTGAATGTCTATGCTGCCGTGGTTGACCCAAAACATGCGAATACTCTTGTAAGGAAGTTAAACCAAATTGCTCCTCTGGAACATCTCCGCCATGTAAAGCGAGTTCACAAAGAGAGGCTTGAAGGAGGGAATACCCAGTTGTCAGTGATCTTGTGTCTAGCATCTGAAAATGGATATCAGCTGGACAGCATTCCAAATGTTATATTAGAGCTTATCAATTCATACCAGTTGAGTGCTTTCATCACAAAGGTATGCAAATATGCTGCATTATCAAAAGAGGAATGGGAAGAACAATGCAAGTTGTGGCCAACTTCATACCACCCACCAACTTATAGTATTGATGGCATTACGGGATTTAGTGAAGAGGACTCCTGTTCGGTTATCAACTTCATGAAACTTGCAGTTGATATGGTGAATTCTGGTGATGGCCAGCTTGTTAATGCCGCTGTAATTGTGGATCCTTCAACTAAGCAGGTAATTGCTCAAGCATGTGATGAATTAGTGCACTCTCAGAACACCCTAATAAACCAAACAGGTGTGGAAACATGCTTCTTTAAACAGCGACAAGCTTATACTTCCCAACCCATTGCTAGTAGAGTGGAAACCTGTAAAACTTCTCTTTCAAGCTATTCATCTCGTGAAGTCAGGCAGCCGTTTACTGGTGTTGCTTGTCTATACCCTTGGCAATGGCCTGAGAAACTAGTGCATAATAGTTATTGCCACCCTTTACGACATGCCGCTATTGTAGCCATTGAATATTTTGCTGCCAGGGACAGGCATCTTTTCCCTTGTATTGAACATCAAGGGGGTAACGAAACTCAAAAGGACCATACCCAGTCCTCGTCGATGGGTTCACCAGCAAAAAGACAGAAGACAATTCCTAACACTCGCGAGGATGATAATACACCGGATTCCCATATCAGTGGTTTTACTTCAGATTCAGCCAGACCTTATTTATGCACTGGTTATGACATCTTCGTTGTTTGGGAGCCTTGCACAATGTGTGCGATGGCGCTCGTGCATCAAAGAGTTAGGCGCATATTTTATGCCTTCCCAAATCCAAATGATGGTGCATTGGGAAGCGTTCGAAGACTACAAGGCGAAAAAAGCTTAAATCATCACTATGCTGTTTTTAGGGTCTTGTTGCCTGCAAAATTGCTGGAGGTGGGGGAGACTGAAATTACAACTTCTCAGGATGACAGTACCACAATTTTTGATTCTGCTTGATTCTGCTCCATTTGGAAATCCTCCAGTGTTTGAGACTGCTCAACTTGGGAAGCTAATTTGTGTTGTTTTATGAAGAAGGATGTGTTCGCTTCATGGATAATTGTTGCAGTTGGCCTGTTTCCTTCATATACTTGTTCTTGGACTAACTATAGCGGTAGCCTAGATTTTATTTGCTGTCCTCTGATAATCATATCAACTGTCTATTTACAAGCATGCAATGAACTTGTTCTGGGATATTCTTGTCAATGGAAGAATTAAGGGAGAAGCCTAGGTGTGCTTTAGGTTGCATTCCTGCTACTCACATCTCTTTAGCTTACCTATTAGGAAAAGAACAAAATAAACTAATGCGAAATGGTTTTGCTATATCTACAATTAACCGTGGTCATGTGAATTTTCATGACAATATATTCTTCCTTTTTTGATTTAATTTTCAGAGGAGGTGGAGGAAGCTATTTCTGGACCAAAAAGAATTAGATCCATCATCTTGGCAGCAGATGCAGTATCTGCTAGGGGATATGCAAAGATAGTATTGTTGGAACCACACTGTCTTCTGTTAAATTCTTGGTCAATGGTGGTTTCGATCTGTGGGCATGCTTTGCAGGATATAGGAACCTGCTGTTCTGTTGCTAATTTTTGTTATTTTCTTGTGCTAAAATTGTTGAAGCGTTTACAACCCATTTGGAATTTTGCAACTCATCGAAATACTTCGCTACGGTTAACTTTCTCCCTTTTTTTTGGGTACCATCAAAAGTATCTTTCGCGTTTAATCTTTTCTTTCATTCGTAATATTGACTTTTGGTAGACACACTGTTGTGTAAGAAATGGATTCATATGATTGTCAATGTGAGTACCAGCAACACATGTAGCTGCTATTGAATTTAGTCTTTTAGCAATTTGTCAACATGCCAGAACTAATGTCTCACAAATCCAAGACCTTGGAGTGACTTGTAATCTCTTTGCACTCCCATTGAGTAATGTTACATCAAACAAAAGGGTAGAAACGTTCATACTTTCATTATTGAGTCCTAAAACCTCCTAAAGCGCTTTAGGTTTGACGTAAGGATTTTGTAATGACCAGTTGACAACTGTTGATCACCTTTTTTAATAGGCTCGACATCTCATATCCCGAGAGAAATGGATAGGATCTACTTAGCATGACCCTAAAAATTTGTGAGTGAGTTACGTCCAGATGAGTTGCGTCCGCCACCACCATTTATGGATCCTGCCGTGCGTTCATTGAGGTAATCTGAATCGTTCATCTTGTAGAGTTCGTAAAATAGTGTATTCACGCAAAAAATTAGCTTTATCCAACATTCTTAGGTATATCAAAAATTGAATTTTAATTTATAAAACGGACGGTCATGCACATTTTAACTTAAAAACTATTGACAAAATCCAGGCCTTCGTTTTATAAACCAAAATTCAATTTTTGATATACCTATGAATGTTCGATAAAACTGATCTTTTGAGTGAATATACTAGTATTTTGCAAGCTCTATAAAATGAATGGTTCAGATTACCGCAACGAACACACGGTGGGGCCCACAATGGGAGGCGGTTTCCGCCTCACCCAGAAATAATTTTTTCTCCGTATTTTTATCAAATACCGTGAAAGCCACCGGCTATTGCAAATTCTGCTCGTTGCAAGGAGTATATATTAAGGGCCCATTCTTACGACGGAGCTATAGCGGAGTAATATACAATCCAATACTCAATCCGATTAAGTGAACGAGCCATTAAGCATATATGGATTGAGCAGGACAAACATTCATAAATTGGATTGAAAACCAACAAGTAAATTCAGGACAATGTTAAACTACGATACAAAGACTTATCCAGGGAAAAGGAATAAGGGTAGCTGGGTAAATGAACTGCTACACTTCGCTGTCTATAGCTATATATTTCACTTGTAATTCTACAAAAACATACAGAATGTCAAACTAGAGGAAGCACAGAAGCTACAAGGCAGCCTTGCAAGAAGCTTTATTATGCCCTGATTCCTTGCACCTACTGCAAAAGACTACCCTTTTTGCAGGTCCTTCCCTTTTCGCCTCTTTCGTCTTGGGTTGATTCGGTGATCTGGACGGACAAGGAGGAAGCACATGGACGTTGTCTGACTCAGTCCCTTCTTCCTCTTCTTCTTCAGCAGGCTTTCCACGAGGCACAGGATTTATGGACTCAGAGTACGTTGATCGATAACTATCTACAGTGAAGTATTTTGAGCAGTAATCATATACAGTCCTCCGTGTGGAATTGAATACAGCAATAGCATGGCGGCAAGGTAGAGCGGTAGTTTTCCACCCCAAGCAAGTACATTCTAATTTATTAAGATCCACAACGTGATTGACATCGTCGTGAACCTCAAACAGGGTATCGGATGAGAAAAAAACCTTAAGGCCAAGAGCATGAGCAATTTCTTCTTGAACTTTCTCCCGTTTCGAAGGAATGAGTTTTGTGCACCAGTTTCTTGAATCCTCTTGACGCGTATTTACCAACTCTGTAATCATAGATACTAGTGCTCCTATCTTCTGTGTTTCGATAAGGTGGGTTGGTTTATGTAGAGGTGGTACTACTTTTCAACATTTGGTCTTCAAGTTGTCTCTCGCTGCTTGTATGTATCATATATATCTGGAGAGAGAGGAATGCTAGGATCTTCCAAAGGATCAACTCTTCTGAACATCAGTTGGTGATCAGAATTGATAATGATGTTCGGAAATCCGACCTTAATAGGCTTATTTGTTCTTCTTGGTCTATTGGAAACCAGGTGTTTGGTCCTAGGAGATAAACTTGTTTTAATTTTCTTTTGGAAGAGTCTGATTGGTAATGGGGACAGAGTGTCCATTTTTTTCTCTGGGGTATGCCCCACTGCACCTGTAATGGTTGGTTTTGTTCTATAAAATCGTTAATTTACCCCCAAAAAATTTTTAATTTATCAAAAACTAATTTGATAAAGACTGAATCAATAGCATTAACAACAAGAAGACACATAAAAATGAAAATTCAAGTTCCCCTCAAAATTGGAAAACATAAACAACATATGTAATAAAACTAAAAAATGAAAAAAGGAGAGCATTAGTGTTTTATGTTTTGGTTCTGTTCTGTTAATTTACTTTGTCCAAAATCATAGCCGAATCTTTTGTAGTTTTTTCAAAAAAAAAAAATCCAAAACCAAACCGGATCAATAACACAAGAAAACTAAACAAACCAACTTTTTCATTTCAACAATGCTGCTACAAGCATACTCATTATGCAAGCACACACTGTGCAAGTGCGTGCGTCTTTAGAGGTTTTTGGGTACAAATAACATCACTAGGATAAAAATTCTCAAGAAGAAAAATACTCACAAACAAATGCTTAATACACTCACTCACAAATACTTAATACACTTACATGGTGGGCAAACAAACAAGGATACCTATAGAACTGATGAGCAAAGGTAAAGCATTGAAGTTATGATTAATCCCAAATGAGGAGGTGGAGCCAAAAACAAGAGCAGCACAAGTTGATTCTGCACAAGAGGCAATCTGATCATATCCCAAACCAGAAATATCACCAACATTGTCAGCTATCACCTGGATGAAAAGAAAGAAACAAATTGAGAAACCATCGGCCTCGATCTGTAATTTGATTCAGAAGAAAAAGATAACAGAGAGTGAAAATGGTAGTAAGTAAATTGACAGAATAGAAAAGGAAGATAAAATTTTTATTTTCTTGCATGCAATTTGCTAGCATAAAACATTTGTATGGGACATTTTTTGAAACGCTGAAAGTCCCAAGAATATTGGTCCTTAATGAAAGTACCTTCCATAACCAAAATCTTTCCAATTTGCACTGAAACATGCTTTGGAGCAAATTGATGGGAAAGTGGGATAAATCTAAAATGTAAAATGCCATTGCCGATTCGCATGAGTAAATTTAAATGTTCTTTTGTCTTAGCAAGAAAAAAGATAGACATCTTTACATGCCCAACTGATTTATACCGGAATTTTTGTTTTCTTGCACTTTTCTATCTTTCTCTTGCCAAGAAAATGTATGAAAAGTTATAAATAATGTTTTTCCTATTGCCATCTTTTTCTACCATTCTCTTGCTAACCAAACAGACACTAAAGCATATTGCGTCATACCACTAGATACTGGAGTCATCCTCTGGGATGTTCTGCTCGACCTTGCACACAAGATCAGCACCAACATCAGCAGCTTTTGTATGAATACATTCTTGTGCTGTCACAAGTACAAGGCCAACTCTTTGTGCTAAATCCATCCACAGAGCCATTGTATGAATACATTCTGGTGCTGTCATAAGTACAAGGCTGACTCTTTGTGCTAAATCCATCCACAGGGCCAAGGAAGGCGAAGATTATAATGGGAAAAGTGACCATGAAAGCAATACCACACTAGGGCATGCTTGAAATCACAGGATAAAAGACACGAACATTGAGGAATTTCCAGACTAATAAATATAATACACTTGAGCAGAAACAAATCACAACACCACAAGTTTGGAGCATTTGATACCATCTGTCTTCCTCTTGCTGCACAGTGTTACTCAAGAAAATCTCTTACGAAGAAGCATAACACATTCTTGAATCTTCACTGCTCATGAATGCAGTATTGAAAACATCGAACCAAATCGAAGTTCAGAACTCCACAATCCAAAGGAGGATGTTCTAAAATTGGCATACATAAGGACCAAAAAGAGAGCGCATTTGTACGAAAACTGAGTGTGAAGCATAAAGATATCATGTGGTACAGGTGTAGTGGGTCAATTATGCAGCAAAATCAATTGAACTAACATGCCAAAGCGGGCATTAACGCACCTGGGTCATTAGCTGCTTGGGTCAATCCTCGTCTATCATGACTTGAGGAACATCTGCAATGAAGCGCCAATATTGACCTTTCCCCTTTTCACATCGTTGTTTCAGCTTCGGACACCCATTGATCTGCAAATACAAAAGCGAGGGAGGCAGCCCTTGCTCCGGAAACGATACGAGCTTGCGGCAGTCAGAGATCAACAAGTCCGAAAGCGAGGGAAGCCGTCCTAGCTCTGAAATGGACTTGAGCTTGGAACAATTTTCAATGCAAAGTTGTTCAAGAGAGACGAGGTTTTCAAAATCCTTGAAAGATAGCTTCTTCAGTTTTGGGAATATCCATATGTCCAGAACGACCAGAGAGGAAGGCAACACATCTTTTGGAAACGAAACCCAATCACAATCATAAAGGTTGAGGTTTCTGAGACTGTACAAACCACGCAGTTTACCATCGCCAACGGGAATATCCACATTGGCAATGGTAAGTGAAGTGAGGTTGGTGAAGTAGGAGGAACTTCTTTCACCCAGAATGCTGGAGACGAGTCCTGAAGCTGCAGGAGAACTATATAGTCCCAGCTTTTTGAGAGAAGCGAGGTGGTTGTTGTTGTACGCGTGGTTTGGAAGGGGCTTGAGTTTCTGGCAGCGGATGATATCCAATTCTGTGAAATTGGTTGTAGAGAACCATCCTTCCGGAAGAGACTCCAAATTATCACAGGATCTTATCACCAGGTGACTGAGATTCCTGAGACCATTATTTTCAACATCTGGTAGGGTTTTGAGGCGCCTACAAGACGCGATAGAAATAGATACAAGATCTGGACAATTGATCTTCATCCCCTCCTCTGCTAGTAGCGATTCTAGCTTTGCACAATTATCAACATCCAGTACTCGGAGAGTCGGCAGTAGCCCACTTATGGGTAACGGGGGATGTTGCCGAGCATCCTCCTGCAAAGCGGGTGCAAAACGGCCCGATCGGTCATTCATCTCGGCAATCAACGACTCAGATTTTGACCGAGTAATGGACGGTTCAGATTTGTATGTGCTCAGATTCAATCTAAGGCATTGTTCATGTTGAGATGATCGGTCGCTCTGGACCGCTTTGCAAGGAGAGCTTAAGTACCTAAGAGATGAACAAGAATAAAGCTCCAACTCCTCAAGATTATCCAGCAACCTCAAATCATGTAGGGACTCCAGACCATCACAGAATCCAATCCGCAGCTCTCTTAGCGTTGACGGCAAACCTGTCTTTGGGAAATATTTAAGACGTGGACACTTGTAGATGGAAAGCTCCTGAAGAGATTTGAGGTCATCTTCTTCTTCTCCTTCTGCAAACAAGGAACTAAATTTGGGGCAACCTCCAATAGTGAGACGTCGGAGGACAGGGAGACGACCTTGTAGTCTCTCCTCATTCCCACAATAATGTGAGTTCTTCAAAACCAGAGAGATATAATTCTAGGAGTCCCGTCAATCCTTGAAAGAACCAACTTGGTAGGCATGTGTGACCCTGAATATTTTCCACTTTCAAGAAAGTCAGTGAGCTCAAGAGGCTATGCCTTGTGTTTTTCAGCACTATTTGATCACCAAATTTTGGAATACAGAAGGAGTCCGGGGTCAAAACATCTTTTAGATGTAAGGAGTCGAGTGAATCAAAGGGAAGCATATTCCTCACTTCATTCAGCTGTGTAGGGTTTGGACCCCATGCAACCACCAACACCGGACACTCTTCAATATTCAGCTTTTTTAAACGAGGAAGATTTCTAGGCAACTCATGCAAAAGCTTGGGACACCTTATAATGGAGAGCTTTGATAGGCGAGCAAATGCTTGAGCTCCCTCCTCGACTCCAAAAGGAGTCTAGTCTTTCCATTCGGGCATGTCGTTGAAGGTTAAAATCTTTAGAGATGGAAAAGGATTTGAGCAACGCAAGCCATAGAACTCAAGTCCAACATTACCTATTGCCTTCATTCCTTGAATGTAAAGTTCTGCAAGCTTGGGTAACTGCCCCAAAGGTGGCAAGGAAGTGCATTTTTCACAATTTTGGAACTTCAAGTAGACCATGTTGGAGAACAAAGAATTCTCAACCCAATTTGGGAATGTGAGGCCACCATAACTCTTAATGGAAAGCTCTTTTAACTTCTTGTGAGGTTCTAGCATATCAAACACTTTTGATTCAACACTTTCGTTGCGAAAATTATCCGAGATGTCACTCCATTCCATAAGTAGCACATCTAAGCCTTGTTTATCCTTCAAGTTTGCCTTCCTCGCATCTCGAGCATCCGCCACATTCTCCAAGCCTGATATGCTAAGTGTCTCTCTAAGTTGAATCAAGTTGCCCAGCTCAGTTATTGCAAACTCGTTGCCATCACCAACAATAAAGTTTGATAAAGTTTGAAGACTTGTCAATTTTCCCATTTTTTGTGGCATTTCTTGTAAGGAATCTGCACCAGTAACATCGAGATGACGCAAACTAATCAAGTCACTAGTGTTGGCAGGCAACTTCTTGAGATTTTTACTCTCTCAAAATTAGAGTTTGTAGGTTGTAGAGAGTGCCTATTGATTCTGGTAACGTTAAAATCAAGGCACATGAAAGGTCAAGGTACCTCACATGTTTCAAATCCCCAATCGAATTTGAAAGTTCACCTATTCGATATATTCGCAAACTAAGTACACGCAAACGTCGAAGACCTGGCAACAAACGAAGGGGAACATTGCTAGTCAAGGTGGAAAATCCTTGATATCTAGATCCAAGAGGTAAAAATGTCCGCAGATTTTTGGCTTTCTGAAAGGCCTCAAACTTCTTATGCCATCACGATACCCGCGTGTGTAGGATGAATGCCAAGCCTTACTTATGCGTACATCTCCCTCACTTTCTTTCAATTTATCTTCCAACCTAAAACAATTTTTTCTTGCAAGAAACTGAGCAAAATCATTGACCAGGTCAGGTATAACAAACAGTTCATGGCTACTTGATGGTTCAAAATATGACCTCGCTAATAATTCATGGAAGTACTCACAACCAAGATCTTCCATTTGCTTTTGTCCTGTTTGCTTCGGAATTTAGCCTTCTGCCATCCACAAGAAAACTAGTTCCTTCTCCTCAAATTCATAATCCTTCAGCAATATGGAACAATATGTAAAACACTTCTTCAAATGCGAAGGGAGGTGATAGTAACTTAATCTCAAAGCTGAAATAATATTATCACTTGCGTCTTCTGAGAACTCCCATACATTGGAGTTCAATACTTCTTCCCATTCATTCTCACTCAATTTACACCGTAGAAGGCCACCAAGTGTCCTAGCAACCAAAGGTGAGCCTTTTAACTTTTTTCATAATTTCACGACCAATTGAAACCAAATTTGGATTTGCATCCATACTTCTATCCTCGAATGCATGTTGTACAAACAATAACCAACATTCGTCCTCAGATAGTACCTTTAGGAAGTGATATTTACTAGGTCCAGCCATCATAAATGCAACATCACTAAAGCGTGTTGTTACAATGACTTTACTTCCTAGGGCTCCATCATTGAAAGGGCTCTTTAAACTGCTCCAGTCAGCAGGGCTTATGTGCCAGACATCATCAAGAACAATCAAGAACCTTTTCCCAGCCAAAGCCTTTCGTAGTTGAGCTTGAACTTGATCAAAGGCAACGAGATCAAAGGTCACAGAAGTAAAACTTTCGAGAATCGCTGTAGTCACTACTACAATGTTGAACACTTGTGATACACAGACCCATGCTTTCATCTCAAAATGTTCAACCACCATCCAGTCGTTGTAGACCAATTGAGCAAGGGTGGTCTTGCCGACCCCACCCATACCAACAATGGGGACGACACCAACTTTGTTACTACTAGATTGATCACTCATGAGCAACTCCATTATCGCCATTTTATCATTGTCCCTACCATACACACAAGATTCCATTATCAAAGACGAAGTTGGTTGTCTTTGTGGAGCTCTATCAGACATACCTATGTTTTGCAAGCCAAGCGACATACCTATGTTTTGCAAGCCAAGCGACATACCTATGTTTTGCAAGCCAAGCACCATTCTTCGATCAAAAAAGTCTTGCAACCTCGCAGTGATCTCATCATCTTGGGCCTCATTCTAAAATCAGACACAAGAGTGCTTGGATTTAAACTTGTGCCGCAATTGGGTATGAGTTTACGTACCTTGCTGGTGCTAGCTCGAGGCTCTTTCATCACCTTCCGTCGCAAAGCTTCGGTAGCGAACTCGTCCAGTACGTCATCCATATCATAACTCAAGTCTTCAAGATCGGAGAGCCACAAACTAGTCTCCCGGTCAGTTATTTGTTTCTTCTCAGCATCCGCAACCACCGCCTGAACTTGTTCCAACATGTTGCTCCATTTCCTCAGCAGAGTATCAATCCACTCCTTACGTGCAAAGTTCCACAGATCAACGGATGCTAACTTCTCAACTAGCACGTCAACGAAAGCACCAAGGAATATTTCAGCCATTTTTTTGCTCTGTGGAAAAGGAAGTTGTGTTGCACAGAGAAACCGAAGGCTTCTATGCGTGAATGCTGATAGATATTCACCAAAAGGGTTTTATGCTAGTTGGTAAGTGGAGGCTGGTGAGTGTGGCCATCTGCTTTTCTTTGTCTGTGACTCCACTGTATTATTGTTCATTTACTACTATAAAAATTTCTAATATGCATTATCAAGATCAACTAATCTAATTGACATCATGCAGGTACACATTTAAAGCCCATTTGGATTGTGAGGAAGTTTGTTCACTTTGGTTTCTTAGAACCACTTCCTCTCTTAGCACAGTCCCCAATAAGTATTCTCACCAATTATTTCAGCCATTTTTTTGCTCTAGGGGAGAAGGAAATTGTGTTGTATGGAGAAACCAATGGCTGCTATACGAGACCTGCTTTCCACACACCACCCCCCCCCC
>BPLS01000687.1:236672-300439 GCA_019656275.1 Rhododendron kiyosumense | reverse complement strand
CTTGTCATTGAAAACCAAAACTAAGGTGTTCTTGGGATGGGAAGAGCTAGGTAATGCCAAATGTGAAGTATCTTAAAAGTACTGAATTCAAGTTATGAGGCTGTGAAAATGTTCGGCTGCCTTGTAAGTTTTATGAAATTGATGAATATTTCAGGCGTACAGATAAAAGAGGTACCTACTTTTGTATGTTAGCACTGGAGCTGATATGATTTTAAAGTTAATTATGTTGCCAACATTTTCTTATTACTTGGTTGACCAAATGACCTTGATGTCATTCGATTATTCAATAACAGTGAAATGTGGAAGTCTTTGACCTAGCAAAAAAAGAAAAAAGAAAAGAAGAGAGAACATAGGTGCAGCTATTTTAACGTCATTACATTAGCATACGTGGCAAAACTCAGCTGTATTCATGTACTTTTATCTCGCATTTAAATGGATGAGGATACTATGGTGAAAGCACTATAGCCTAAATATTCTAGTTTCTAGTGTAGAGAACTTGCCATTACCGTAATCTTGTCCATCAACTAGTACCATAGCTCCTTAACTGACTGCTCTACTTTCAATCTTTGCAGGGAAGCGGTTGAAGCTGGGAAGAAATTTCATGGTACAAACCAGTAAAAATCATGATGGTGCTTAAAAAATGCATGTCAAATGAGAAAGAAGAGGGACTGAAACTTGACTTAATTAGTTGTTGGGATCACTGTAGATACTAATTGTAGAAATCCAGGCCAAATACTTGTTACTAACTTACTATTATGTTTCTTTGTTAAGTTCGAAGCGGTGTTACTTTTGTTAGAGGTTAATATCCAGTTCCCTTGCTTCTAGTATAAGCGCTGAGGATACATGTTTCTTTTGAGGCTACCATTTCTCCTTGTTCTCTCCCTCGTCTACAGTTTACAAGGTGAATTACATGCTAGTATTAGATTGGCTTGCGAGGTGCCCTTTGCTTGGGGGAGGCTCACCTCCAGTATGCTTCTGTCCAGTATCAGCCATTGTGTGGCTGAGATGTATTCAATACATCCACTTACAAATCCATGGCTACACTTTTGCGGGGGAGGCTCACCTCCAGTATGCTTCTGTCCAGTATCAGCCATTGTGTGGCTGAGATGTATTCAATACATCCACTTACAAATCCATGGCTACACTTTTGCCACATGAGCTACCTCGTTTCCCACCTCAAAAGCCCACTGTTTTGGCTCCCGCCAAAATACACTTCCATTCCAAAAAAAAAATACTCGCTCCATCTCAAAATTCTTTGTCTGGTTCGCAAAACAGAGTGTTAAAATTAATACAATTTTTGTAACAAAAAATCAAAAGTTTTTCAACAACTTACTAGATATCAATAAGTATTTTTAATTTGTAAAAAAATTTTGAATTTTTTCTTGAAAAAATTGCATTATTTTTAACACTCCGTTTTGCGAATCAGACAAAAAATTTGGGACGGAGGGAGTAATTAATTTAAAATCCTGTAGAACAGAAATATACTCCGTAATTATGAAAATTCTAAAGACAAAAATTAATTATGATTTTATAGGATAAAATTATAAAAAATTAATTATGATCTTTTAAAATAATATAATAAAAAAATAAGATCTTCGCACTGGTTTAAATACATTTAAAATTGGAGCAATCAATTTTTTTAAATGGTATATATGTGCTCCAATTTTTAATCTGTTTGAATTTATGTAAAGATAGATGTTATTTTTCTGATCATTTTGTTCTAAAGAGTTCTAATTAATTTTTATCTTTAGGATATTTATAATCAAGTTTCTACTCTATAGGGTTCCAAATTAATCTTTTTTGGAATGGAAGTGCGTATTGGCGTGAGCCAAAACAGTGGGCTTTTGGGGTGGGAAATGAGTTGATCCATGTGGCAAAAGTGTAGCCATGGATATGTAACTGGATGTGTTGAATACATCTCAGCCACACACTGGCTGTTACTGGACAGAAGCACACTGGAGGTGAGCCGAACCCCCTTTGCTTTGATGTGGTGATTGAAATCTGCGATAAACAGGTGGCCATTCTGTTTCTCTTTCAATAAACTTTGAGCGGCTTTTCAATTCCTGGTGATTCAGAGCAGCGATCGTGGAGAGAGAGAGAACACCAGATGAGTTATTGCGGTAGGGGGTTTTTGGTGACAAGAATTTGAGAGAGAGGGAGGGAGAATTGTGAATGAAACAACATAGTTTTTGTGACGAGAATTTGTGAATGAAACATCGTAGTTTTGGTTTAGCAATCTTTCAGTGACACCCCAAAATTTTCCAGCTGACACCTCCCAATTTTAAGCAGCGCACCCGCGGTTGCCCAAACTTTATCCCCCTTACTGGAAGTTCGGGATTGAAGTTAAGTAGATGTCTAGAGGTCTTGGATTTGGCATTAGCGATCTTGGCTGAGAGATGCTAGGTCTTGCCAAAGCCCTTAGCGGTCTTGGCTGAGATTTGGTGAGAGACATGTAATTCTGTTGTCTCTGTTTGCAACATTTAGTGAAAACCTTGGTATGCTGCCCCGACGGTGTGTTGCCGTTGATGCTTTTTCTTATAGTGATCCTAACATAAAGTAGGTTGTTTATAGTTTAACACCATAAAAAAAAAATTAGAATTATTAGTGATCAACAGGGGATTTCAGAAATCGAACTTGATGAATTAAAATTTTTTTTCCTTCCCAACTTTTTTTTTTTTGAAAAGCTCTTCCCAACTTAGTTGGTTTGAAGTTTGATCATTTATGGAATTTTTAAGTGGGTGAATTTTGAATAGTTAAAACTTTTTTTCTTTTGAAAGGCAAATTTTTTTATTAATCTCAGAAATTGTTACAAAGATTAATAGGAATAAGGAGTGATGACATTATATCCCTAACTCGAGACCTATACAAGAGCTACAAATAAAACTTAAGCTCAAACACCTATGAGACCTAAAAGCTCAAATAAAGGGACAAACCCAACAATACAAGCTCCAAATAGAATCCGCGGGCACGAAAGCATTCATCAATCAGACTTTACTGGTATTCAAGCTCCCCCTTTGCAATTTTATAGTCTTTTCATTTTATTTTCTGTTTTTAAAATTTTTGAAAATAGAGTTGCTTTTAAGCCCCTTTACTTCTACTTTGTATGATTTACTTCTACTTTGTATGATGGGGAGAGATGGAGTAGCAAAAGAGAATGGGTTTACTTTGGTTGGATGAGAGAGAGAGAGAGAGAGATCGGAGGTGTTTATGTAGCTAATTTGGTGAAGGAGGTAGTTTTGGGTTCAGATCCCGTCCAGTATTGTACCCTCCAGTCCGGTCCAGTTCGGCCTTTTGTGGCCCTTTTCGGGCCCACAACAATGATCGGAACCGTTCACATTTTAGAACTCGTCGAGACCAACGACCATACCAAAAATCACGTTGATCGGATACTGTTTAATATCATTTCAAAATGCATTAATGTTGTCTAAAAAAAGGTGTGAAACACAAGATTACAACCCTTCAACACATTTTTTCGAAACTTAATACATTTTGAAATGATACCAAACTGTATCCGATCAACGTGATTTTTGGTATGGTCGTTGGTCTCGACGAGCTCTAAAATGTGAACGGTTCTGATCATTGTTGTAGGTCCGAAAAGGGCCCACAAAAGGCCGAATTGGACCGGACTGGAGGGTAACTCCAAACTGGACAGGATCTGACTCCGTAATTAATGGTATATCTCGTGGAAGAGGAGTGAGTGGATGGTGACTTATTAGATTTGTTAGGATCAAGGCTTCGTTAACTTATGTTAGCATTCTAGTCACAATTTTGTTAGCAACGTAAACCGTTTAGGTTAGGGCAAGTCATTAACTGGGTTAGGCTAAAAAGGTTAAACACACACCAAATTATAGTATTACATGGTGCACAAATACCGTTATAAGCTAATTAATTAGTTGTTCTACTTGAGTCAATTGTATTAATCACAGTGATCATTATTAACCAACGTCAATAATAGTAGGGCTACTAAATGAACCAAAATGGCTAGAGCTCGGCTCGACTTTTGGCTTGTTCAAACTCGTTTACGAAAAATATAAGCCAAGCTCAATCACATTTTATTTATTTTTATGAATTCAAGCCAAGCTTGAGCATATGAGTGTTTGGCTCGATAGGCTCGTGAATAAAGAGGTCATTCCATAAATATTACAAATATAGGGGTAGAATTAATAAATGTCCCAAAATATGAGATCTATGTCGACATTTCATATAGATATTTTCACCAGTTTTATAGTACCAATGAATTCAAATAAAAAATATCCTATGTGATATATGAAAATTTAAGGTTTTGAGGATTTTTAATTTAATGAATGCATCTAGTAACTAAATCTTATATTTATGAGTTTTTTTGACCTACATTAATGATGCTAATTCTTTTTTTATAGCCCATTTCATTTTGCAACTTAACAAATCTAGCTTGAAAACTCGAAACTTAACGAGTTTAAGCTCATAATTGAAAGCACGAGATTGACTTTGCATATTTCACAAACCAAGCCCAACTTAAAACGAACACAAAATTTCAAGCTCAAGCCGAACTTGAATAATTGATCTCAAAAAGTTTCAAATTAACTCAAGCCAATCTTGAACACATATAGTGAGGAGTGTCAAGCTCGAGCAATATTGTGCTTGGCTTATTTGGCTCGTTTAGCACCCCTAGATAATATCCAATCTTGAACACTCTGTACCTTTGGCTTAATTTGGTTAAGTGATCTTTCTCCTTAGATTTGAGTCCCGAGAGTGAGATTATGGATTCAAGTTGATGAAGCAGCGATTGATCCGTTGTAATATTCTAACTCATTAACATACTAAGATCTTATTGCCTGGAAGAAAAAAAAAATTGAATAGATAATGGTACTGCTTTGTTTTGATAACACAACCCATAAATATCAACTTTAGTGCTTCTCCTTGTACTAAAATTTGAGAATAGTAGCAGTAATTTTCCATTTTCCCTTTTCGTGAAAGACAAAAGCATGTTACACGATCCAATATCAATACATGATGGGTAGACGGACATCCACTAAAATACTGCCACGTGCACCTTTGGTACATTAGTTAGTAATTAATCATCTTCGTTTTGGGATTTTGAGTAATGAGTGGAGAGATAGATAGAGAAATGATAGTAATAATTTAGATAAAATTTATAAGAAACCGTGTGGAAAAAAATTCAAAATCTCAAAACGAACACGATTGTGTCTCTGGACTTTCCTATATGCACGGTAGGGGTTTACACCATTAACCATCATGGTGTTTGGTCGTGACCTGTAGCTCTCAACATTATGTTTGATCATGGCTCATGTTATGGGTCCACCCGCCCAAGGACTGGGTGGCTAGGCCTTTAAGGCATGAGGATGTTCACACTAGTGAATAAATTGTGCAACACAATTTATTCATTCATAATTATAAGTTGTTCCCAGTAGTAAATAAGCTATTCATTAGCATGAACAACATGTAAATTTGACACAATTTTTTAACCGAAAACATTAGTAGAAACACCACCAAACACAACTTATTTATCCATAATTACAAGCTGTGCACTATCTTAATCGTCCGTCTATATTTTGGACTGTCTGGATTCAAATAAAACTTTTTGAACTCATTTCCGGAAAAGTATTATTTATCCGGACTGTCCAAAAGCAGACGGACGACTGAGATGAATATTTTGACCGGTGAAAGCACTACAGTCAAAATATTCTAGTATAGAGAACTTGCCATTACCGTAATCCGTCCATCAACTAGTACCATAGCTCCTTAACTGACTGCTCTACTTGCAATCTTTTCAGGGAAGCTGTTGAAGCTGGGAAGAAATTTCATGGTACAAACCAGTAAAAATTGTGATGGTGCTTCACAAATGCACATCAAAGGAGAAAGAAGAGTGACTGAAACTTAATTAGTTGTTGGGATCACTGTTGATACTTATTGTAGAAATCCAGGCCAAATACTTGTTACTACTTATGTTTCTCTTTTAAGTTCGAAGTGGTGTTGCTTTTGTTAGAGGTTATATCCAGTTCCCTTGCTTCTAGTATAAGTGATGAGGATACATGTTTCTTTTGAGGCTAGAGAAGTAATGCCTTTTTCATTGTCTATCTCGTAATCAATCACTTGATTCCATCCTACTACTACTTCTCTTTCATTGTCGTTGGTCGTTCGTTCACAGGCTGGTAAACATTCTATCCTTGCTCTCCCCCTTATCTTCAGTTTGTGAGGTGATTTATATTCTAGTATTAGCTAGATTGGCTTATGAGTTGGCCTCGGCTTTGAAATTTAGTTGATTTGGTGATTGAAATAGACAATAAACAGGAGGCCATTCTGTTTCTCGTTATTGTCTCTGAGCTTGTTCCTCCCCCACTGGGAGATGGTTGCTCTTGTTGAAGACTCTAGGGATTTGTTGTTGGTGATTGGTTTTGGGTCCATACATGCTAGTAGATGATTTTCGAGAACAAGAGATGCAAGAGTCTAAAAGTTCAGGATTGAAGTTAAGTAGAAGTCTAAAGGTCTTGGATTTGGCATTAGCAGTCTTGGCTGAGAGATGCTAGGTCTCGTCTAAGCCCTTATGCAGATACGATCACAAGAGATGTGATGCCAGGGCCTGTTCGATCACCATTCCAAGCAAGCCTGATCCGCTCATTCACCAAAATTTAGACGATTTGGTGACAAATATAGCCTTGTCATCCGAAATTGCATATTCGGTGACACAAAACTTGTCGCCGTAGAAAAACTGTGGAAAAACTCATGTCGCCATAAATTGCCTCAAATCCATTTGCCCGACTGTTTTGGTGACAGACATTTTACTCTTTGTTGATGTTTGTAACATTTAGTGACAGCTATGGTATGCTGCCCCCGATGGTGTGTTGCCGTTGGTGTTTTTTCTTGTTGTGATCCCTAAAATAAAGTAGGTTGTTAATAGTTTAACACCATAAAGAAAATTTACAATTATTTGTGATGATCAACGTGGGATTTCAGAAATCGAACTTGATGAATTAATTTTTTTCTTTCCAACTTTTTTTTTTGTTTTTGTTTTTTGAAAAGCTCTTCCCAACTTAATTGGTTTGAAGTTTGAACATTAATTTATGGAATTTTTAAGTAGGTGAATTTTAGTTAAACCAACCACCTCAGTTCTTCCGGCAGTCAAATCCACGGCCACGAAAGCACACTTTGGCAGCCATCATCAGACTTCACTGGTATTCAAGCTCCTCTGTGCAGGTTTAAAGTCTTTTCATTTTTTGTTTCTGTTTTTGAAATTTTTGAAAACAGAGTTGCTTTTAAGCCCCTTCTTTTTTCCCGCCATATTTGGTCTAGGTCACAGGCCATAAAGCCTTGAATTAAGGGGTGTGTAGGAAGTAGTTATTGATTGTTAGGACCATAGAGACACCATGCACACAATCTTCACATATGGCGAAAATATTTTCTTCTTGAAAAGGTGGTAAGTCATTCTCCGAACTTGGCTTTGCTACTCAACAAATAATTATGTTACTTTTCTGAGCTCTCCCATAATTCGAATCTTATCCACCTATGACCTAACTTTCCGCTTTCTCATTGAAGCAACCAAATTTTGTAGGAGTATGTAATACATACGTATGTACACACACATATACATGCATGCATGCATGCATGCATCATTTTACAACTACACAACCTTCACATATGGCTAAAATATTTTCTTCTTGAAAAGGTGGCAAGTCATTCTCCGAACTTGGCTTTGTTGCTTGACAAATAATTATGTTACTTTACTGAGCTCCCCCACAATCCGAATCTTATCCACCTATAACCTAACTTTATGGTTTCTCATCAAAGCAACCAAATTTTGTATGTAATACATACTTATGCGCCGATGTGCGCACGCGCATACACACATATATACATACATGCATGCATGCATACATGCATCATTTTACAACTATCAACCAAATACTGGAAAATAGAAATGAAACTTTTATTTTTGCAAAATCATTTTACATGGAAAAACTTTTACATCAGAAAACTTTTTACTTTAAAATAAACTGAGCCTTAGATTTCAGTTTTTTTTTTTTCCAACATTTGTCCTATGCCTTAAAAATTCTATTGCGTGCAAGATTTTGGTATTCATTACAATATTGTTAGAGAAAATGAATAGATACCCAAAGCCTGTAACTGTAACCCAATGTCATGGTGGGAGGTATGATCAGGTTTGAAATATCCATGGTCTTATTCTGTGGTAATTATGATGTTGGTGACAAATAGGTGCCCATTTATGTATGATCATCAATGCACCATAATAAACCTAGTTAATAAGGTACTTCTTATAACAACTTCAACGTCACTTACGATGGGGAGAGAGGGAGGGGTGGTGTTTATGTAGCTAATTTGGTGGAAGGAGGTAATGGTATTAATCACAGTGATCACTATTGACCAACGTCGATGATACTATAATAGTACTACTATGTACGTTAGGCTTAATTTGGTTAAGTGGTCTTTCTCCTTAGATTTGAGTCCTGAGGGTGAGGTCATGGATTCAAGTTGATGGAGCAATGATTGATCCGTTGTAATAATCTCACTAACATACTAAGATCTTATCGCCTGAAAGAAATATATATATATATATATATATATATATATATATATATGTAATGGTGTACTACCCATAAATATCAACTGTGGTCCTCCTTACTTGTACTAAAATTTGAGAATAGTAGCAGTAATCTTCCATTTTGCTTTTCGTGAAAGACAAAAGCATGTAACACGATCCAATATCAATTCATGTTGCAATACATGGGTAGACGTACATCCACTAAATTAAAACTACTAATCATCTTCGTTTTGGGATTTTGGATAATGAGTAGAGAAATAGATAGAAAAATGATAGTAATAATATAATGAGAGAAAATTAATTAAAGACCACGTGCAGAGAGAAAATTCCAAATTCAAAATTTCAAAACAAACATGATCATGTCTCTAGGCTTTCCCATATGCCTCGACACAGGGGTTTATACCCTTAACCATCATCGTGTTTGGTCATATGACCTGTAGCTCTCGACATTATGTTTGATCATGGCTAATGGTATGGATCCAGCCGCCCAAGGACTAGGCCACTAAGGTTAACACTTGGATGTTCATATTCATCCATAATTATATGTTGTTCGCACTAGTAAATAAACTATTCATTAACATGAATAACATGCAGAATTGACGCAATTTTTGAACCAAAAACATAACTAGAAACATCACCAACACAACTTATTTATCCATAATCACAAGTTGTTCACGCTAATGAATAAGTGGACAACATGTAAAATTGACACAACTTATCAATCAAAAGCATTAGTGTCAACATGTAAAATTGACACAACTTAGTACCTCCAATTTTGATAGATATCACTTTTATATACATTTCTATGTATGTTTACTGCATAGTTTTAACTTTTCAAAAACCATTTCAATTGATTAAAAAAAAGCTTCATTTAGGCTCCTAGAAATAGATAACCTTTTGGTCAATATTGATCTTGGCCTCATTTAGCTTAGTTTGGCTAGCCCAGTTGGATTTTTTTTTTTTTTTGTCTTTATTTAAATTTTTATGTGTTTCTTAATTTTGTGTTATTTTTTGTGGATTATTAGTTCATATCGATGAGAGAAATTTAATAAGTAAAAACTCAGTACAAAAATATATTTTTCTGAATAAATACACATTTTTGGTAAATTTGTCTTTATTTAAAAATTAATTTGAAATATGATTTTTTATCTTTTCAAATTTTTTTTGTTGAGACAAACTAATTAAAAAAATAACACTAAACTAAAAATAAAATAAAATCAACGTTATGTTTGAGCTCAACTTTCCGTTAAGTGAATAAAGCCGTTGTCCTTCGTTTCGTTTTGTTTTGTTTTGTTTTGTTGGAGAGAGAGGGAGAGTACCATATTCGTGCTTATCATCAGGGACTGCAGCTGGAGAGACAGAGAGAGAGGGGGAAGAGAGAGAGAGAGAGTAGAGTAGAGAGAGAGAGAGCGCGCGCGCCCAACTTCGTGCCCTACTAGGGTTTTCGCCAGAACGAGAGAATGGCGACGATGGAAAACTTGCCCAAAAACATGGCAGTGACTACCACCGAGAAGCCGCCGCCGGCGACGGATTTGTGGTATCGACTCCCCGGAGATATCCTCAAATCCATCGCAAAACGCCTCACTGACAAAGCAGGTGCTGCTGCTGCTTCACCTTCTTCTACTAATCACATCAACGCCCTTGCTCTTCTTCGCGCCGTCTGCAAACCCTGGCGCTCCTCCATCGAGAAACCCTCCTCCTCCTCCTCCTTACTCTCCTTGCTGCCGCTCACCCTTCCTTTCCCCATTGTTCCCTTCCCCAACCAGAACTCTAACTACTACCGCGGCAGCCACTTCTCCCTCACCCACAGCACCCTCTACTTCCTTTCCCCATTGTTCCCAACCCCAACCCCTACTGCTGGTTGCTGGTTGCTTAGGGTTCAAGAGCCGCCGTCTCAAAACAACAACACCAGCTGTAAAGTATACCACCTCCTCTATCCCCTCTCCAAACTCCAGCCTCCTTTAGTTCCGAAAGAGGCATTTCCCGAATCGCTTAACCTGCTCGACGTAGGAATCACCGAAATTGGCAAAGCTCCCTGCCTCAAGATTGTCCATGGGAGAAAGAAGAAGCAGGAAGTTGAGGAGAAGTTCAAGCCGAGGACGATGGCTGAGTGCCTGGCGGATTACGAAGAGGCCTACACCACCTACATCAAGAAAGTGGCCGTGCCTCCGGAGGATTACGGGGGTTTGGTGGCTATTCATTCTGGTCGACTGTGCTTTTTCAAGCTCGGCGGCGACCAGAAATGGACTCTTATCGATTCTTCCAACGACCGGTACCATGACGTTGTTTACCGGAAGGGGAAGGGGAAATACTACGCGGTGGACTACAGAGGGAGGACAGTGGTGATTGATGGTGCGGACTTGAAGGAGGAGGTTATGGTGACGCGCCTTGTCGAATCTCCCTTACCCAATCTCGGTGCTTGTCAGTTCACGCGCCTTGTTGAATCGGGCGATGATCTCTTCTTGGTTGACAGGTACTTGGACACGGAAAGCGGCAAGTGTACACTCTCTATTGGAGCTGTTACCATGGGCATGATTACCGAAGAAAGACATACCCCCGATATGACCAACTACTTCAATGTGTACAAGCTTGACGAAGAGAGCAAGCAATGGGAGCTTGTTGATGATCTGAATCATCAGGTTTTCTTCCTTGGTGATGACTACTTGTTTTCAGTCTCTGCTCAGGAATTTCCGGGACTGAAAGGAAACTGCATATATTTCTCTGACTTTATGTTTCTTGCTCGGAATGAGAAAGAAGCCAACATTGGGAAATCCTGCGTCCTCACGGGTGTTTACAACTTGAAAGATCGTAGCTGTGGGCCGCTAGCAATGTTTCCAGACCACTGGCCCATTTTTTCGCCTCCGCCAGCTTGGCTTAAGCCAAAACACCGTGAAGGGATGATGGTATATTGATCTCATTGTTTGTTTAGTTTACAGTTGTGCATAACATGATAGTAGCTGAATTGCTCATTACATGTGATTTGGTTTCCTTTCCAAGGGCTAGTATTAAGCAAATTCATATGATTCTAATTTATCTTCATCTATGCAACTGGTTATGAATTCTCTATAACATTCAGCAAACTGGAAAGCATGGTTGTCTAATGCCCAGATACCTAAACATCCAAGTCCTTCATCTGCTCCACTTCCTTTCCTTCCTCAAATTCAGCCATGAATTTTTCTGATGTGTATGCCACCATGGAGTATGCATCATTCTACTCATGATATATGAATTGTTTACTTTGGTATCGAGCATTTTGCTAAATATTCATGCCATATTGTATTGCTTTCTAGCTTTTGACGTTCTAAATCTTGCGGTTTTGGTAGGTGTGCTTTGCTATTTATTTATCTATATACTTTAGCTAATTTGCCATAGTACAATAACGAATCAGCCATTCTTCCCTTTAGTCGCTATTGTATCATCAAGCAAAGAGCAAGCCTTGACATGTTATGTTGTTTCTTCTGCAAAAAAAATTAACAATTTAGGTGATTTATACTTGCCAGTAATGAGATGCGACAGCTACTATGGCAACATTTAAGCAACATGTTGAACATCAGACCTTGCTGTCATGAGGATTATATACACACACACACACACACACACTTTGTTTCTATTTGTATGTACATTGGAGTAGATCTAGCTATTTCCTAATTTATATTAAATCAGAACTGGAGAGAACCTGTCTTTTGGGATGTTCATTCCATAGGACGGGCTTTTGACGTGGTTTAATCTATTTTTTATTTCATACACGTTATCCATGTCACCGATGCTTAGTTCTCATCACATTATGGCAAGCATAAATCTCATTATGATTTGGAAAGTCATTGTAATGTAGCAACTTACTAAAAGTAAGTACAGTGATTGGATGTATAAGCTTAGGCTAAAAGTTTGGTATTGTTTCATTTCATGATAAACATGTGAATCGATAATGAATATGTAGCTTGGTTGCATGGGATGACTTCTAAGCACTAATTTTTGTCTTTGCAAAATGTTTCTGGATGTTTAGGTTGGTTCAAGGTTTTTTTTTCCTCTTTTTTTTTGTTGGATGAGAAATGTGATACGAAAAGGAACCCATCTTTGGTATAATACCCACAACAGAACAAAGAACCGAATCGCTCATTACATGTGATTTCATTACGTGGTTTTATACCCAAGTTATGCACGACTTAAGCCAAAACACCGTGAAGGGATGCCGGTATGTTGGGCTCAAGGTTTGTTTACAGTCGTGCATAACATAATATTAGCTGAATTGATTTCTTTTCTACTATGTTACTACTTTAATTCATACGATTCACCATCATCTCGCCAAACTCATTTAGCTTCATCTGTGCATTTTGTGTATATCTTTGTGCAACTGGCTATGAATTTTCTGTGACAGTTAGCAAACTGGAACGCATGGTTGTGTAATGGCCAGAGAGGCAGACACCTAAACATCCAAGTCCTCCACTCCCTCTCCTTCCTAAAATTCAGCCATGAATTTTCTGATGTATATGCAACCGTACATCATTCTATATTTCTATTCATGAAGTATGAATTGTTTACTTTGGTATCGAGCATTGGTGCAGCATCAAGAGATGCTTTTTGCTAAATATTCTTGCCATTGTGTATTGCTTCATCTTGTATTTCTTTATAGCTTCTGATATTCTAAACCCTGCGGTTTTGGTTAGTGAGGAGTTATGAATGTGCTTTGCTATTTATAATTTTATATATAATATATTCATACTTTTTAGCAGAATTTCCATAGTACACCAGCAAATCAGTGATTCGTCTTTTTAATCGCTATTGAATCAACAAGCAAAGAGCAAGCCTTGATGTGTTATGATGTTTCTTTTACAATAAATTAATGATCTAGGTGATTTATGCTGATATTTTGGCAACATATAAGCCAATATGTTGAACCTTGGACCTCGCTTTTGTCAAGATTATTTATATGCTTTGTTTCTATCCGTTTGTACATTGGAGTAGATCTTGCTATTTCCTAATTTTTATCAAAATTCAAACCGGAGAGAACATGTCTTTTGGGGTGTTCATTCCCTTTTCGATGTGGTTTAATCTATTTTTGATTTCATACACATTATCCACGTCACTCTCTCCCCAAACACCAATGCTAAGTTTTCATCTTTCTATGATTTTTGCATTGATTTTGAAGTGTGGAAATTGCAGGAAGGGATGAAGGAAGATGAACTGCAGAGAGATGTTACCGCTTTAAAGCAAGATATGCCTGAGGTGCCATTCCAACCATTATTGACTTTTGGTTTTTTTCTGACATATTCGGCTATGATCTTGTTGATGGCTTCTTTTTCTTAGCACTCAAAACAATTGCCCATATCTGTGGACATTATTATTTGAAGCAATAAGGATATATTCTGTTGTCAAGAAGTAATTTTTACCAATTTCCTCCACTAAGACATTATAGGGATTACGTGGATAATTCGAAAACGATCTAAACAGGTTAAGAGTAGTATATGCTTCTGTGCAAGCTTGGAATTATGATTTGGGAAGTTATTGCATTATAGCAATTTAGTAAAAGTAACTGATACACTTGAATCAGTTGGTTTGAGGAGTTGTGGATGAAATTACGAACCGAGTTTAGTGATAGAATGCATAAGTCGGGCTAAAAGTTTGGTATTATTTAGTTTCATGACAAATATGTGGACCGTTTGTAAGTATGTAGCTCGGTTGCATGGGATGACTTCTAAGGATTAATTTTAGTCGTAGAGAAATATGTGCGGATGTTTAGGTTGGTTTATGTTTATTCTTTTCTTTTTCTTTTTTCGTTTGATGAGAAATGGAAGACAAAAAGGAACCCATCTTTGGGTTTTATACTTAATTGTACGAAGTGAGCGAGGAGCAGAGACAAGTAGAAGATTAGAAGCGTTGAGACGTAATTATAATTTCTTTTTGATGGGGATATATGTAAATTATATTAAAATTTTGAAAAAAAAATGGATATATGTACTCCACACAACATACATACTGAAGCATTGTCTAACTGTTTGATGATGTTGAATAGTCGTTTTGCATGTGTAGCAGAATAGATCAGTTTTTACTACATAGCCCGCAAAGAGGTATAGATGTTGCTGTTTACGTGATGAGATCTTGTAGTGGTTAATATTTTTCTTGGTTTATGACTTACGTGGATATCTCATCATTACACAACCACCCCAATCAACAGTACTAATTTACTATTCTGTTAGTGTTGTTTCTAAATATACTTTGCGGAAGAACTAGGTTTCATGATTGAATGTCATTCTCTTTGTTTTAGGGAGGAAATGATTTTTCCCCTGATTGGCCGGAAATGCACTTTAACTTTGTTGTGCATGGTAGTAAAGATGGAGAACATAGTGTGTTCTGGGTTTAGTCATGTGCTACTTTCTAGCCCTTTTTCCCAGTCTGTTTTTATTTGCTTTTGATGTTGTTTTCGAATTTTATTTTAGGTTTTCGCATACCTCGCTGGAGTCTTCGTTCCTTCATTATGCTTCGTGTTGTTTTCCAATTTTCTTTTGGTTTGCCATATTCAACATAATTGCCTCCAATCTAGGTAGGACCAGAGGGGCATTCTTTTCCAATCGTCTATTTCCATTTTCCTTTGGTTACTTTTGTTCATTCACCCAATGGTGTGGTGTTAGGGATGGGGTGGGAAGGCATTGATTAGGATAGAATTAGTTGGTTGTTGTACAATACATGCATGCCAGCATATGAATTATTCACCTTGGCCCTTTTTATGTATCCTCTGCCTGTGTTTTTAGGAACAGAATTTCGTTCATTCATCCAATGCCGTATCTATCTTCTTTCATTCTATTGTGGACTTACTGACTGCATAGTTGGATCTAAGGGTGGAGAAGAACTGAAGAGGGGTGCTAGTTACATTCTTCGGAATCTTCGGTGGCTCTGGGGTAGTGGGCAGTGGAGCTTGGCGGCTACTCCTCTTTGATCGATCTGCGTCTCTGGACCGGTCAACCTCAAGATCCTGTCTCAAGACTCTCTCACTCGGTCTTTTATGTTCTCTCCTTAATATGTAGGCCAAGAACTAGGTCTATGACTCTATGGTACTTTTAAGACAGTCCTTAGAGGTATAATATACACACAAACACGTTTAAATATGTATGTATATATATGTATGACTATATCAGTTTGTCTGTCTAGATTCTAGCTCAATGCACATGCTTAACTATAATGGAAGATAGACATTTGTTTCATTACCAAACCGAGCCTTAAGTCCCAATCAATTGGAGTCAACTGCATGAATTTGTGTTTCCATTGCGCTTTGTCGAAGGCATCGTGTTCCGTGATATTGAGTATGCTTAGATCCTTGCGCACTACCTCTTCTAAGATCAATTTCGGTCTACCTCTCCCCTTAGCTATCATCTACTATAACCATATCACTCCTTTTAACTACAGTGTCGACGGGTCTTGCGGTAGACATGATCAAACCACCGTAGTCTATGTTCTCTCATCTTAGCTTCTAATGGTGTTATCCCTACCATTCCCAAGGTATCATTTCTAATGCATTTGTCAGGCTCAGACACACTAAGTACACCCTATACATGTATCATAAATTTTTACTGTCTAATGTTTTCGTTTCTAATTCTATCTCGCAAAGTCTTACCACACATCCATCTTAGTATTCTCATATCGACTACACTCATCTTAGTTGTTCCTTAGCAGCCCAACACGTGTCGTATAACATTGCTGGCTGTATAGCAGCACGGTAGAATTTCCCCTTCAACTTTGCATGAATCCTGCGGTCGTAGAACACACCCGAAGCACTCCTCCATTTCATCCATCCAACTTGTACTCCGTGTTACATCCTCCGTAATTTCTCCATCCCTACGAAGGCCTAGTTTGGCATTATAAGCCAAAGGGCTTTTTTTTTTGTCCTTATTCAAATTTTTTTTCGTATTTATTAGTTTTTTGTCGATCTTTTGAGGATTATTGCTTCGTCATGACGAGAGGAATCTAAAAAGTAAAAAATTATAATTGAAATTCAAATTTTTTTGAATGAAGACGAAAAAATTGGCTATTTTTTGTCTTGATTAAAAAAAAATTGGATTTCAATTGTACTTTTTTACTTTTTAGATTTCTCTTGTCATGACGAAGCAATAATCCGCAAAAAATCGACGAAAAACTAACGAATGCGGAAAAAATTGAATAAGGACAAAAAAATAAGTCATTTGTCTTATAATGCCAAACTAGACCTAACAATTGAGCCAAGATACTTAAAACGCTTGCTTCTTGGTAGTTCCTTATTTTGGAGGGCCACTGTGTCAACACTAGCATTTTGACTACCACTGTGTCAACACTAGTTCCTTACTTAAAGCCTTTCGACTCCAATGCTTCTTTCCAAGTTTCTAGTTTTTACCAAACACCTCTTGCAGTTTCATATACTAAGACAATATGATCAGCGAACAAAATACACCATGGGATATTTGTTTCATGCACGAGAATTTCTGGCCATGTGCCTACCACTGTACCAATTTGTTGATGTTGAGCATTATTTATGCCGATTCCCTTCTTAATGAACTTTTTTGGGCGCTAGAATATTCTCTTTTTACGTTTTCACTAAGTACTTTCTGTTGGTTAGAACTTTTGTTTGATTGCCGGATAGTGTTAGCCCCTTACAAAGAGCATCTCTAACCCAACTTATGATTATACTTTTTCTAAAAGTTCATTTACAGCATATCAATATTTACTCACTCCGCCACTAGTCTTTGTTCCTATCTTTATTTTTCTAAATAGATGCAGTCGTGACCAAGTGATTAATGTGGTTGGCATATGCGTTAAATGAGAAATAATTGGTGGAGGTGATAAAATATGTCATGGGAGGATAGAGGATATTAAAGGTAACAAATGATGTAAGAAAATAAATCTGACTAGAAGTGAAGAATGAACTTTGATAGTGGTGACCCTATATAATGTACACACCAATGGTGATGCCAACCACAACCAATTCGATCATTGCAATTGTTTTTAAAAAATAAGCCCGGTACCTCGATATTATTGGTATATTGTGTTTTCCTATAGTTTATTCTTTTGCTATTTAATATGGTCATTTGCCTCTTTTCTCAATAAATAATCTTTGTTACCATTGGTTATTATTTCTCTGATTTTCTTAAACCATACCTATTATTTCAATATTGCTAGATGTATTTATCGTTGTTATTAGACTCTCACTATTAATTAATGAGTATGTGGACAATTTTTTTAGTCGTATCTATCGTGACATTTGTTTTTCGCTGCTAGAAGTACTTCATTGAAATCACCCTTACTCGATGATTTTATTGACTACGTCTACTACTTATTTTGGGCATCTCTATCGAAGTCTTCTTTGTTTTTTTCTTTTGCTTTCTGCCCAACAATAACAATACCCATGTAATCTCTAATTGATGGGGTATGGGCGGGGATGTTTGGAGACAAACCTAACCTTTACCAATGTATGTACAAAGTGGCTACTCTCAGGAAATTTTCAACTAAAATAGCAGGCCCTTTATTTCTCCAAAAAATCGAGGAACCAAAGGGACTGCATGTTGTGGAATGCCCCCTAAATCAAAGGCGAAGGCAACGAAGAGGGCAACCCTAGACACCAATTCAATTTCTACGCTCATTATCTTGCTTCCTTCATTCAAAATCGAGAGCATCACTAATGCACAAGAGTTTTTGTGCATTATTAGTTTGATGACTGATCATACCACTATGCGCATGCCTTGTTATTGAATAATTTTGTTGTCATCGTTGGGCAACTTTTCATTTCTCCTCCAATATGACGTCTATCGGCCCATGAAAGAACAATTCAGGTATGAAGAATGGTTAAAATTAGATTCAGGTCTTGTTCATTATATTTTATGATGACAATAGTTAGATCTTTTTGAGCAAATCCAATAAATTCTTAGCCACACTTATCAGGATATAATCCCTCGCTATAGTTTCAGATTGGGAAAGAGGATAAACTTGTGTATGCATGTAGGCAATATATTTGAGCCTTGGAGGTATAAGTTGTCTCACATGTTGTGCTAGTGAAGTCGGTTTAGCTGTTGACACGGGGAGCTAGCTTCCTCGCTTGGCACCACGTGTCAAACTGTCAATAAAAAAAGTTGTATTTTTCATGTAAGGTTGCTAACTTTGCTGAATGTGGATAGGAAAGAGGTGACGAAGTACACTGGCTGCTTTAATGAAAGTTTTACGACATGTATACCACGGCCTATGTCTTTAAATTTACTTATCAAGTGCTTTCTTGTTCGTGTCATTCATACTTTGTACTGTAGTTTATATTTGAACTATCTAGGAAGAGAATTTTTTAAACTTCTACTGTTATGGCATATTGGTAGTATTTGGTATTCTCTACTGTCCTCTTCATCTCATCCTGCTTTCTTTATTCATCATTCTTTTACCTGTGATTGTTCTCTACATATTTCTACACTTTTGTATCTCACTTTGTTCCTTTCTCTGTTATCTGGATGAATCTTGTATCTCCTCCTATTACGTTCCATATCATTGTCTTTCTTGTTTTCCTTGAAACATTCACTTATACATGACAAGAATGGATCATTATTCAAGCAAAAGATGAAAGAGGTTTTTTTGACATCGATGATCAATATCAGCAAAACCCAAGTCGTCCCAACAAGAGAAACATGTAATCAAATTGATGAAACCTCTGGGGATCGCAAGAAGATAATGTTATTGATATATTCAAGTTGTCAAAGCAATGTTAGAAGCCTGATATAAAGACTTGGGCTAGATATATGGTTCATCAAAGACCAATTAATAAAGCCAAGTGATAAATTTCTGATTTTTTATACGAGGATCGTGCCAAAGCTCCCGTCGTCATAAGGAGCGGGTTCCCATCAAGCTCCTTAGTTGGGAGCACAAAAGCGGGCTCCTAAGGTCGGAGCTACCCACTTTAGGAGCTCCCCGCTACTAAGGTTTTATACCCATGATATTATGAATCATCTATTTATGTTTCGGAATCGTTCCATATCCTGTAATAGATTTATTCTCATTTTCCACCTTGTTATTCATGGCTGCAAAATGTTAGCTTTATTATGTGGCTATAGTTGGTGTTTGAGAAAATGCTTATTCACTTTTAAGCCATCTCCCGAAGCAAAGAAGAAAGCTGCAGAAGCAAAATTTAGAGGAGATGATGCCTACAGACGGAAGGACTATTTGGTGGCCCTTGATGCTTACACACAGGTGCCTAAAGTTTTCATTTGCTCTATCTCTCTTTCATTGTCTTAAGTTCCATAGTTTGCTGGGTTCATGATTAGCCATTAAAATGCTTATTGTGTGGAACAACTCAACTAAATAAGAATAGGCTTCTGTGGCTGGGAAGTGAATTGAAGTCTCTCTTTTGGTGAATTAACATATGGATGATATTTCTTATTGGTGATTGTGACTATTGATATATCTATATTTACATGCAAATTTAGATATTTTGTGTATTTTCAAGATGGTAATTTTTTGGTTAATGGAATTCTTCCTTGACAATAACTAAATTTTCTGCTATTCTTTTAAGTCGTTTTCATCCTCTTTACCAAATTTACTTGTATTTAGTGCAATGCACGAGTTGTTTTTGAAATAGATTTTAGTTGAGAGATGTCTTGTCAAATATTAAATAATTATGACCTTAGCAGAATGAAATGCAAAAAATTATAGTTTGATTACTTAATATTGATATATATACATTTTTTTTAACAGGGAATATGTCATGGAATTGATATCCGAAAGTGAAGAACGAACAAAAAAAATTTCTTTCCTTTTTTATCAAAATTTTGTATTAGAAGAAATAGTTCTTTTCTTTTTTTTTTTAATTTTCCCCTTGATATACTAGCTGTAATAAGAACAAAATAATAAAAGAAGATAAAGCCACACCAGTTCTCCTTTCATAAAAGTATGTTGTACATTTTTTGGCCAATACTTGTAATGATATCATGTAAAAAGATGAGCTAGTAACATTGCTTATTGCTCTTGGAAATATTTATCCACTGATGCAATTATATGAAGAGGAGACTGAAGAGTGCAAAAGAAATATATTATGAGGGTGTTTAGTAAAGATTAGAATTTTGAATTATTGGATTAAATAATGCATTTTAGGGTGTTTGGTTGAGGATAAAATTTTAGTTTTTTGGAGAATCAATTCTCAAAAAGAGGGGAAAAAAACTATTTTTAAGAAATTGCTCTGGAGGAGTTTTTTGGTTTCTGATTATTGGTTTTATGACCGTTGGACATTCTAAAAGACATGACAACCTCTGATTATGACAATCCACATGTAAAATAAAGGGCATTATGGTAATGTTAAAGTATCCAAGTCCAACTCAAATCAATTGGCAATGAGTGAAGAGGTTGTCCATGATCATATACAAGTTTTGGAGGTCATAATTAACCAATGTGGGGCAAACTAACACACCCCGCACGTGCGACCTTTGACCTGCCATTGGAAAGTTGAACAATGGATCCATAACACTGGGATCATAACAAAACTAGGCGCAATTAATGCACAAACAATGGGGCAATCAACCGAGAGTCTTGTCCAGAATCCTTTGAAACCCTAGCTCTAATACCATATTGAAATATTCAACTCAAAGCCAATTGGCAATGAGTAGAGAGGCCATCCCTTATCATATACTAGTTTTAGAGGTCATAATTAACTACAGTGGGACAAGCTCTAACACGTAAAAAATACATGCATAATTTATTCCACTGATTATTCTCCCATCATCCTTCTGCTGCATAATCTATGTTTACAATCTATGCCAAGCACTTTAGCAGATCTTGATTACAATCTAGGATCCAATAATCTATAATCTAAAAACTATTCTCTCCCGAACACTCTAAATATGGGGAATTAGAAGTTATTGAAGAATACCTCAAGAACAGAATTAATCCAGATAGCAATTCATGTATCTATGGAGTGCAACTTGTAACACTCTGTCCCACGTCGAAAGTCTACATGGATGATCTTGGGCATATAACCAACCTTGTGGGATACTACTAGTACCTTGGGCTTAAGCTTTTGGGTCATGTGTGTGGCTGGTGAATCAAAATCAAGGTACTAGGCCAGTGGTCTACCTGGGGCGTTACAAGTGGTATCAGAGCAATCCATGTACACGACCATGAGGGCATTGGAGTTTGGTTGGATTTTGTTGTTGGTTTGATTAGTATCGGTGATTATAGTGCTCAACCCCTCGCGCCCACGCGAGTCTATAAAGTTGGTGAGATTGTAACACCCCGTCCCCCATCGGAAGTCTACATGGATGAGCATATAACAAACCTTGTGGGCTACTACTAGTACCTTGGGTTTAAGCTTTTGGGCCATGTAGTGTAGCTAATGGATCAAAATCAAGATACTAGGCCAATGGTCTGCCTGGGGCGTTACACAACTTATAAGAGTCACTACTGATAATAGAAATAGATACAAACACACAATGATAAACACTTGAGACTATACCAAATCATGGAGAGTCCACTTTATTTCAAGACTATATAGTGTGATACAATAGATATGATTTTTATATTTCAAATATGAGGACCATTAAGCTAAATCTCAAACCGTTATAATTCGAAATTGATCAAAAGCAACCTAGCCCACAAGTAACAATCTACTAATAAGACTTCAAAAAAGGTGGATATAGATACACATAGTTGAAATATGTAGAAGGATACCAACTTACTATTTACTTTTTCTTTCTCACCGCACTCAATGGATTACACCCTAAACTTAATTATGCAGGAGATCTGCCCTTGAAGACAGGAAATCAGGGCTCATGGTCCCAAGAAGTGAAAGGTGGGGGAATGGTCTTCAGACTAGATTCTAGAGATGTCTTTGCCTTCTTTTGACTGAAAGTTGAGCTACGGGGTCACCCACCTGACTCACATATAGTGAAATAGTTCTATAGTTGCTCCGAAAACAATTAAACCAAATTAGAAAATAAAATAAAGGCCATCCATATGTAATTCTGGCTACTATGTTTTATGCCTCACAAACACTAATTTATGCCTCTTTAGACGTTGATAGCAAATAGAAGCTATAAATGAGTGACAAACGGGACAATGAATAGGTGTAAAAAAAAACAAATTGAATAATATATGAGCTTCACAAATGTAATGCTAATGAGTAGTAATGTATGGAATGTATCAATTCAATGTAGAATTGGGATACAATAAGTTGAAAAACTTTCAGTTTCTGTAACTTAATAATGGCTGGACATTAGAGTCTTATTCTTTCATTATGAATGCCGACTTTCTAAATAATTGTTAAAAAGGACACATGGCAGTTTCTCATGGCTTTTAAAAGGACATGTGGCACTTTGAGAGAGTATACCAACATGATAGTCTACTTTATAGATATTTTATATGATTCTCTCTTTGCAGTCAGCAAATAGCCACTCAAGCACCCACAATCCAGGACAAAATCCGACAAATTAGATCAGATGCTCCCCGGATGCAAATGTTGATAATTATAGTTCCCTGCATTGTTTTTAGAATTCTCATGTGACCCAAGGTAATTCTTTTAAATGCTGATGGATGTACAGGCAATTGATTTTGATCCTAGTGATGCTACTTTGCTCTCCAATAGAAGTGTCTGCTGGATCCGTCTGGGACAAGCAGAGCATGCCTTGACTGATGCAAAGGCCTGCAGAGCACTAAGACCGGATTGGCCAAAGGCATGCTACCGTGAAGGTGCTGCTTTACGGTTATTACAGGCAAGCTCTCAAACTTCTTATCATACTTCTAAATGCTGTTTGCTAAAGTAAAGTTTAAATGAAAAAACCCTTTGTTTTTTATCTGATTTTTTCCTCTCCCCCTTGCTATTGCAGAGGTTTGATGAGGCAGCCAATTCTTTTCGGGAGGGTGTGGAGCTTGACCCCGACAGTGAGGATCTTGCAAATGCTTTCAGGTTGTGGAAAAACATTCTTCTCTGCTTTCAACTGATGTTCTTGCATTTAATAGGCATTTGTGTTCGATTAAATATGTTTTTTCGTATCTTTTCCTAGGTCTAGAACGCTTCCCTATTTCAAATTCATTATGTGTATTCATGGAGGCTGTACTTGGATATTGGATTTGTGGAGGGAAAAGGAAACGAACTTTGAAATAATTTACTTTTTCTGGTTGGGTTAGGAAAATGGGAATAAAATGAATATATGGGTTGGGAAAATCCTTTTAGAACCTTAAACCAGCAAGCCTTGAAGAACCCAATACCACTGCAAATCCTTTTTTTTTTTTTTTGCTCAGCAAGAGAAAGATGTTATTAATCAATGAAACAAGTTACAATGATTAAAAGGATCCGAAGAGTGATGGCTTCACAACGAGGAAAAACCGGCATCCCAACAAAGTTGGTTTCCCAGCCTTCAACATTTATAAGCCTTTAAGGACCCGGGGATAGGGGAGGCAATACCAACCGAAGGTTGGATACATCTGATGGGCTTAAAACCCAAATCTGTTAAAATCAGAGATGAACCCATATAGAATATGGGCCCATCTCATCCCAAGAACCCCAAACTATCCTAGCCCTAGCACCATAACTCTTGCAACTGCCGCCCACCATCATGCCACCATCTAACCACCACCAGAAAAGAAGGGCCTGAGAAGCCTATTGTAGGCAGTAATTCCCCTATTTTCCTAAAGCTTGTCCTGCAGTGGAACTCTGTTGTCGGTATAGAATCGAGGTCTTACGCAGGGAACTATAGAAGTGGAAAATCCGTCACATAAATTCTGCCACCTTTATCATGTACAAGTGTACCATCTTCTACGTTACATCTTGTCATTGAAAACCAAAACAAAGGTGTTCTTTGGATGGGAAGAGCAAGGTAATGTGAAGTATTTTAAAAGTACTGAATTCAAGTTATGAGTCGGTGAAAATGTTCGGCTGCCTTATTAGTTTTATGGCATTGATGATTATTTCAGGCGTACAACTAAAAGAGGTACCTACTTTTGTATGTTTGCACTGGAGCTGATATGATTTTAAAGTTGATAATGTTGCCAACATTTTCTTATGAGTCGGTTGACCCAAATGACCTTGATGTCATTTGATTATTGAATAACAGTGAAATGTGGAAGTGTTTGACCTAGCAAAAAAAGAAAATAAAAGAAGAGAGAAGATAGGTGCAACTATTTTAACATCATTACATTAGCATACGTGGCAAAACTCAGCTGTATTCATGTATTTTTATGTCGCATTTAAATGGATACTATGGTGAAAGCACTATAGTCTAAATATTCTAGTATAGGGTCTTGCCATTACCGTAATCTTGTCCATCAACTAATACCATAGCTCCTTAACTGACTGCTCTACTTGCAATCTTTGCAGGGAAGCTGTTGAAGCTGGGAAGAAATTTCATGTTACAAACCAGTAAAAATCATGATGGCGCTTCACAAATGCACATCAAATGAGAAAGAAGAGGAACTGAAACTTGACTTGATTAGTTGTTGGGATCACTGTAGATAGTTATTGTAGAAATCCAGGCCAAATACTTGTTACTATCATGTTTCTTTGTTTAGTTCGAAGTGGTGTTGCTTTTGTTAGAGGTTATATCCAGTTCCCCTGCTTCTAGTGTAAGTGATGAGGATACATGTTTCTTTTGAGGCTACCATTTATCCTTGTTCTCCCTCTTATCTACAGTTGCCGAGGTGAATTACATGCTAGTATCAGATTGGCTTGAGAGTTGGCCTTGGCTTTGAAATTTCGTTGATGTGGTGAATCTGGTGATTGAAATAGACGATAAACAGGAGGCCATTCTGTTTCTCTTTGTTGTCTCTGAGCTTGTTCCTCCCCCATTGGGTGATGGTTGTTCTAGTTGAAGACTGTAGGGATTTGTTGTTGGTGATTGGGTTTGGGTGCTAGTACATGTTTTGTAACTGAATGAGTTTCAAATTACATATTTAGCTTGTTCAATTATCGGAGGATCAAATATCAGAACTATAGAGATCAAGCCCTACCATTCAGTAAACTTCGAGCGGCTTTTCAATCCTGGTGATTCAGAGCATCGATCGTGGAGAGAGAGAGAGAGAGAGTGTGTGTGTACACCAAATTTTAACCAGCGAGCCCACGGTTGCCGAACTTTATCCCCCTGCTGGAAGTTCAGGATTGAAGTTGAGTAGAAGTCTAGAGGTCTTGGATTTGGCATTAGTGGTCTTGGCAGAGAGATGCTAGGTGTAGTCTAAGCCCTTATGCAGATTCGAGAACAAGAGATGCGATGCCAGGGCCTGTTCACCATTCCAAGCAAGCCCGCTCCGCTCATTCATCAAAATTTAGACGATTTGGTGACAAATAAAGCCTTGTCACCCGAAATTGCATATTCGGTGACACAAAACTTATCACCGCACAATAACTCCCGTCACTGTAAATTGCCTACATTTAGTGACAACTCTGGGTTGCTGCCCCCGATGGTGTATTGCCGTTGGTGTTTTTTCTTGTAGTAATTATAACGTAGAGTAGGTTGTTAATAGTTTAACACCATAAAGAAAATTTACAATATTTGTGATGATCAACGAGGGATTTCAAAAATCAAACTTGATGAATTATATTTTTTCTTCCCAACTTCTTTTTTTTTTTTTGAAAAGCTCTTCCCAACTTAATTACCTTATTTTAGTACTACTACTACTTGTTTATGTAACCGACACCCATTCGTGTTTTTGTGAATAACCAATGAATATCCAAAAAACCAACCAAGGCATAATCAAATCCAACGAAAGCATAATAAACAAGTTATGCCTTGTTATGGTTTTGTCATGTTTGTAATGGGTTTTGATTATACTGGTTTTGTTATGCCAAAAGTTACGGTGTCCCCAAAATGACCGGAGATACCGAAGTCATTCCCACAAAAATATGGATATCTATAGAATAGTTCTAACAACCCAAGTGAAAATGAGATCCAAAAATACAATACTAGGGATCCTTCAATTTTTACCAAATCACAGGGGAACCTTCCAAAATCTCCAAATGAGACCATCATATAAATAGGCCTTGTGCATGCTTTCAGCTGGGTGCCTTAGAGCTATGTGGATTCTGCTCCTGGTATTTTGCACTGGAAATCGAGAAAATCAGCCAAATCAACCAACACGCAAAGCGCCTGGAAGAATGAAACAAGAAACAAGACACCCGAGACTTTACGTGGCTTTTCAACTGTATAGTTTTCACCATACAACAATAGACATTATGTTTGATCATGGCTAATGGTATGGGTCGAGCTGCCCAAGGACTAGGCCATTAAGGCTAACAGTTAGGGTGTTCACACTGGTGAATAAATTGTACAACATAACTTAAACATTCATAGTTACAAGTTGTTCACATTAGTTAAAAAACTATTCATTAGTATGAACAACATGCAAAATTGACCTAATTTCTGAACCAAAAATATTATAGAAACACCACCAACACAACTTATTTATCCATAATCACTAACGCTAGTGAATAAGTTAATTCATTAATATGAACATGTAAAATTGACACAACTTAATGCCTCCAATTTCGATAGGCATCACTTTTATACGAGTACATGTCCACATGTGTTTACTGCCTAGTTTTAACTTTTCAAATACCATTTCATTTGTTTAAAAGAAACTCATTTAGGAAAGTGGGGACCTGCTGTGCATGATTCCAACCGTCTGTCTGTATTTTGGATGGTTCGAATTTGAAAAAACTTTTTAAACTCTTTCTCCGAAATTTTTTATTTAAATCTGGATCATCTAGACTATCCAAAACGCAGACGAACGGCTAAGATGGTGCATGACACGGATGTTGTGCACCTGATTCCTCATTTAGCCTCCTAGAAATAGATAATCTTTTGGTCAATATTGATCTTCTGACCTTTTAGCTTAGTTTGGCTAACCAAGTTAAAAGAGAAATCTAAAAAATAAGAACTTGTTTCGAAAATATTTTTTCCAAATAATATCTTTCGATTTCTTTTTGTCGAAACAAACTAATAAAAAAATTAACACTAAACGGAAAAAAAAAAAAATTCAACGTTAATGTTTGAGCTCTAACTTTCCGTTAAGTGAAAAAAAGCCGTTATCCTTTGTTTGTTTGTTTGTTTTTTTTCGAATATCAATATATCATTGGAGCCGTTGTCCTTTGTTTTGTCAGAGACTCGGAGAGGGAGAGAGCGAGTACAGTATTCGTGCTTATCAACAGGGAGGGAGGGAGGGGGAGAGAGAGAGAGAGAGAGAGAGCCCAACTTCGTGCCCCATTATTTAGGGTTTTCGGCAGAACGAGAGAATGGCGACGAGGGAGAACTTGCCCAAAAACATGGCAGTGACCACCGCCGAGACGCCGGCGGCGGCGGATTTGTGGTATCGACTCCCCGGAGATATCCTCAAATCTATCGCAAAACGCCTCACTGACAAAGCAGATGCTGCTGCTTCTTCATCTTCTTCTACTAATCACATCAACGCCCTTGCTCTTCTTCGCGCCGTCTGCAAATCCTGGCGCTCCTCCATTGAGAAACCTTCCTCCTCCTTGGTCTCCTTGCTGCCGCTCACCCTTCCTTTCCCCATTATCCCCTTCCCCAACCAGAACTCTGAGTACTATCGCGGCAACCACTTCTCCCTCACCCACAGCACCCTCTACTTCCTTTCCCCATTGTTCCCAACCCCAACTGCTGGCTGCTGGTTGCTTAGGGTTCAAGAGCCGCCGTCTCTAAACAACAACAACGGCTGTAAAGTATACCACCCCCTCTATCCCCTCTCCAAACTCCAGCCTCCTCTAGTTCCGAAAGAGGCATTTCCTGAATCGGTTAACCTGCTCGACGTAGGAATCACCGAAATCGGCAAAGCTCCCTGCCTCAAGATTGTCCATGGGAGAAAGAAGAAGCAGGTTGAGAAGGGCCAGCCGAGGACGATGGCTGAGTGCCAGGCGGATTGCGAAGAGGCCTACACCACCTACATCAGGAAAGTGGCCCTGTCTCCGGAGGATTACGGGGTCGTGGTGGCTATTCATTCTGGTCGACTGTGTTTTTTCAAGCTCGGCGGCGACCAGAAATGGACTCTTATAGATTCTTCCAACGACCGGTACCATGACGTTGTTTACCGGAAGGGGAAGGGGAAATACTACGCGGTGGACTACAGAGGGAGGACTGTGGTGATTGTTGGTGCGGACTTGAAGAAGGAGGTTAAGGTGACGCGCCTTGTCGAATCTCCCTTGCCCAATCTCGGTGCTTGTCAGTTCACGCGCCTTGTTGAATCGGGCGATGATCTCTTCTTGGTTGACAGGTACTTGAACCCGGAAGAAGGCCAGTGTACACTCTCTATCGGAGCTGTTACCACGGGCATGATTACCGAAGAAAGTCATCCCCCCGATATGATCAACTACTTTAATGTGTACAAGCTTGATGAAGAGAACAAGCAATGGGAGCTTGTTGATGATCTGAATCATCAGGTTATCTTCCTTGGTGATGACTACTTATTTTCAGTCTCTGCTCAGGAATTTCCGGGACTGAAAGGGAACTGCATATATTTCGCTGACTTTATGTTTCTTGATCGGAATGAGAAAGAAGCGAACATTGGGAAATCCTGCGTCCTCACGGGTGTTTACAACTTGAAAGATCGTAGCTGTGGGCCGCTAGCAATGTTTCCAGACCACTGGCCCATTTTTTCGCCTCCGCCAGCTTGGCTTAAGCCAAAACACTGTGAAGGGATGATGGTATATTGATCTCATTGTTTGTTTAATTTACAGTCGTGCATAACATGATATTAGCTGAATTGCTCATTACATGTGATTTGGTTTCCTTTCCATTATGTTACTGTTTTTACGAGCTAGTATTAAGCAAATTAATATGATTCTAATTTATCTTCATCTATGCAATTGGCTATGTATTTTCTATAACATTCAGCAAACTGGAAAGCATGGCTGTCTAATAGCCTGATACCTAAACATCCAAGTCCTCCATCCGCTCCACTCCCTCTCCTTCCTTAAATTCAGCCATGAATTTTCTGATGTATATGCAACCGTGAAGTATGCATCATTCTATTTTTCTATTCATGAAGTATGAATCGTTTACTTTGGTATCGAGCATTGGTGGAGTATCAAGAGATGCTTTTTGCTAAATATTCTTTCCATTGTGTATTGCTTCATCTTGTATTGCTTTGCAGCTTCTGATATTCTAAACCCTGCGGTTTTGGTTGGTTGGGAGTTATGAATGTGCTTTGCTATTTATATAGAATATATACTTTTAAGCAGAATTTCCATAGTACACCAGCAAATCAGCAATTTATCTTTTTAATCGCTATTGAATCAACAAGCAAAGAGCGAGCCTTGATGTGTTATGTTGTTTCTTCTGCAATAAATTAACGACCTTGGTGGTTTATGCTGATATTTCGGCACCTGCCATTAATGAGATGCGGCAGCTACTATGGCAACATATAAGCCAATATGTTGAACCTTGGACCTTGCTTTCGTCAAGATTATTTATGTGCTTTGTTTCTATCCGTTTGTACATTGGAGTAGATCTTGCTATTTCCTAATTTCTTTCAAAATTTAAACCAGGGAGAACAGGTCTTTTGGGGTGTTCATTCCCTTGGACTTGAATAGGGGCTTTCGATGCCGTTTGATCTATTTTTGATTTCATACACATTATCCATGTCACTCTCTACCCAAACACCATTGCTAAGTTCTCATCTTTCCATGATTTTTGCATTGATTTTGAAGTGTTGGAAATTGCAGGAAGGGATGAAGGAGGATGAACTGCAGCAAGATGTTACCGCTTTAAAGCAAGATATGCCTGAGGTGCCATTCCAACCATTATTGACCTTTGGTTTTTCTTCTGACATACTCGGCTATGATCTTGTTGATGCCTTCTTCTTTTTAACACTCAAAACAATTGCCCATATCTGTGGACATTATTATTTGAAGAGGATATATTCTGCTGTCAAGAAGTAATTTTTACCAATTTCCTCCAATAAGACATTATAGGGATTATGTGGATTATTCGAAAACGATCTAAACAGGGTAAGACTGTAAGAGTAGTGTATGCTTCTAAAATGCGAGCTTGGAATTATGATTTGGGAAGTTATTGTAATATAGCAATTTACTAAAACTAACTGATACACTTGAATCAGTTGGTTTGAGGAGTTGTGGATGAAATAGTGAACCGAGTTCAGCGATAGGATGTATAAGTCCAGCTAAAAGTTTGGTATTATTTAATTTCATGACAAATATGTGGACCGTTATTAAGTATGTAGCTCAGTTGCATGAGATGACTTCTATGCATTAATTTTAGTCTTAGAGAAATATGTGTCGATGTTTAGGTTGGTTTAAGTTTTTTCTTTATTCTTTTTTCATTTGATGACTTCCATATCATTGTCTTTCTTGTTTTCCTTGAAACATTCACTTATACATGACAATAATGGATCATTATTCAAGCAAAAGATGAAAGAGGTTTTTTTGACATCGATGATCAATATCAGCAAAACCCAAGGCGTCCCAATGAGAGAAACATGATCACAAGAAGATAATGTTATTGATATATTCAAGTTGTCAAAGCAGTATTAGAAGCCTGATATAAAGACTTGGGCTAGATATATGGGTCATCAAAGACCAATTAATCAAGCCAAGTGATAAATTCTTGATTTTTTTATACGAGGATCGTGCCAAAGCTCCCACCAAGCTCCTTAGTTGGGAGTGCAAAAGCGGGCTCCTAAGGTTGGAGCTACACCAGTTTAGGAGCTCCCTGGTACTAAGGTTTTATACCCATGATATTACGAATCATCTATTTATGTTTCGGAATCATTCCATATCCTGTAATCAGTTTATTCTCATTTTCCACCTTTTTATTCATGGCTGCAAAATGTTAGCTTTATTATGTGGCTATAGTTGGTGTTTGAGAAAATGCTTATTCACTTTTAAGCCATCTCCCGAAGCAAAGAAGAAAGCTGCAGAAGCAAAATTTAGAGGAGATGATGCCTACAAACGGAAGGACTATTTGGTGGCCCTTGATGCTTACACACAGGTTCCTAAAATTTTCTTTGGCTCTCTCTCTCATTGTCTTGTAAGTCCTAGTTTGCTGGGTTCATGATTAGCCATTAAAATTCTTAATTGTGTGGAACAACTAAATGAGAATAGGCTTCTGTGGCTGGAAAGTGAATTGGAGTCTCTTTTTTGTGAGTTAACATATAAATGATATTTCTTATTGGTGATTGTAACTATTGATATATCCATATTTACATACAAATTTAGATATTTTGTGTATTTTGAAGATGGTAATTTTTTGATTAATGGAATTTTCCTTGACAATAACTAAATTTTGTGCTATTATTTTAAGTCGTTTTCATCCTCTTTACCAAATTTACTTGTATTCAGACCTGTGCTATGCACGAGTTGTTTTTGAAATAGATTTTAGTTGAGAAATGTATTATGAAATATTAAATAATTATGAGCTTAGCGGAATGAAATGCAACAAATAATAGTTTGATTACTTGAAATAGAATACAATTTTTTTTTTAACGGGGAATATATCATATGGAATTGACATCCGAAAGTGAAGAACGAACCAAAAATTTTGATTTTTTTCCTTTACTTTTTTATCAAAATTTTATTCTTTTTGTATTAGAAGAAATAGTTTTCTTTTTTAATTTTCCCCCTTGATATACTAGCCATAATTAGAACAAAAAAATAAAAGAAGATAAAGCCACCAATTCCCCTTTCATAAAAGTACAATGTACATTTTGTGGCCAATACATACAATGATATCATGTAAAAAGATGAGCTAGTAACATTGCTTATTGCTCTTCGAAATATTTATGCACTAATGCAATTATATGAAGAGGAGACTGAAGAGTGAAAAACAAATATAATGCATATGGTGGAATGGTTCTATAGATGCTTCGAAAAACAGTTAAACCAAATTAGAAAATAAAATAAAGGCCATCCATATGTAATTCTGGCTACTATGTTTTACGCCTCACAAACACTAATTTATGCCTCTTTAGACGTTGATAGCAAATAGAAGCTATAAGTGAGTGATAAACGTGAAAATGAATTGGGAAAAAAACCAAATTAAATAAATATGAGCTTCACAAATGTAATGCTAATGAGTAGTAATGTAGGAAGAGATGAAGAGACAAAAACATAATTACCCTTCGAGTAAATGTGCTTAATGAAAATATATGGAGGACAACAATGTATGGAATGTATCAATTCAATATAGAATTGGGATACAAGAAGTTGAAAAACTTTCAGTTTCTGTAACTTAACAATGGCTGGACATTGGAGTCTTGGTCTTTCAATATGAATGCTGACTTTCTAAATCATTGTTAAAAGGACACATGGCAGTTTCTTATGGCTTTTAAAAGTACATGTGGCACTTTGAGCGAGTATACCAACATGATAGTCTACTTTATAAATTTTTTATATGATTCCCTCTTTGCAGTCAGCAAACAGCCACTCAAGCACCCACAATCCAGGACAAAATCTGACAAATTACATCAGATGCTCCCCGGATCCAAATGTTGATAATTATAGTTCCCTGCATTGTTTTTAGAATTCTCATGTGACCCAAGGTAATTCTTTTTAAATGCTGACGGATGTACAGGCAATTGATTTTGATCCTAGTGATGCTACTTTGCTCTCCAATAGAAGTGTCTGCTGGATCCGTCTGGGACAAGCAGAGCATGCCTTGACTGATGCAAAGGCCTGCAGAGCACTAAGACCGGATTGGCCAAAGGCATGCTACCGTGAAGGTGCTGCTTTACGGTTATTAAAGGCAAGCTCTCAAACTTCTAAATGCTGTTCGCTAAAGTAAAGTTTATATGAAAAAAACCTTTGTTTTTTATCTGATTTTTTTCCCTCTCCCCCTTGCTATTGCAGAGGTTTGATGAGGCAGCCAATTCTTTCCGGGAGGGTGTGGAGCTTGACCCCGACAGTGAGGATCTTGCAAATGCTTTCAGGTTGTGGAAAAACAATCTTCTTCTCTGCTTTCAACTGATGTTCTTGCATTTAATATGAATTTGTGTTCGATTAAATATGCTTTTTCGTATCTTTTCCCAAGTCTAGAACGCTTCCCTATTTCAGATTCATTATGTGTATTCATGGAGGCTGTATTTTGATATTGGATTTTCTGGTTGGGTTAGGAAAATGGGAATAAAATGAATATATTGGTTGAGAAAATCCTTTTAGAACCTTAAACCCTCAAGCTTTGAAGAACCCAATTCCACTGCAAATCCTTTTTTTTTTTCTCGGTAAAAGAAAGATTTTGTTAATCATTGAAACAAGTTGCAATTATTAAAAGGATCCAAAAAGTGATGGCTTCACAAAGAGGAAAAACCGGCGTCCCAACAAAGTTGGTATCCCAGCCCTCGACATTCATAAGCCTCTAAGAACCCGGGGATAGGGCCATAGGGGAAGGGATACCAACCAAAGGTTGGATACATCTGATGGGCCTAAAACCCAAATCCAGTAAAATCAGAGATAAACCCATATAGAATATGGGCCCATCTCATCCCAAGAACCCAAAAATATCCTAACCCTAGTACCATAACTCTTATAACTGCCGCTCACCATCATGCCACCATCTAACCACCACCAGAGAAACCCACCAAGGCTGAGAGGGTTGGATGCATCTGATGTGCCTAAAACCCAAATCCAGTAAAATCAGAGATGAACCCATACCCGAGAACCCAAAACTATCCTAACCCTAGCACCATAACTCTTATAACTGCCGCCCACCATCATGCCACCATCTAACCACCACCAGAGAAACCCACCAAGGCCGAGAGGGTTGGATGCATCTGATGGGCCTAAAACCCAAATCCAGTAAAATCAGAGATGAACCCATACCCAAGAACCCAAAACTATCCTAACCCTAGCACCATAACTCTTATAACCGCCGCCAACCATCATGCCACCATCTAACCACCACCAGAAAAGCCCACCAAGGCCGAGAGAAACATCCGGACTCTGACAAACGACACTGATCACCCACAGGCTCCCACTGCCAAGGAAACGTTCAAACTTTCCTCAAGAACAGCTTGAGAAGCCTATAGTAGGCAGCAATTCCCCTATTTTCCTTTGCTTGTCCTGCAGTTGAACTCTGCTGTCGGTATAGACTAGAGGTCTTACGCAGGGAACTATAGAAGTGGAAAATCTGTCTCATAAATTCTGCCGCCTTTATCATGTACAAGTGTTTCATCTTCTACGTTACATCTTGTCATTGAAAAGTGAAAACCAGAACAAAGGTGTTGGATGGGAGGAGCATGGTAATGTGAAGTATCTTAGAAGTACTGAATTCAAGTTATGAGTCGGTGAAAATGTTCTGCTGCCTTATAAGTTTTATGACATTGATGAATATTTCAGGCGTACAGATAAAAGAGGTACCTACTCTTGTATGTTAGCACTGGAGCTGATATGATTTTAAAGTTAATAATGTTGCCAACATTTTCCTATTACTCGGTTGACCAAATGACCTTGATGTCATTCGATTATTCAATAACAGTGATATGTGGAAGTCTTTGACCTAGCAAAAAAAGAAAATAAAAGAAGAGAGAACATAGGTGCAACTATTTTTTTTTTGATAGGCATAGGTGCAACTATTTTAACATCATTACATACTTGGCATAACTCAGCTATATTCATGTATTTTTATCTCGCATTTAAATGGATACTATGGTGAAAGCACTATAGTCTAAATATTCTAGTAAGAGAACTTGTCATTAGCGTAATCTCGTCCATCAACTAGTACCATTGCTCCTTAACTGACTGCTCTACTTGCAATCTTTGCAGGGAAGCTGTTGAAGCTGGGAAGAAATTTCATGGTACAAACCAGTAAAAATCGTGATGGCGCTTCACAAATGTACGTCAAAGGAGAAAGAAGAGGGACTGAAACTTGACTTAATTAGTTGTTGGGATCACTGTAGATACTTATTGTAGAAATCCAGGCCAAATACTTGTTACTATTATGTTTCTTCGTTAAGTTTGAAGTGGTGTTGCTTGTTAGAGGTTATATCCGTTAAGTTCGAAGTGGTGTTGCTTGTTAGAGGTTATATCCGGTTCCCTTGCTTCTAGTATAAGTGATGAGGATGCATGTTCCTTTTGAGGCTACCATTTATCCTCGTTCTCCCCCTTATCTGCAGTTTACAAGGTGAATTACATGCTAGTATCAGATTGGCTTGAGAGTTGGCCTCGGCTTTGAAATTTAGTTGATGAGGTGATTGAAATAGACGATAAAGAGGAGGCCATTCTGTTTCTCGTTATTGTCTCTGAGCTTGTTCCTCCCCCACTGGGAGATGGTTGCTCTAGTTGAAGACTCTAGGGATTTGTTGTTGGTGATTGGGTTTTGGCGCTAGTAGATGATTTTCGTTTGTCAATTGATGAAGTCAGGCTACAAATGAAACAACTCCTCTAGCTCGATCGGTTCATTTCAGACTAATTTGGTCTTGGTTTGTTTGGTAATTGAATGAGTTCAAATTAGATATTTAGCTCGTTCAATCATCGGAGGTTCAAATATCAGAACTATAGAGATCAAGCCCTTCCTTTCAGTAAATTTTGAGCAGCTTTTCAATTTCGGGTATTGGTACATCAGCACTACACCTCATATTATTATACTTTACTATTCACACAGATGATTGCTTCTGCCATATTTAATACAACGTACAATCTAAACAGTACACACCAATTATTAAATAATATGTTAGTACTGTTTAGGTGTTGTGAAAGTCTTCGTCATAATATTAGTTAGTTTTGATAATTGGTATAGTACTGTAGTTGTCAGGAGTGATAATTGGTTTGTCACCAATTATATATAGTACTATTCCTATGATGTAAACTATGATGTAATGAGTGATGCATGTAGTTGTACTATATATAATTGGTGACAAACCAATTATCACTCCTGATAAATACAGTACTATACCAATTATCAAAACTAACTATTATGACAAAGACTTTCACAACACCTAAACAGTACTAACATATTATTTTGTATTAGTGGGTTAAAAGTACCTTGAGATTTTAGCCTTTGTGTTGGCTGTGTATCTCGGTTTATCTATCCTAGTATACAGAATTTTATTAATCAAAATTGGTTGAAGATTTTACGTTGATTCAGAGCATTGATTGTGGAGAGAGAGATGAGTGTTTATCCAATCTTACCCAATTTTTTAAAAATAGATAGATTGGATCAAATATCTACACATATCGGATGGAGTTGATTTTTTGTGAGTCCATTCGGTTTTTTATTTTAAAATTGTTGAACGGCCTGAATAATTCGTGCAGGTCTCTTAGTGGACCCCATGTGGTCGTCGGTATGACTGTCCTCCAATCAAAGGTGTGTTCCGCTTCGTTATTACAAGCAAACTTCTTACAAAACAAAAGCTACTTAGGCCCCGTTCCAGAACGGGTTTAAGTTCTTATTTTTTGTCTAATAAGAAGGGTTGTTCCACAAAAGATTGAACAATTACTTATTTTTTGAGAAGACAATTTCAAGCTCAAAAATCATGTGCTTACGCAAATAATTTTCCTATTAATATGGATCTTATTTGATAGATCTCATTGAAATCTTTAATACGGTGCAAAAAAAAATTGAAAAATTATTTCTCATTTACGTTATTTTTGAGTTTGAAAATGTGAAATAAGCTGCTTATTTGAATTTTGTGGAACAAACCTTCTTATTTTTCTTTGAGAAGTGGCAAAATAAATACTTATTTTTTAAGAAGGTTTCTAAAACGGAGCCTAATTGTACCATGTTAAATTGCGAGTCTTTCTTAAGATGGGTTTGAACTAACTTTGCTATGAAATGATTTCCTTGTAAAATTTCATCGAACATGAACTTTAGTTAGTTTGGCAACAATATTTTTTCAAATGTTTATTCGTCTCAGCGAGACAAATTTTAAAAATAAAAATTATGACAAAAAACTTTGAAAAAATTTACTTCAGACAATAATTCAAAACTCTTCCGCAAAATTTTATATCAAATTTCATTCCTAATTTTATTTTTTTTCAGATTCTTCCCGTCAAGATGAACAAACTAAAGAAAATTGAGCAAAATAACAGACTTGCACAATTTCGTGAAAATAAACTAAGCTAGACTCATTTAAAAGCTTAAGTCGCTAGATAGAACTTACGAGTAATTCTTTATACTCTCAACAATCGAAAACCAAGGCCATCAGTCTTAAACCTTTCATAGTAGCCAGATTGTCAGTCATGTACAACACGGTCGTGTGTATGTAAATGCTACTGTTCCTTCAATTTTTTCAATTGACAATTCAGCGTATTACTCTGCTTCAGAAAAGAATGATAACTTGTCCGTTACATGACTTATGCCAAGGAGTAATTATTCAATAGTTCGGGAGTACCACCATGTGGTTTTCCACCACACATTCTTGTGGGGTCCATACACTTAGTGGTAGGCTCCACAGGAACATGTGATTGATCCGGAGTACTACGTGACAGTACTCCCGGAGTATTGTATGATTTCACTATGGCAAGACGTCTGGGCAGAGCTATAGCTTTAAGGTATCAACAAGGTAAATTAAAATTGACACAAACAATCGACAAGCCAACTCTGCCTGAAAATTGGAGTTGAACGAGGAGTGAAATTTCAGATCTATAAACACACCATCTATACTTTTCCTCCTTTAGTTGTATCGGCATCTTCTGCACGACTGCCTAATTTGACAATGTCTTCAACGCGGATCTTTCCTTCTGTTGCAGAAGCCAGTAAAAGAACATAAATATGTACATGCATAAAGGTTAATAGGAATCATAAAGAAGTATTAACCAAACTATAGTAATGGTCAAGTGATATTTTTAAGAACATGATCCAAATAGATGGGAAGGAGCAAATGGGTACCGTGAAGAACTGCAGCAAATTCTTAATAATTAAGTCCCCCACAAGCAGAGCCGGCCCTGGGCTACGCCCACCAGGCGACCGCCTGGGGCCTCCCGTTTTGGGCCAAATAATTGGCCCCCAAATAGTAAAATAAGTTAAATATTAGATATCTGGAATATTTTACAACTAGGATAAAGTAGCCTCGTGCGTCTAGAACAGTAGGCCACAAGTTCGATTCCTATCTCCTTCCATTTTTAATGTAAAAATTTTGGAGTCTGTTTGATTTAAAAAGGCTTCGAAAACGACACTTTGGAGTCTCGAACTCCCAACCTGTGGTTCTTAAGGTTTGTACAACCACATTGCCACCGAATTACAAAGTCGACTTGTTTCTCCAATCAAAAAACTAATTAATATACTAAAAACTAAAAGGCTCCATTTTTACAACCCCGCCTAGGGCCTAGGAAATCTCAAGGCCGGGCCTACCCACAAGAAAAAAGGTTAAGATAACAGGAAAAGGAAAAGGCTACTCAACAGTCCAATAATCTCGCAACCAAATGAAGATCGAAAAATCGTGGTTGCTTGTACCCCTAACCAAAAGATTTACCAACTAAGCTGCTCTAGTATTCCACATACCATTTTAGGATTGAACACAAAGGGCTAGAGATCCAAGACAGAAACCAATTATCAGATCACTGTCATGATATTCTGTTTGATTATTTGTTTGAACTGTTCCCATCTGAAGGACGAAGGAGAGGTGTGTGTTTGGTGCAGTAGGGATTTCGACTGCAATGAATGGCAAAGCTAGGGGGAAAAAGGTGATTTTATTTCCAATGATTGGCCGGATATTACTTAACAAACGACTGTTAACCAAAGCAATTGGAAATAGGGAGGATCCAAAGGAACTGGAAATAGGGAGGAGGGCTGGATTATATATCAGGTTTTACAAAGTATAACTATAGATGGCCTGGCCCCCCAAATTGATGCATCAACAATGGTTTAAACGCTGAAATCAATCAACTGCAGAATATCAATATGAACTTAAAACGTATGCAACGAAGGCACCAGAAGTCCAGAACAACAATAAACAGAAAACTCCTTGTCACTGACCTCTATCTTTGGAAAGGCTGCTGATAAGTTCTTGAAGACCCTCCTTACCCAATGTGTCCTTGAGGTACATAGCCGCAGATGCAACCTCCTCGGGAGTTACTTTGCCATCATAATCCCTTCATATGATGTAAGTTTAGTTGGCAGAATCATTTCCATAAGAGTAACATTTAATGCTTAACAAGAAGAATAATACTCCCTCCGTCCCAAATTGATTGTCCGGTCCGCAAAACGGAGTGTTAAAAATAATACAATTTTTGCAAGAAAAAATCAAAAGTTTTTCAACAACTTACTAGATATCAATGAGAATTTTTAATTTGTGAAAAAAGTTTGAATTTTTTCTTGAAAAAATTGCATTATTTTTAATACTCCGTTTTGCGGACGGGACAATCAATTTGGGACGGAGGGAGTACAAGGCACCATGACAAACAAATCGATTTGGGTCTTTAAGCCTACCATCTCTGATGTCTTTCAGTTTGATTTGGGGGCATGGTTCCGCAATAAAATGTCCCTTTAGCTCCTTGGTTCATGGAGGTATGGGGGGCCACAGTTATAGTGGTATTTTGAGAGCAACCACTTGTGCATATATTGCTAAAGGTGAAGTCTGTCTCCAATCCTCCCCCACCCATCCCCTCAAGCAAAGGGGACTGGATGGGTTCTATTATTGTTGTTGTTGTTGAATCATTACAAACAAAATGTGGTACGCCACATGCTTTCAAAAGTGGCACACTGCCAATAGGGGTAAACTTTCTATTGATCACTCTAAAAATGCTTAAAGGTATGCCTAATGCGAGAGTAATTTTCTCTTAATTGTTAGACGTCCAGCAAAATACAGTTAATCTTCTTCAAATTAATTATGTAGAAATATAGTTCTATTTCTTGAAAATTTACGAATAAACAAAATTCTAGAAGCCTTATGACCCATTAGATATTACTCCTGTCAAAACTCTACTCTCTATAGATTTTAGTTTTGTATATTTGATTCTTTTTCCAGAGGAACTTTGGAGAAAATTCATTAAAAGATTTTGGAATTCTTTGAACTCCATTTCGGAAAGGATTTTCATCATGATTCAGAACTTTATATCACCAAAAATCATCATCTTGGAATGTAAGTCTACCATGTTTCAGAAGCATCCATTCACTAGGATATTAGCCCTATCCCTGATACTGACTAAACTCAAACTTTCCAAGAAAGCAATACTTGGTGTTTGGTAAGATGCTAAGGTTTCTGAGAGAACAGCGGGTGAACGCAATCTGAAGCTCTGAGTAGATCCTAAAAAGGAGCATGATACATTTTTCTTTTTCTTTTTTAATCATAGCATGATACATACATTAGCATCTTTTTCGTTCCACAAAAAAACCCAGATGGAAAGCAGGTTCATTTGGTCCAAACTAGGGGAATTCAGGGAGGATAAGACAATTCGAAAATTTATCCTGTTTTCGCCCGAATCAAAGAAAAGAAAAGAAAATGAGGTTCAATCCTACACAGAATTTGAAATCTCCTTCAATCATGTCCATCTCCAAAACTTATTTATTGCTCTGCTTATATATCTCCAAACATACCTGTCAAGTAACCTCCAACGATCACCTATCTTAGCATCCACATCATCAATTTCTTTTTCAAGCTTTTGTAGCATAGCATCAACCTGAAAAAAGCAGAATGCCAGAAGAACTTGATCAAAAATCCTAGAAGACATTGTATGCATTGGAATGCACAAGCAAACAGCAATCATAGAAGCTATTATGTATGTATGTATGTACATATATATATATATATACCAGTCAGCTTCTTGTAAGGGATCCCTTACTTAGTTTAAGTGCGGACTTCATAGATCCCGATCGAATTTTGATGATCCAAACCATTCAATGTGTTCAGAACGTGAAAGGGAAGGGAGGTCCGCACTTAAGGACCTCACTTACGGTCCTTACAAGAAGTTTACTGTATACCAGTATATATATATAATACATAAAGAAATAAATATTATATATATATGTATGTATGTATGTATATACCGAGCTCCTTACCCTGTCTATCAGAGCTGAAGAAACACCGTCATCCACAGCCTTCTCCACAGCATGGTCACCATCTTCACTGGCAGCTCTGTATGCCTTCTTGGCTTCTTCTTCGCCTTCTTGGCCATCTTTCTCCACCATGCTATTATATAACTCTATCTACAAATGACATTATAGACAAATACAAACTAGGGAGATAAAGACGCCAGAATCAAAAGGCCAAGGAAGAAGTCTAATTTAGTAAAACAAGTAACAGCATCAACCAAAAATGACCACCCAGCAATTTGGTGGCCAGTTATGAAGTTAACAACAATAAGAAGGTATTCCTCCAAGAAGATCAAAATGATGGATCTACCTCTTTCTTGACAAGTCTCAAGAACTCTTCGCGCTCCATGCTCACAGACTGAAAGAACCAGAAAAGAAAGCAAGTCAGCAGCTTGCATTGCCTAAACATATACCAGGTTATGAGCCACGAAAAGACAAAATGATGTCCAACTCTTACAGATGCTGATGCTAAAACAGCCAACGCACGACTTAGCTCAGAAAGCTGCTCCTGTTTGTCAAGAGTTTTTGATTTCACCTGATCTTGTGCTTCTTTTGCTGTTGCATTAATCATCTCTTCCAAGGCAACATCCTTTTGCCTAGCAGCAGATTCCTTCACCCTGGTCTGCTCCACTCCCTCTTTCTCTTCCTCTTCCTGTAATTCACAAGTTCGAACTGTAATATAGGAACGCAAAGCCCTAGACATTAAGGAAAATTAAAGCTGTACCATAATGAAAAACAACAGAGAATCCAACTGGTAAACTGTTCATAGAAAAAGATAAAAATGCCTGCACATTTGTGTCAACTATAGAGCCTACGAAATTCCTTTTCAGCCATCCCTACATACAAAAACTGACATTCGAAAACGAAAGCGAGTCCAATGTTCCACTTGCGGATAAGATGCACATCAGGAGCACAATACAGACCTCACAACGTAAACAGTCAAGTTCCAACAGCGTGATACAAAATATGGATATTCCTCCTTACAAATAACATGGTAACTCTAAGAGATCAAGACACTTAACAAAATTAACAATCCCTGTAGACATAATCTCATCTAACAAACTTCAGTACTTGTATACATTTTCACGACATCAATTTCAACCTACAAGTGGCAATGGAGTAAAAGAATAGTGATAAGATCATTTATGCTACTTTAAGTTATTTTCCTTGTACACTTCAAAAAGAGAAGATTGCAACGAACACCTTGGAATATGAAAAGATAATCCAACCTTGATTAGTTCTTCTTGCATTTCTAGGAACTCCAACTTCCTCCTCCTTTCAGAAACAGAATCTTCAGATGGCAAAGCTGTCACCCCCACAGTGTCCACCACCTCATCTGGCAGCGAAGACAGCGTAGCTTGAACAGCTTCCTCTGGTTTCACTTTACCTGGCACAGTGAAAGCTCTGCAGACGGAATCAGATCACCAGGATAAAAAAAAACGAAAAGAAGATGCCGTTGAAAACTTAATGGCTTGGTGAATCATCGAGTTACCTAGAAAGAATCAACAGAGAAGATGGCACCGAGCGGTTGAGAGACAAATCGAGCCAATCACACAGCTGCAAGGAAGAATGAAAACTCTAACTCCTCTCAAAAGCAGCATTTCATTATTTCTATTTAATGATGATAAGTATATCAAAAGCTTTCATTAGTGGAAGCTTTTTCAGACAGTACTGACAATCAACAAGACTTTGCACCACCGGTGGGGAAATGGCACAGAAGATAGATATGGCTTCCGCAATAACATTGGGAAGCTAAGTAAATTAGTTATTATCTGCCCACATACAAAATAAAGCTAGTTCTCACTTCATCTTCAAGACCAAGGTGAATACACACCCCAAACACCAAAAACACTCAAATACTTGTGAACCTTTTCACTAACTAGATCCCATGTCATACTACTCCCAAAGCTTCAAAATAAAGCTAGTTATTGCTTAGTCCTCAAGACCAAAGGGCAAACACACCCCTCAACATCATGTGAGTATGTATGAACCTTTTTCTTTCAGATTCCATGTTGAAGTACTACCAAAGCTTCCAGGTCACAGTGCCAGAAACAAGCATGGGCAGTGCTTTCCCCTGCCTGCAATGCTCCCAAATCTAACTTAATAAAGTAGCCCGCAAAAGTTTAGAAATTGATTCTCTCTTACATAATTCAAAAAAAAAAAAAAGCAACAGAACAAAGCTCCTAACGGAATCTCACATCTCCATTTTGGGGCTTGTCAACCAAATGGTATCTTAAGAAACTGTTATAGATGGTGATAACAATATATCCTTGTACAGCTGAGACCTTTACACTGGAATACGAATATTCAGATTAAATCCCCTGTAGTACACATGTCCATGACGTAAGTGTTTCACTAGTATCAGAGCTTCCACACTATAGTAACAAACAAGCTGGTTTCCCCTGCTCACAAAATGCTTCCAACTCTGATCCTCTCTCACTAACATAGCCCACAAATGGAAATGTAATCTCCTTAGATTAGATATCCATATGAGATGAATTAAGAACTAATGACACCAGAGAAGCAACAAATATGGTGTCCACTGGGCATCTTCAATGATTAACTTCAAATAAATATCCACATGATTGGGCACAAACCTGCTGGCGCATTTCTTCGACAGAACGCAACCCAAGTAAGCCACGATCTCTACATGCTTGACGAAGCTCCTGTTCAGAAAGGGAATCAACGCCTTCTGCTAGGATCATCTTATCATCATCCTTGATCCTGCCAAATCATGCATTACATAATGCTTTATGATGGATATCTTTAAAATCATAGGTCACAACTTTTTCTCTACTCTCCAATATGTCCCCACTCTTGATTTTCTACAAACTAACGGCAAAACTTTTTGTAAAGCTCAAGTGATGGTTTTGATGCATGCCATTTAACACTAAGAAAACAACCTTCTCGTTAAAGTCCCTCATTGGTTCTATAGTTCGCAATCTTTCTGATGAACGATTGGATTTAAGTTCTCAGGTCGAGGAAAGGAAGACTATGTGAAGGCCGGCCACAAGGCAATCATTACACTTTTTTCATATTAGTTTCTATAAGCCCACTAGGAGACTGAAACACAACATCCAACATGGCTAAATATGGAATCTGATTCCAGTCATGAACTCTACCACAGACGAGGAAACTCCAGGTATTCTGATATGTAGGCAGATACTATTACATATAGGTAAGTAAGTGGCAGGGAACAGACATTTTCAATGTGAGATCTGGTAATGATGAGAGGAGACATAGGTATTCTGTAGTTTTGGGGTAAACGTGCAATCTCATCGATTGCCCATCTCCTACACACAACAATAACAGAACCCATCTAGTCCCCAATCAATGGGGGTATGCCCATCTCCTATACATGAATGAAAAACTATTAACAACTCACCCTATCTTTTCTGTGTACTTGTATATTTTCAAGACCTGGAAGATAAATCTTGACGTCATCTCATAAGAATGCCCCAAATGTGCACCAAAGTAAACCTGGGTTCTCGCTTCTCAATAGATGTAGTTTAGGAAATTATGATGACGTTGAGGTGGTGATTTGATTTTGAACAAAGAGTTGCGTAAGTTTAAATGCTTTCCGTAGCAAACAAATTCCAATAGGTTTCACCCAACAAGTATGGACATAATAAGCTTACTGTTGTAGTCTCTTTCGAAGCATATAACGCAAATAAGCATCTGTCCCAAATGGTTGGATGCCCATATATTTGCACATATTCACTAACCGAGGCCTGTAAGCAAAGCAGGTTCTTGTATAAGCATAATCTTCCACAATGAGTGAGACAATTTCGTTAAACAATCCAAAACGGAGAGAATAGAAGCACCACCAACCTGCTGATGTTATCAAGAGTGAGCTCATCATTGAACAACTTGGCAAATTCAAGAATTTCCTCATTGGAAACACGAACACCCCTTCTAACCTGTTTGATTTTTACAAAATTGTAAAACCAAAACTACTTCCCTGGCCAAAAGAATTGAGCAAGTCAGAATTTTAAATTAAAAAGATGCTCACTTTGTTCATAAATTCGTCAAGATCTTCCGCTGTTTTCTTAATTTCCCCACTTCGTGAGAGTTGAACTTCCTTTGCCATTTCTTTTACTGTGTCCTGAAGAAACTTTGCATATTCTATCCTCGCATTTAGCCTCCGTTTCAGAGCCTCCTACAAGTTGAACAATTGAATTTAGATTGAAAACAACAGTTGAAAATGGGGCTTTGCTGGTCAGAGAGGATCTTTATCGATGTCCTATGTTGCATAAGGAGCATTTATGAGCACAATTCACAAACCACGTTGGTTAATTAATCATTTGATATCAAAGCAGATTGATGATATTTCAGGAACAATGAGTACGATCATTACCTGTTCTTTCATCTTGTCCTGGAAGGTTGATGGCAACATGTTGGGAAACAACTTCAGAAACACTGGCAGCAAGAACTCCATGAATGGAACTATAATAAAAACTGCAAAAGGAACTAGCCTAAAAATATCAGCTGTCGTGCGTGTGAGTTGTTGTCTCTCCCTCCTAGAAAGACTCTTCCCACCAGCAAGTTTTAACAGCAACCTTGTGCTTATCCTAACATCAGCCCAAAGGAGTTTCATACCCAACCAATAGTGTTGCAATGTAGATTTAAACTCATCCTTCCAGTGGCCCAACTTCTTTGCCCAGTCCTCCCTGCAAGAAAGAGGACCTCAATGCCTAAGTGACAAAATTTAATAACCAAAGAAGAAAATAAGTTCACAAATGATTAACCTGCTCATAGAAGCAACAGCTCTCAAACCTGGTCCTATCCCTAAAAGCATAGCCCATAATCTTTCTATGATTGATTTAGCACCCTTTTGGGGTTCTTGCAACTGCTTTGCTTTTGCTTTTGCTTTCACCGAGCTCAACCCCTCGACCGCTTGGTCACATTCCTCTGGTGAAGCTTCCTTTATTTGTTTAACAGGCCCCTCTTCTTTCCCATCATTTTCACGTTGGCCTGTTGCAGCGGTAGAAGAATAACGAATCAATTCTGATGTCCATCTATATCCCAAAGAAGGAATAGAAACTGTTCGTCCAACTCTACATCCAAGAGTTGTAGTTTCGCAAGAGTAATGCCTGAGCAATCCTCCTGGTCGAGAAACAAACAATTCCTCCCTGCTTAAGGAGTATGAGTCTTCTTTTCCATGATCTCTGTCCGAGGATGGATGACTCAAACCCCATCTTGAACCCCATGAAGCAGAAAAGTTAGATGTCTGCTCATGCTCATAGCTTGAAAAAAATCGGACCAAGCTAGTCTGCTGATTTAGGGAATGGAAGAGATACTTCTTCCTTCGCGCTATTGCTCTTGTAGCCATTACGGAAAATTTCTTCCACTTTGCATACAGCTACAACGGTATACCCCGGGCACCTAGTCAATAAAGAAAGTCTTTACAATATGACAACATGTTACGTCAAATGCCACAATCATCCAATGCGCAAATTACTCAAAAGTTTGTTATGTGTAAAAATAGAATGCATTACTCAAAAGTTTGTTCTGTGTAAAAATAGTATGCATAAGAGCATACACTCAAATACCCCAATATACATCCGGGTACAATTAGAAGCTACATTTGTAATTTAGAAGAAAGTAAGGCAAATATAGGAATAACCATGACAAATGTTAACACAAATAAATATTTATTTTACTTGCTGTTATGTACTTAATGTGTAGTTTGAGGAGTTTTTGGCCGATTTGTCCAATTTATGTAAACAAATTGGACGAATACCCACTTTCTGAAACGTTTTGTAAAAATAGCCATCGCGCATTTTCAAAATGCGCTATAGTCCATCGCGCATTTCCAAAATGCATGATGTCGTAGATTTTGTTGCCACGCAAGCTCTGTAAAACGACATTGCGCATTTTCAAAATACGTGATGGACTATTTTTACAAAGCATTTCAGAAAGTGGGTATTCGTCCAATTCGTTTACAGAAATTGGACAAATAGACCAAAAACTCTAGTTTGAGAGTATAAACTACACACACGCATAGCGACTCACATATTTGTTTCTTATTCAGGATTTCCTCTATGCTATTATGCAATCGAAACAATTTATCTAACACTTGCAGGCAACTACCCAGAGGGGCATAGCTCTGGAGCCATTTTTCATTTCCTATATAATACAAAATGTAATTTTGGGTTTGACTCACGATGTCCATTTGCTTATGTTAGTTCAGGAAGTTGAGCATTATTACAAGGAAACTTATGCAATCACGATTCAATAAAATAACGAAGAATCGATCGATCAGAACAGTTTGGGCCGAATCAGTCTTCAAACATATGCTTCGGCTATGGTTACTTCTGTGACCAACCCCCATCCCCAGCTATCATTTTTTTTTTATAACTCGGGTGTTTACGCCAGCTTACACGGACTCAATCTTACAATCAAGTCGGGCCAAGCCCAAAAGGGTTTGATAGCACCGGATAGGTTTTGAACGTTCGTAATCAAGTGTCATACGAATTCAACCATCGTAGCAAGAGTTTATAGAAGAACTACAGTAAAGCATAAAAAACGAGAACGAGAAGCCGATTAAAAGGAAGAACAAAGATAACATTATCCGAACTAACTAGATTGATCAACTGACCTGCAACGATCGATCAAGATACGAAGCTCATGGGCAACGACACGAACATAGTTCAATCAAGATATCTCAGTCAAAGGATTAGTATATTTACATAGTGCCTTGTTATTGTATCTACACGTTCCTAGACATATTGTTCTGTTGTTTATTCGTTCTTTATTCGGAAATGCTATATCCACTATATAATTATCGGAAAAATTTCAAAATGGCACCTGAACTTTATATCAAATGTCACATAAGCATCTGAACTTAAGTTTATTTTAATTAAACATATGTACTAACAAAATTCCCAAATTTAGACACCTAAACTTATGTTTATTTCAATTAAACACTTGTACTAAAAAAATTCCAAAATTTAGACCCCGCTGTTATAATCTGTCCCAAAAATTGCTAGCATGACATCTCCAACCTGTTTAAGTTACCTCATTGCACTTGTTTTCAGCAGAGGATGATGCACCCAATCGAAACCCATAGGCAGACTTCAGGTCTAGGGTTGAAAATATGTGCAATAAGGCAACTTAAACGGGTTAGAAATGCCATGCTAGCAATTTTTGGGACGGAGTATAACAGCGGAGGTCTAAATTTGAGGATTTTGTTAGTAAAGGTGTTTAATTGAAATAAACTTAAGTTCAGGTGTCTAAATTTGGGAATTTTGTTAGTACGGGTGTTTAATTGAAATAAACTTAATTTCAGGTATCTCTGTAACATTTAGTGCAAAGTTCAGGTGTTATTTTAAAATTTTTTCTAATTACCCGGTTTATTTTGGATCTCACAAAAATGTAAAAAAATATTCATGTATTTTAAAATATTATTTTATAAAATTTTGTAAAAAATCAACTCCAACAAATATTGGTAAATATTATTTCTGAAATGAAACTTGAATTTTTGTGAGATTCAAAATGTACCCAATATAGTGTAAGTAAAAAGGTCATGTATCCAATATAATGTATGATACGAAATGGCCTTTTTTTCAAAGCCGTTGGGGGTGTTCGAGATCGTGTCCTTGTCTAGTTTGGTTGATAACCAATCCCATCTAATTTGGCCTTTTGTGGGCATTGTATTAGATCCATAAGAAAATTTAGAATTGTTCATTTTGTAAAGCTATTGTTAGACCATGCAAGAAAAAAGGAGCACATTCATCTTTAAATAAGTGCACTCATCACATTGGATTGCACCCATTTGTTCAAAGATAATTGTGTTGCATAAATCGGTAACCAACGAACATGAGTTCTTTAATGGTTGAAGTTCTCGACGCGTTTTACAAAATGAACGATTCTGATTTTTGTTGTAAATCCGGAACAAGGACCACAAAAGCCAAATTCCACAAGACTGGTTATCAACCAAACTGGACGAGACACGCTCTATGTCCGGTCAGCTTACACGTATCTCAACTAATTCAATTTCCGGTCTTTTCGAGCACTAGTCATCCTTGCCTGAGACTAGAGAATTAAGACCAAATTACTTTCTTGTGACTTGATGCCCTAATCAATTGTGTGGAAGCAAACCCATCAACCAACCGAACTAATTCTAATCTACACGCCTGTATGAAATGGGTGTTCGTCCGTGGAAGACTCTGAGAGGATCAGGATCCTCTGTGAGTAATTTTCTCTCAATATCATGAGGGGCTTTCATCTGTAAGCTGCCAGCGCATACGTGAACGGATCCAAGGGTGCATGATGAGCCACATCCACTTGGGCTGCTTATTCCTTGGGCTAGTCCAGCCCAGTAGCAAATGGGTTGGACTAGCCCGAGGAATAATCTTTCTAAAAATTTCAACTGTTTTGTCATCCGTGTTTTTTCGTCTTTAGTGATTTTTTGTCAAATTTTTTACATTTTGGATATATATAACGTACCTTTATTTAAAAAGTAAAAGAGTTCGTTAAATTTTTTTATTAAAGATGAAAAAATACGCAAACCTATAGAATTTTTTTATCTCAAAACTGTAAGCCAAACACATATTTTTTTGTTCGGCAGTGCCTTACATAAATGAGCAAACACTTATACATTGTGTAGTGTACCTAGACCCGCAAGTGATTATGGATGTGTAAACAAATTAAGCGAGTCAAGTGAAAAGTTTCAACCATCTACAAACTCACACGTACTTAGGTGATGCTCCATGACTCTTTCTCTACGACACATTGGTGTGTCGACTCTACCACAAAGTATCCGACTTCCACGTAAATTTATATGGATTGAGAAGCTAGCGCATTGTAACATTGTGTGACAGTGTTCTAGATGCATTGAATAATCACTCCAAAGTGAGGGGCTCACACAAACAATGAGACCACACACTCAAGAGGTCCACGTGTAAAATGGAGCCCCATTGTGTGTGGGCCACTCATGTCTCGTTTGGTTAAAATTTTTATTTTTATATATTTTTCGCTTTACAAGACATGTCATTCTCTCACAATACACTATTTTTAATTTAAAAAATAAGTACTTAGGTGATGTTCCACTATGGACTTTTTCTTATTTTGTCCTTATTTGAATTTTTTTCATTCTTGTTAGTTTTGTGCCTTACATTTTTGGTTTTTTGATTTGACTCGTCAAGTCGTTTTTTTTTTTGTTGCTAAAAAGTGGTTATTTTTCAAAATATTTGTGTAAAAGTAAAAAAAAATACTTTCCCAATTCATCTCATCAAAACAAATCAATAATTCACAAAAATTTGGTGCAAAACTAACAAACGTGAAAAAAATTTCAATAAAGACAAAAAGTGCTAAAATTGAGCGAAACACCCTTTAAAAAAAAAAAGGCGGGCCAACGCACTCCATTGTGTGCATGATCTCGCATTTTATTTTGAGTGCATGACTGCCCACAGTATCTAAACAATAGATTATCCAGTGCTCAATAGCAAAGACACACGATGATCCAAACCTTATCTCATCCACACATTTTTGTATCGGCTCCACGTACTTTTGTCATGGAACCGAACAAATGGACAGACATAAGGGTTGGAGCGTCACATGTCCTTGTCGTGCTCACTGTGTCTAAACAAGAGATTATTTAGTGCATTAATTGTATTTGGTTTGGGTCTAGAGATTCAACCTTTTCTATCTACTCATGGTCCCCAAAAAGTTTATTTTTAATTATTACTCACTTCTCTATCTATTCCTCTTCATTTATTATCCCAAAAATCCCTTTCAAAATCTAAACCAAACAAAGATTCTGTTTGCTTGCACTTATAATCCAATTTATTTAGTTTATTTGCTTCAAAAAAAAAAAAACCTCATGAATGGTGTTTGTTATCAATTATGAATAATCACTTATTTGGCTTTTATAGCTTCTTTGACCCAAAAAACTAGATTATTTTAAGCTCCAATTTAAAACTTTTTGCTTATTTTAAGTTTTTTTTGGGTAAATACTTATTTTAAGTTCTTATAACATGAATGGACAAAAAAAAAAAAATCCTAAAGTGAATAAGTTATTTTTACTTAAGTTTTAAGGTTTATTTAAACATTCCTTTGTTTATAAAAATCTATTTAACAACTTATTCAAGCAAGCATGTTATACCATTTTTACAACTTATAAAAAATTATAACAAACACTTTGTAATTTATTTAAGTGAATAATTTAAAAAGCTACAGTCTTATAAAAAAAATGATTTCTATCAAATAGATATAAGCCATTGAAAATAAACACAAAATCATAGTGGGCAATTAAGGGCTCATTTGGCTTTAAAAGTGGAACAATAACTTTTTTTTTGTTTTTATTCAAAAAAATTTGCATTTGTTAATTTTACATCAAATTTTTGTGAATTATTGATTCATCTCGGCGAGGGGAATCGAAAAAATAAAATTTTTTGATCAAAACTCATAATTTTTTTCAAAAGATAATAAGTAAAAAAAGCTTACTTATTGACTTATTTTTATCTTTATTCAAAAAACTGGTATGAGTTTTGATCAAAATTTTTTTACTTTTACGACTTATTTCGTGGAGACGAATTAATAAATTACAAAAGTTTGACACACAAAACAAAAAATACAAATTTATTTTGAATGAAGACAAAAAAAATAAATCACTATAACTTTTCAACTTTTTAATGCAAATCCACCCTAATCAGGGGAGTGAGTAAATGGCATCAAACTGGGCCAAAGTTTTGTCTTGAGTTTATGAGCGGTTTTACTTTTAGCGGAATACAAACATCCACAGTGGCCAGTTTGATAATCGAGGGTGGTAGGTTCATTGTCACTCTCTCTCTCTCTCTCTCTCTCTCTCTCTCTCTCTCTTCCCGGCATTGTCCTTCTCTCTAATCCCAACAAAATCCAAAGCGAGGATGTTACGATTCCCACATCCCGCCAGCCGAGAATCCATGAATCACAGAGAACATGAGGCCATTCGGGTAGGTTCAACAAAATGCGTCTTTGTCCTCACCCCCTCTCTCCAAAATCCATCGAGAAAAAACATGTGTCAGTATGCTAGCAAACAACTTCTACGGATTCTCCCTCTCTCTCTCTCTCTCTCTCTCTCTCTCTCGTTACTTTTGTGTTGCTTTTGTACAACTTGGGACCATCCGTCTACCTCTCACTCACTCACTGTCTCTTTCTGAATCATTTGCAAGGCAGACATGGCGGAAGCTGTGTCAGTGTCAGTGGGAATGGGACTGAAGGGACGAAAGAGTTCAGATTTTGGAGGTGCATTGTCGTCATTTGGGTTTGGGATGATGAGGCCTAATAAGATAAACCCACAAAAACGACTAGCACTGGCCTCTGCCACCTCCGGTGGAAATGAAAATGCAGCATTTTCCTCAGGCACTGACTCTGCTGCTGATTCTCTCCTCTCTCACTCTAAGTAATTCCTGCCTCTCTCTCTCTCTCTCCTCTGCTTTACAAGCTTTTTAATGCTGATTTGGGCTATTTTTTGACGGATTCTTTCTGAGTCGGCTCTAAGCTAAAGCCGAAAGTCGAGAGGCACCTTAAATTTTTTTTAAATTTTAAAGACCCCTCCTACTATATAATTAGGCTATGTTTGAAACCTATGGAAAGGAAAGGAAAATAAAAAAAAAATTTCCTACCATTATTTGGCTAGAAGGAAAAAAGTGAATGTTTGGAAGATAAAGAGTAAAAAAATAAGAATTTCTAGTGCAGTGAATAGTATTCCCCCCCCCCCCCCCCCCCCATTTTTCTCTAATTTTCCTTTCTTTTCTTTCCTTTCCATGCGTTCCAAATAGAGCCTTACTTTTCCATTGCGTTCCAAACAGAGCCTTACTTGGTCCACACCATTTTCCTCTAATTTTCCTTCTTTTTTATTTTTCTTTCCTTTCTTTCCTTTCCATGCGTTCCAAACAGAGCTTTACTTTGGTCCGCACCCTTTAGAATGTAGCGAGAAGGGCCCAATCTCTAATTCAGGGTCGGTTTTGATTTCTTTTTAGCTGTGTTTTCTCTTGATTTTACTATATTTTGGTCAAATTTGTTGGATCAATGTTAGTTCTCAAAGCCGTTCAAAAAAAAAAAAAAAGTTTGTTCTCAGGGAGGATTTAGAAAAGTAAAAAAATATAAGTCAAAATTAAAAAAGAGTTCACTAAAACGAAAAAAGTGTAAAAAAAAAAAAAAAAAACACTATTTTATTGTCTTTGTCTTTAGCGTGATTTTTTTTCCTTCAAGTTTGATCTATAATTTTGCATTTTTTTTTTACTCTTTTGAGATGAACAATGTGATATAAAAATTTGACGAAAATTAAAAAATGTAACAAAGTTGAATAATACCTACCATGCTTACCAAAAATTAATTTAGTCCAAAGGGAACCAAAGTATTCCATCATCCTATGGCCACAGCTGTCTATCTAATTGCAGAGTTAAAATTATTGGGGTGGCTAAGAGCATCTCCAACCCAAGTCTTTAAATTGAGGACTCAAAATAATTTTTTATTAAAAAAATAAATATGAAGAATGTAACTATTCACACTAAGGTCCCGTTCTGCTTTCTCCCAAAACCTTCTTTTTTAAAAAGAATGTAATTTCAAATTCAAATATAACGAAAATGAAAAATAATTTTTTAATTTTTTTTGCACCGTTTAAAAGATCTCAATGAGATCTATCAAATAAGATCCATATTGGTAGGAAAATTATTTACGTCAATACATGATTTTTGACCTTAAAATTACTTTCTTTTTCCCAAAACCTTCCTTTTGTTAAAGTGGAACGCCTTCTGACTCCAACCCAATTCTTCATTTCTATCTCTACTTTTTAAAATCTCATTCATGTTTCTCCAAAACTCAATGTCCCCCCCAAAATTTAAACTTTTAATTTTTCAAATATTACCAGAATATATTATTGAGTGGTCTTGTTTTAAAGGTCTCATGAATATCTTTTCAAATATATTCATTTTATGGTGGGATTACAGTATTGTATAATGTTTTTCTTTTTGATAATCAGGTGCCCGGACCAGCTTACGCGCACCTCAACTAATTATAAGCAACCATTAACCCCGCGGTAATGTATAATGTTGCTTGTGATTATTTCTTTTGTGCTCGTATATTCAGCTTTGGTTCTATTGTTCATATTTGACTTGTGATGTTTTCTAATTGGAACCGTAGTTTATTGTTGGCAAGAAAATTATTTAAACATGCTTTTTCTATTTGTTCCCTCCTCTTCGCGTAAAGGTAGGTGTACACCTTAGGTGTGTGTAAACGAGCCGAGCCAAACCAACTTTTAACGAGCTCGAGCTCGGCTCATTTACTAAATGAGCCAAAAACTCGAGGTCGAGCCTTAACGAATTGAGCTTAGTCATTTACTAAACGAACCTTTTTTAATTAAGTCGAACCTCCCTTAACGAATCAAGCTTTTGTCAAACAACGTTTAGTAAACGAGCCGAAAACTTGAGCTCGAGGTCGTTTACTAAACGAGCCGAACCTTAACGCACTGAACTGATCATGGGCGTGGGAGCCTGGATTACATGTTTGAAACTTGTATTTATAGCGGAGTGTGAAATCTTAATCAACAATTATGAAGTACAGTAGTAGCCAAGATCTATAAACATAGTAACGATAGCGATAATAAACTGCGCGTGACACGTGGCAATCACAAACTAGACGTTGGCAAATCTTAGACTTTTCTATGTGCCCTTGCTACCGCTTCCGCCCCTATTCCTGCTCCCATTTCGTGCAAACTATTGTTTCGTTATAACAGTAAAAAAAAAAAAGTGCATTGCTAATTGACTTGATAGTTTATCGAGGGAAATTTGCCACTCCCTTTTTTTTTTTTTTTTTTTTTTTGGGTAAGGTAAAAATTTTATAAACGAAACCACATTACACAATACAGAGGCAAACGTCAGTCAAACAAAACCAAACATCCCAGCAACAAGCTAGGCTGTAAACAAAACAACACAAAAACAAAACTGAAAACGACAAAACAACAAAATTACATACTCTCAAATACCCTAACTGGGATATTCCACAAGGAACACAGAGCTATATGCTGACTTCTTAATACTTCTCCAAGAGCTCACACAAGCTCGGATATCAGTTCTCACCTTAGACTCTAGCTGTTGAACATTACACCCATGGTTTTTGAAAATTCTACAATTTCGTTCTCCCCAAACATGGTATAGGAGAGCAGCCAAAGCAACCTTTGAGAATAAGCAGGCAAACTGAGATCCCCTAGCAACTTGAGTCATCCATTCCATAATTTGGATTAATCCATCGAAGTGGCATTGAGGTTGTAGGTCCCTTTGCAAATGTTTCCAAAGTTGAACAGAAAAAGAGCATTGAAAGAAAAGATGCTCATGGGTTTCCACTGCAGCAGAGCATAGGACACATTGATCATCCATAGCCATACCCCACTTAAGAAGCCTATCCTTTGTAGTAAGCCTCTTTTGATTAGCTAGCCACAGAATGATGGACCAACGAGGGACACAATGTTTAAACCAAATAATTTTGTACCAGGTAACCTTAGGATGCTCTCTTCTTATTGCATTCCAAGCAGACTTGACAGAGAATTGATTATTTGAGCTAAGATTCCAAATAACTGCATCTTCTTGAGATGGGTGAGGGACAAAACTAGCTGGGGTGGCCCTCAATATGTCTTGTGTCACAGCATTTCTACACCGTGGCCAATGCCAAGAGTGGTCAGCAATGATGGTATCAACTTTGGCATGGAGATTTCTACCCAAATTATATACAACTCTGGATCCAAACCTGGCAAAAAGTGGACCAAGTGGATGCCAATTATCCAACCACAAAAAAATATTCTTTCCATTACCCACCACATGAGTTATCCAAGGGTGAACTAGGGATCTCAATTTTAACAATTTCCTGATAGTCCATGAGGCTGAAGCAGGAATAGGGATATGCCAAAGGCAATGATCTCTGATTATGTAGGGCCACTCCCTTTTTCCATACAAGGATCTTAAGGTTCCTAAGATACATGAAAGTACCGACCAAACACAGCAACGACACTGGCATATGAACACAAGCGAACAGGCGTACCCACATGTACACATAGGCACAAGAATCAAAACATCGGTTTTCCTGCAGACAAGATGCCTAAGGTTTTGCCACTCCTTTTTTTTATTAATGCCACTCCATTGTAAATGCATTTTTGGTGCAAAAATACATTTGTAAGAAAGTGACGTTAAAACAAAAGAGAATGACAAAATCAACTGCTTTTATCGATTATCAATCTCATTTTGGTTTAACTTTTTGCCTTATAAGTGATGAAATGGAATGAGACTGTAGAAATGGGTTTGTGCGGGTTCGCTTGTTTACCAAGTAGACCTGCTTACGTGGTGTTCAACTTTTTACAAAAAGTTTTTTTTTTTTTTTTAAACGAAAGTAATTTTAAATTTAAATATAATGAAAATAAAAAATATTGTTTCAATTTTTTTTGTAACGTTTAAAAGATTTTAACGAGATCTATCAAATAAGATCCATATTGGTAAGAAAATTATTTGCGTAAACACATAATTTTTGAACTTGAAATTACCTTCTTTTTCTAAATTATTTTTTTTCCGGAATCTGGAACACCCCCTTAGTCTTTTTCAATTGAAGTAGGCGGTCTCCGGCTACCGGATAGCTGATCCGAGCCGTCCAAAAATTAAAAAAAAAAAAGCCGATGGGGCCATACGTGATAATCAATGGCATTCGAGGTGTGTAGTGTGCTTGATCCGAGCACCACTTTTTCGTATATATACATGTATATTCCGAGGTGTGTACGGTGTTTGATCCGAGCACCATGAAAAAGTGGTGCTCGGATCAAACACCCTACACACCTGGGATGCCGTTGATTCCCATGGGAGCCCCATCAATTTTTTTTTTTATAGAATTTTTGGACGGCTCGAATCGATCGTCCAGTGACCGGAGATGGCTAGCCGGCGATACGATTTCCCTCCCCCTGTCGGTACATATAGCATCACCTTGTTTTTTTTCTTCTCCTATGCGTTCGTGTGTGTGTAAATATATAGCTAAGAATCATCCTTTAGTGCGGATCAAAAAATAAATAAAAAATCATCCTTTAGTTACTCTCTTCACTACCAAAGGTCGGTTAGATGTCCAAACTTAAAATTCTCCCCAAAGAAAAATGAAAACATATCCTGGAAAATGTGAAAGCGTAGAATTAACCAAATGTATCGGCAGATGAAATATGATGAATGGTTGTAAAGTTTATAATTTCTTAGAAATTTATTGCGGCATATGGTGTCCATTAATCCAAAGCGCTTATTTTTTATCATAGGTTTTTTGTTAGGATATAAATTCCTGTGATGTGTAATTTGGTTGTAATGTCGGTTTCATCTTATTATTTCAGGGTTAAACGTCACACAATCTCAGTGTTTGTTGGGGATGAAAGTGGTATAATAAATCGAATTGCAGGGGTTTTTGCAAGAAGGGGTTTCAACATTGAGTCTCTTGCTGTTGGATTGAACAAGGACAAGGCTCTCTTTACTATAGTTGTCTGTGGAACTGAGAAGGTTCTGCAACAAGTTATAGAACAGCTCAACAAGCTTGTGAATGTCCTCAAGGTTACTTACCTGTTTTAAAGTCAGATTTGCTTCAAGTCATAACCTTATTGCATGCCCTTGTAATTTTATTTCTCTTTCTATTAGATGCCCCCTCCGTCGATATCTGGCTTTGTCAGGGATTGCTTAAAAGATAACAAATGTGTTGGAGTTTGTCCCACGTCGGTATTATCTTCTCCAAAACTAGTATATGAGCCAGAGTGGCCTCTCCACTCATTGTCAATTGGTCTTGAATTGGATGCTTTAACATGGTATCAGAACTAGGGTTTTGAAGAATTTGTTCTCCCTTATTTGTGCCATAAGTGCACCGTTGTTTCTTATATCCAAGTGTTATGGATCGTTTGTTTACCTCTCAACATGTGAGTCGGGAGAGTGTTGGAGTTTGTCCCACATCGGTTAATTATCTCCTCCAAAACTAGTATATGTGGGCGGTGTCTCTACCCATTACCAATTGGTTTTGAGTTGAATGCTTTAACATAATGGTTTATAGAGCTTGGGAACTAATATTATTTCTAAGCACATTCGCCTGTGTGTTGAGTTTGTATGCATGTGTATATTCTCATGTTAGTATCGACACACATTCTTATTCGTTTGCTTGCTTACATTACTTGCTTGCTTATGCATACAGACTTCTCCATTTTACCCTCTGTAGACCTTCTATTTTCTTGCATATTTTAAAAATATTGCTCTTCAGTGGTCATGGTGCCGACAATTAACATAGTTTAGAGTATCAGGAATTCAGAATGTTTCACTAGCTTTCTACTTTTGCTCGTAAATTTCTAGGATTTGGGATTTATTGGCTACACATGTCCTCGATGTTCTTGCTAGAGGCAGTATTTTTTCAACAGCATGGCTAATTGGATTAATATGATGATGACATGTGACCGAAGAAATTTGTATATGTATGGGTATGCATGGATATAGTACTCTGGTGTAGGCTAATTCTAGGATACTTCACATAAAGATGTATCATGGTTGATTTCATCTTGGGTTTTGATTCAAGAAAGTTTTCTATGCTAGGGCTCTAAATGGTGGAAGAAAGAATCTAGTGCTTGGACGGAAGAGTTTCAGAACTTGGTTTTCTGAAAGGTCTGGGTTAGGGTTGGTAAGAACTTAATATGGTATAGCGTATGCTTACACCTTTATAGAGGCTTGGCTTGGCTGTGAACAGTTTATGCAGCTTTGTTGGAGGTTCCAAGTTTTGCAATCGGAGGTGGATCCGAACAAAACGGTCAAGGCCAAAAGAATATACAAATACGATTTTAAGACTGTTCTTGCTAAATCCAGCAATTAAGCCTCAGAATCCACAAGCTATGGGGCTCAAATCAAGCCCTAAAAGGCAGTACAATAAAGCTACAAAATAACACTAAAACCTGAAGTTTGCATTCATCAAAAACTCCCTTAACACAAGTATTACAGCCCTTTTGTAGTAGCTAAAGAGCTTGCCTAGTGGGGAAGTACCTAGCAGTAGAGAACTACCAAATAACAAGATGACGAGAAGTGGTGAACATGCAGCCACGACATAACAAACTTGGTGACTTGCAGCTTACAAGCACACTCCTTAATGAGAAGGTTCTTACAAGTAGCATAAGAACAAACATCTCCAAAGAAGATTACCTTACAACTGCGTAATCTAACAAACATCTAACCTTGCAACTTCTAATAGAAGAAGAGCCAGCACTCTATAACCAATTTTCTAGAATAAGTGCAGAGTGTAGACCACTTCTCCCACCAAAAAAGAGCTTGGACCTGCATCACATTAACAGTAAATCTAGAATACCAACTTGGTTTCGTGATGAGAGAACCTTGTACCCTGCAATTGTTAGAGCAAATACAATCTCCAATTCTCATGAGAGAGCCTTGTACCCTGCAATTGTTAGAGTCAACAGTTATCAAATTTGTACCATTAAAATGGTATTAACATGACCTTTAAATAAGACTTACGTTGAATATATTTGGTAATACTCGAAAAGTGAGAGTTTTAATTTTAGAGGGAAAGTGGGAGATGATTGAGTTGTGAACTAAAATGGTTGAGTTATTTGGAAAATGAAGATGGAGATAGAGAACTATGGTTCGAGTTGAGTGAATAGTAAAAACTTCATCCACTTTCTGAATAGAAGTTGATATTGTGATCTTTCAAAATGAAAAGTATGGCTGCAGATGCTCTCAGTAAACTGTTTGAGAGAAAGAAGGAAGGTTTTGTTGCTTACTGCACTTCTGCTAGTTCTACTAAAACTATGATTTTCTTGCACAAACTACAAAACGTAGGTTGATAGATTAGATCATTCTTGACATAAAGAAGATGGAATGCAGAACCCTGAAACATAACTTTATCCTAATGACCGCCCATTATTTACACTTTTGTCAATGTCCAAGAAAATAGAAATGAAAAATGTAATCCGCCCTACATATTTATTAGAAAATACCAGTTATTGCCAAAATTCTATATTCATGTGATTTGGAACTAAATCAAACATTGAAGGAATTTTCAGTTTCACCCCAAAGTATTTCCTTGTCTATTTTTTCATTCTGTATTGTAAACGGAAACCGAAGCCAAAGGTACGTCGACTGCTCAAGTCTTGACTCAATATAAAACTCCAAGCCATGCCCCACACCCCTTCAATCTGGCTCAAAGTTCTCTCCAGACAATGGTGCTCCACTCTCCAATGCAACAGAATAGAGTAGAATTGTTGGCGAAAATACCATATTTAGCTCAAACAGGGATTAAATTAATCTGAGATCTTTCTTTTTTTCTCCCATTGCTCCTAAATTGAAATATTAACATGCAAAACTTAAAACAATCATACTTCTCTTGTGCACGTTCCACTTTTATGATGTGCACTCATATGTATAACAAAGGAAATCCTTGCATGACATTAGACATTACGGTTATTTATGAGCTAATTTTTTAAATTTCTTCAGGATTTTAATTCCTGGTAAGCTGCTAATTAAATTCTGCAATTCGGCTCAGGGAGCCATAAATCAAGTGATTGTGAGTCCATAATTGTCTCCTTGAGAGTGAGGGGATAATGGATAAGGAAGCAAGTACATAATCTAAAAAAATTCACCAAAAGAACAGCCTTTTTGTTCCTATTGGGTTTGATTTGACTTGGGACAAGTCATATTCATCTTCCTATTAAAAGAGTCCCTGAAAGTTTTGTATTCTGTTCCTCAATAGAAGTGGTTCCCTTGCTTAAGATTAAGGGTTCATAACTATGTTGTAGTTCGCACAACAACATTCCAGTAACTATGCAGCAATATAAACCTCAAATAGAAAACGATAAAAAGGGTAAGACATGCGCTTGTGTTAAGAAAAGTTGTGAAATGAACTTGGGTCGTGCCAAAAAAAAACACAAAGCTTGCATACATATGCTTGGAACAAGCAACGTGCCTGTGCAATGCATGGGTAGTGATTGCATGAATGTTTTATAATCGATAAAATGTATAGAATTGATTTATGTAATACAAAGTGAAGCCTCAAATTACATTCCACCGCGTACTAAAAGATAAGAAAACAATATGAATTCATCTTACCTAAGCTTATGAGTTGATTAATAAATCCTCAATGACAGATTTGATGGCTACGGTCATCTCTCTCTCTCTCTCGTCCCACTCCGTAAACGTCTAGTCACATTATTTGATCCCAGCCATTAGCTGAGTATTTTTTGCGCATAGATATATGTAGATTTAACTTCCCATAACTATACATACATTCATTTACGTTATAGACCGGAGTGCATCTTTTTTGTGCATAGATATCCGTAGATAAAACTTTCCGATGGTTGTATATATAGTGTCCAAGGGTTTAGGAGTTTTTGCATCACTTTTAATTATTTTTCTTCCCATTTTTAGATCGTTGTATGAGTTAATCTCTATTTGGCGACCTTTTCTTTTTTAAGAGAACGAAGGGGAGAGAAGAAGGGAGTGGGAGAGTGTGCCATATGGGATTGTAGAAGTTTCTAGAAAGGAGAACATAATATGTTGTTTACAATATAGAGATAGATAAAGCACAATATAAGAATTTATTATTTTGGCACACAAAGGGGCAGGAAGCGAGATAGGGTAATAACCTGACATGGTATTGGGAGGAGATTGCAAGAGTTTGCTTTCCTACATGAAAATGTTGAAACAGAAGAATGTGGGTGTTGGAGGGCATAGTGGCTCGCAGGATTTTAAATCGCGGTATCTGGAAATGTTACGTATTAGTTACAAGGCCATACATCAGTTGATATCAGACTGTATCGGGCCGATACATATCTAAATAATGGTATTGGAGGTCCGAAATCCCGTCGTGTAATGGCCGACATGATTCCTAACAACCTTTATTTAAAACCCTACTGGCTCATCTACTGATGAAGAGTTGGTTGTGCGAATAGGACATGTAGCAAATGGCATAACTTTTCATGCTAGCAATAAGAATGGATATCACTATTAGGCAACTGAGGCCTCCATTTAATTGCTATATCCACTAGATTTGCAAAATAAGGAAAATTTACAGTTATGAATTGAGGGGGAGATATTGGCGAAAAAATCTAGTTAAAAAGGAAGGTTGGTTAAAAAATAAGGATTGGAGAGCTGAGAATTGCCACATGGCATTTTTAATTTTGGATTTTTAGATAGGTGCCACATGCAAACACATTAGTAGATTGCCATTTTTACATTGTCGCAAGAAAATTGCTGTACCTGGCAAGTATTTTAGGAGATTTCCCATCGAGTGTAACTTGTTACAACATTTCATTAATAAGAGTAAGTATAGGACTTGTGTGAAAGGAAGGGATTCCCCTGTGGTTAATATAGGTGATTGTAGATATTTGGGGAAATTTGTCTCTCTCATCAGTCCTCTCTGGATAACTAGCACTGAAAACTGTCTTTACATTGGATGGTTTGGTGTTTTGATGATCCCTGCCAAGTACACCGAGAATATTATGTTGCGTTTAAGACAACATAACATTTCACACTTCTTATCCCCGAGAGTGGGTAATGGTGAGACTATTCAATATTGATGGGATGTTTGGTTCGGTGATTTTTCTTTTGCGGGATTGTTTCCTCGTTTGTAACGGTTTGTTCGATCGTGTACTATTTTCGATCGTGTACTATTTCAACTGCTTTTAGCGTTTTATTGCTCTGCCTCAAGAGAATCCGGTCTTAAGGAACTTCACTTATCGTAGTGATGATGAAGCAATTGAGTTTTTCTTCGTTGGCGATTCCTGATTATTTCTCTTGGCAACCTAATGTTAGTGACAAGTTTGAACCTCAGTTTGACGATCTAGTGTCAATAAGGGCTAGAATGTTATTTGTTTTTTTTTTAGGCATCTGTTTCTCCACCTTTTAAAAGGGATTCTATTATTTGTGATGTCTAGAGACTGGAGGGCCTTTTGTAATCAATAGGGATGTTTTAGCAGTTCTGTTTTTGCATTGTCTTTTGTGGACTGCTTGTCCTCCTTTTGCTTGTAACTTTTGATTTCCTTTTGCATCAATGATTTTTTTCATTGGCAATGAAAAAAACTAAAAAACCTCTGTTATAGAGTGGTTGATTTTTTTCCTCTAGCTGTTTGTTGTTAATGGCATTGCGTCCTTTAGGATAGTCCCACTTCTTTTTTTTGGTAAAAGTCAGTCCCACTTATTATGATAGACACGGGGGGGTATAAGCAAAAGAAAACGAGTTGAATCGGTTAGGATTTTTGTAACATTTTATATTCACAAAATTGGATCAGAGTGCGTGATGTGAAAGGGCTTCAATCAGTAATGTAGCAAAAAAACCTC